>OU898281.1:57851864-57867401 GCA_918026665.1 Diabrotica balteata
TTTATATCAAATAACGCAAAAACTATGGCAGATATTGAGATGATTCTTTTTTATATGGAAGGTCTAAAAAAGTTCTAGTGCACTATTTGGTTGTAAATTAATAAATTGTTTAAACAACATTTTTCAAATATTTTTGGTTAAAATAAACAAAAAATTTTTTTTTTTAAATAGGGCGTTACAGAATTTGACCCACTTTCCGAATCTGTTTTTATTTTTAACATAAAGTGTAACACAAAGCTGCATTTGATATAAACTTTTAAAAAATTTCAAATTTTTGCTTAACGCAATTTTCTCTCCGTCAGCACAGGGTGTCCTTGTCGGTAGCTTCTGGATTCTCGCCAGGTAGGTAAAACCCTCGGAGGAGGATAAATAAAGTTGAATAACATTATTAGGGCTTATTCCGACTTTTGACAAACCACTGTGTTTATTGTATTTAAAATAGGAAATGTTATATAAATAAGCAGTAAGTACCTATAATTTTATTAAATTTTTATATGAATAGAAATATTTTCTGTTGATTTTCCATTTTCTTTCTAAATATTTATACTGTTTTTATATTAATACAATTGTTTCAGTATTTGCTTATATACTAATAATTTATTATATAGAAAAAGTGTAGAGTTTTGGTCAATCATCCAGTACATTTTTTTGTATTTCAATCAGAATTATTATTTTCTTTTCTTCCTTACATGAGCTCAGAGAAATAACCAAATTTGCAGTATTTGAATATGAAATTTAATTATTTATATTTATTGGTTAGCAACCTACCAATCGTAAAATCAAATACTGCTCAAAGAAACAATGTACAGTCTCGGAACCGGATTGATACTATGAAGACGACTACGGCAAGAAATAAGGACAAGCGAAAAACATCCAAAACCCAGATGAGAATTACTTGGAATATCAGATCACTCAACTCAAGGGACCAAGAAATAACCCAAGTGTTGAAAGAGAAAGAAATGGACATTTGTGCTCTACAACAAACAAAACATAAAGGAACAGGTCAATCAAAATTAGGTTAATACATACCAATCCACAGTGGAGTAGCAAAAGAAAACAGGGCCAAAGAAGGTGTAGCCTTACTAATACACCAAAGGTATCAAAATTACATCAAAGAGTGTCAATACATATCAGAAAGAATAGTAACATCAAAGATAAGAATGGAGAAGGAAAACCTGAACATTATCGGAGTATACGGCCTAGAAAATAATAAGCCTCAAACAACAAGGGAAGTGTTTTACGACCAATTACAACAAGTAGTAGATCAAGTCAAAGAAAAGATGATAATTCACAGCTAATTTGATTATAATAATTAAGCAACCTCATTTTTTGCCATGTTAAGGAATGGGATTTGTATTTTTTGTTAAAAAATTTGCACAAACATTGTACCTTTACAGGACCCTCTACGAATTTTCAAAAATGTAGTTCAAATTGTGACTAGGAAGAACCTACAAATCCAAACCGATTAAGCAATTTCAAACTAATAAAATTTTCTATATCTCCGGATCTACTCAATGGATTTTATCATTCTTATTTTTTTAATTTGTATGATCTATTTTTAATTTGTATGTAATTTCTACTTACATTAGGAATTATTAATTTATTTATATATTAATTAATTAATAAATAGTCTAGTTTGTTTAAACAATTCGTGCAAAACAATTTTCTTCCAAAAATCTATTTTTTTTAATACTAGTATCAATAATCGTAAAAACAGTCGCGTTTTTTGCAATAAATTGTCAATAATTAAAAAAACAGCTCCAAATTCAAGGCAAAAAAAGAAGTAGGTTTTCTTCCTAGAGGTCTGCAATAACTAAAAAGTTGTCAGCGACCTGGATTATTGAGTGTCACGAACATGGTCTATTTTTTGCTTATTTCCCTGGAGTATATATTTGATTAACATCTGTGTAATTTCTTTGTCGCTTCCTCGCTGGTTTTGCATATTGCTATGATAGCAATATCTTCGGTAAATGTTGCAATTGTATATTTTCTAGGACAATAATATAACACGTATACAAAAGAAGAAGGCACTTCTTTGTGGCAGCCCTGCTGTAATATCTGTCAATTCCATGTATGTTTCTTCCTGTTTAATTCTGAAATATCTTTCCAAGATGGAGGAGTCAATTATTTGAGAGTATCGTTTTTGGTAAATGTAGTCTTAGTTTATAGTTATGGCGTCTTTGCCATACTTTATCATATACCTGAGTCACATCCTAAATTATTGATATAAGGTTGAATGCTCGAATAAATGAACTTTTAAAAATGAAGGCAAATTTCGAGCACAAATTTAATAATCAAATCTTTCCCAAGTACTTTCGCTTTCTACGCCATCATCAGGGGCATCTGCGCTTGCTGGATAGACCAAATTTGACGGAGTAAGTCTAAAATGTTAATCACAAAAAACTTTTATCATCCATTAACTTCGAGTTTTTTTATCGAACTTTATTAATTTTCTTCATTTAAAAAAACTTTTCTTGGCTTATTTCAGATTCCCCTGATGATGCTGTAGAAAGCGAAAGTACTTGGGCAAGATTTGATTATTAAATTGTGCTCGATATTTGCCTTAATTTTTCAACGTACATCCTAAAATGTCAAAATGTCCATCATATTATCCTTCATGATCCATATTTCACATCAATATAAATAGTTATACAGTATATTTCATCATCATCATCATCAATGGCGCTACAACTCTTCGTAAGTCTTTGCCGCGGTTACTATTGCCTTCCATGTTTGTCGTTCCTGTGCCAGTAATTCCCATTGTCGCACTCCCATTTTCTCTAGATCTAGGAGTATATTTACATAGATTATTATAACATTTACATTTACATTTACATTATTATAATTTTTATTTGAAACACCTTCTGAAGAAACATTAGACATAATTCTATATTTATATAGTTTTATTTTATCAATTTTAATGATCGTGATACTAATTAGATAAGATTTTTATTATAATTTTTATTTGAAACACCTTCTGAAGAAACATTAGACATAATTCTATATTTATATCGTTTCATTTTATCAATTTTAATGATCGTGATACTAATCAAATTTTTATGATAGGGGAAAGTGGGGGAACCGTGCGCGGTGGGGAACGGTGCGCACCATTAAAATTCAAATTACGCGGCATACTGAGAGTCCCCTCCCGAACAGGCTTAAGCGGGAACATGCACAGAGTCTCTGAAGCCATTAACTGCCACTGCAGTTGAGTTGTGTACTTAGTGAAAGGCGAAAGTGTGCATTTGAGGTTTTTGTTACTATTTTCCACTTGCACAAATTAAGACGGTGAGTCCGTAAATCTTAACTACTTGTTTTGAAATAATTATATTCTTAAAGAATATCATCTGCTGCATATATGCACACCATTTGGTTGCATTTAGATAAGTAATTTTTGTAGGATGATGTAATTACGTTTTTTAAACCATAGTGGGGTAACCGTGCGCGAAAATGCGCACGGTTACCCACTAATCAATTAAATATGAAGCAATATTGTTATCGTTTTTGGGTACTAAAATCCGTCTTTTATTTTCAGATGCCACGAAATTACGTTCGAAAGACTGAAATCCATCAATATAGTGATGAATTGCTGGAGACTGCACTGAATGCAATTAGAAACGATGGGAGGAAAATACGAGAAGTTGGGAGGTCTTTTGGTATTCCTGAATCAACACTCAGAAAAAAGCTTTCTCTAAATCAACTAAAAATCCCCCATCTCGGTAGAAAGGCGATTTTTACAGCAGAAGTGGAAGCTGAATTAACCCACTATATTCTGACACTCGCAAAATTGTTTTACGGCGTAACGCCCCGACAACTGAGGCAGTTAGCGTTTAATTATGCTCAACAGAAAAATATTCCAAATAATTTCAATAAACAAACTCAGTTAGCAGGCAAAGATTGGTTGTATGGGTTTCTCAAGCGAAATCCTGAAATATCATTGAGACAGCCTGAGGGGACTAGTCTTAATCGAATTGCTGCATTTAATGCGGACGAGTTAAAACTTTTTTATTCAAATCTCGAGAAAGTTTTACAAAAATTTAAATTTGAAGCAAACAGGATATATAATATGGACGAGACGGGTGTAACCACTGTACAGAAGAAGTGCCCGAAGGTTTATGGACGTAAGGGTGTAAAAAAAGTAGGAGCTGCTATTTCAGGTGAAAGAGGGAGGACCATTACAGCCGTATTTTGCATGAGTGCCACAGGAAATTATATCGCGCCCATGCTGATATATCCCAGAAAGAGAATGGCTCCTGCGCTGCAGAAAAATGGGCCAACTGGTGCTAACTATAAATGTTCAAAAAATGGATGGATGAATTCTGAACTTTTTCTTGATTGGTTAATGCACTTCGAAAAACAGGCAAATCCCACTTTAAATGACCCGATTCTCCTTATCCTTGACAACCATTCAAGCCATATATCCATAGAGGCATACGATTTCTGTAAGTCAAATCATATTCATATGGTGTCCCTTCCGCCACATACTTCCCATCACCTTCAACCCCTTGACCTATCCTTCTTTGGTCCTTTAAAAAATGCGCTATACAGGGAGTATGATATTTATTTAACTACAACAGGCCATGAAAAGATCACTGAATATGACGTAGCTGAGCTGTTAAATAAAGCGTTCGTAAAAGTCGCATCGATGGAGAAAGCAGTTTCGGGATTTCGTTCTGCTGGAATAAGGCCATTTGACCCTAACAAATTCAACGAAGATGATTTCGCTCCGGCCAACGAAATGAGACAGTTTGTAGTAGAAGGTTCTCCCGAACGTAGCGCTAATTTATTAACACTTGCATCTCAGCCAAATCTACAAAAAATTCCTAATCCGGCAACACCCGAACCTAGTGAAAATTCAGACGGTGAAGATAGACAGACAGCTCATATGCCAAAACAACAGCAGCAGGATCTACCTATTCAAGGTCATCTACCATGTACATCTACCGCTGAACAAGATCATCTACCATCTACATCTAAGTCTGGACACAACCATCTACCATCGACATCTACATTAAATAATTCATTCTTCCAATTTGCACCTATTCCAAGGAGAAAAGAAAAAGGAAGAGTAAAAACAGTGTCTCGTTCGAAACAACACTCTGAAATATTGACTAGCACACCCCTAAAAGAACGATTAGAACAAGCTCAAGCAAAGAAAAGGGAAAAAGACGTGAAAAAAAACATGAAATTAAAAAGTGTCAAAACATTAGGAAAGAACAATATTAAGAAAGATAATAAGAAAATGAAGAGGGCTCCAACACCTGAACTTGATGCACAAGAACGTGACGAGGAAGATGAAATCGAGAATGCTTATTTCTCGATCCCACCTCACTCCTTCTACGGAACCACTACAAGAAAAATAACGGCAAAAGAGAATGTTGCAAAAAAAGTAAAAAAACGCATATGTCAGTCTCCGGAAATTAAAAGAGGGAGAAATAAGAAACCAGCAACGCCTGAATCATCAGAGGTATCTGACATAGACGATAGTGACATTTGTGACGATGATGAAGTAGACGATATCAACCCCAACTATGTTCCATTTGATGCAGAACCTGACGTGCGGACTGAATTATGTGGCATATGTGGAGAACATGGAAAAAGCGAACTATGGTACCGGTGTGTTGCATGTGGCTTATGGAACCACGCGGCATGTACCGGTAAAGATGCCCCGAACAATACATTTGCGACTTTTGTCAAGGTTAAACAGATACCTACTTAACATTATAGGTATATAATCACTCGTACAATAAATATTTGTTCTTGCATGTGAATTTGTTTTTATACCACTGTATTATTAGGTACTTGTATATTCCAAACTACTGCGCACTGTTCCCCACCCTGTGCGCACAGTTACCCCATGGGGTGGGGAACGGTGCGCAAATGCAATTTTTTACTTTTTCTAATTATATATGATTATGTTAAGAAATTCAATATCTATTATAGTGCATACTGAAAGTAGAATAATTAGGGTATCAGATAACGTTTTTTATTTTATTTTTTATGTTTAAGAGTTGACCACCACAACGATTCTCGCTTAGGTGCGCACCATTCCCCCACCTTCCCCTATATAATAATAATCTTTTTTTTATAATTTTTATTTTCCGTAAACTTTAATCTACATTAAACTTCAGACAGCCAATTTTTCCGTAAAAAAAATAACAAATAAATTATGTATGTACATTTGTTACATTGTAAATTTATGAATAGATTATATTACTTTGATCTGTTATTATATTTACTCAAAATACCACTAAAGAGATTTATGGTCTTATTGTAAGTCAAAACCTGTCACTGCAGGGGTTGTCTTGGTGTATAATCGGCTCGAGTAAAAAATAAACGCATTTTTGACCTGGGCTTGAAAGAGATCTAAACGAAGTTTAGAATATTACTTCATGAACAGATTTGGTTTTCGTAAAGAAAGAAATTTTTGAAATAGAGATATCAAACTGAAATTTACCGTTAGAATTTTCGAGGATAAGCCTTAAGGTATTATTATTGTATTGTTACGAACATGCTTTCGGCATGGCCCATGTAACGGTTGCATCTCGAAACGGCTTCGAGAACCATCGCCAGATCTCTCGAACGCAAGAGAACAATCGGTCACGTACGCGAATTAGAGGTGGGAACATTCTAGAACATAATAACTTTGATATATATATATATATATATATATATATATATATATATTATATATATATTTATATATATATATATATATATATATATGTAATGATATTAGGAGTTAGTTTAGATAATAAGAGAGTACCGAACTGTAAACTTATAAATAAATATAGTTATATAAATTCGAACCGCTCGTTTTATTTAATCTCGCTACAGTATCATTCACAAGATATTTTCATAGGTTAGGGACATAAAGTAATAATATTCTAAATGTTTTTTTTATTTCAAATTACATGTCTCGGCTGCTGTGGCCATTGACACGAGAAACTGTATTACAGAATAACAATAAAGTTACATTGATTCAGTAAATTTCAATACAGATGATATTAAAAAAAATAAAGAAAAAACTAGTGGATGATTACAAAATTGAAATATAGATAAATGATACAACAGGTGATATAATTTACAGTTTTTAAGGAACTCTATCACATTAGACATATTGTTTTTAGATTTTAAAATATCACATAAACTTCCGTGGATACCATGCTTGATCCGTGCTGCTGCGTATGGTTACATTCCACAAGTAAATGGTGTACACTTAAACGGGAGTTGCAATATTGGCAGTGTGGAGGTTCTTCGGGAACCATCAGATATCCGTGGGTTAGCCGGATGTGCCCAATTCTGAGCCTTCTAATGATGGTCTTCGATTTTCTTTCCATTGTAACAATTCTAGGTCCTAAAATGTTTGGTTGGATATTCTAAATGTTAAATTTATTTGATTTTAGAAAATAATGTCGTTTCAGGACTTTGAATACCGGGACGGAAAGTATATACCGTATATAGTCTATAATACACAGAAGTGACTAATTTCTTGTGTAAATCTGACTCAACTGACAAACAGGTGGTGTTTGCTATTCTGTCTTGCGTATGCTCGGTTTATCAATTGTATCGAATATCAATACGACTGTCAATTTTTTGTATTTAAGGTGCTTCCTGTTAGTCAAGGAATCTACGACAAAAGGACGCGGAAAACAGGACGCGAGACCAAAGGACGCGGAAAAAAGGACGCGCGAAAAAAAGGACGCGCGAAAAAAGGACGCGTGGAAAAAAAGGACGCATATTATTAATGAATTACTATAAATAGTTTATTTTAATTGACATTAGCCATTACCCCTTTTTATCCCCATATCACAGTATAAAGAGGTTCCTCTTATACTGGAACCTCTTAAACTGTGCCCATATGTTATTACAGAAAATGATTCTACCTAACCTAAAATCGGTTACGGTAAGAGTAAAAAGTGAAAAATAATTATATGAAAAAAACTTGCCCTCACATTTTATCGAAGCTTAGGACTAAAATATCTTAAGTAAAATAATAAATACTAATATAATGTTGATTCAAGATTTCTGGTATTGAAACATGTTAGATTCCATATTATCAGAATTATGTATGGGATTAGAACAACCCAAGTACCAGCCCAGTAAGGGTCTAATGAGGGTTTAAACGCAAACCGGAAGGTTGGTAAATTCCGCAGGTACTGTTAAGAATGTAAATAGAAACGATTAGTAAGAAAATAAAACTTTCTAATTGTTTGATAATTGTTTTTAAGAAATGAATATTACAAAAGGTCCGATATTAACAAAACATCATTAACCAAATTGTTTATATAGGGGAAACTTGTCGCGGTAGGTAATTTATTCTGTTCTTAACAAGAAAACATTTTACAAATTGATATCAGTCTGTTAAGATGTTAGCGTTTGTGAAAAGCCAAAAAGGCAACAACTTGTTACTTTATAATGGATTTCTCCATAAAAAAAAGCGAGTGATTGGTGAAAAGACAATTTGGAAGTGTGCTACTTATAATAAGTGCAAATGTACAGGAAGAGTGCATACCGTTGTGGATGAAATTACAAAATCCACAGAACATAAACACGTTGCAGACACGGCAAAGATTAAAGCAAAAGAAGCTTGTAACCGGATGAAAGAAGTTGCACAACAACTGGAACACTCCACCCAAGGTGTAGTAAGTGAAGTTTCTCAAGGACTTTCCTCAGCTGCTACGGCACAACTTCCATCAGTGTCGTCGTTAAAAAAACTGTGCAAAGAGTTCGGAACGAGCTAGGAGGTACGCCCGCAAATCCGAGAAATTTAGAAGAACTTGTGCTTCCTGAAGAATATAAAACAACTACAGGCGGTGAGCTATTTCTATTATTTGATAGCGGGTCAGAAGAAGAACGTATTTTGTTATTTTTAACACAAAGAAATTTAAGGATTTATGGAACAATGCGATCATTGGTATGCCGATGGAACATTTAACTCAGCACCACCATTGTTTTCTCAAATATACACAATTCATGGAGTGCGATACAGTAAAGTAATCCCGACTGTATTTGCACTTCTAACGAACAAAACACAAGAGACTTATACACGTGTTTTTCAGCAACTAAAGGTGTTGAATCAGGCCTTGCGTCCTCTAACAATAATGATGGACTTTGAAAGAGCGGCAATGAATGCTGCACCAAGTGAGTTATCCAAATGTAAGAATCCGCGAATCTTTTTTTCATTTCTCGCAGTGTATGTGGCGCCATATTCAAAGTGCCGGATTGCAACGTAGATATATTGAGAATCCTGACTTCGCCCTTCACCTAAGACAATTGACAGCTCTTGCGTTTGTTCCAGACAACCATGTATTCAGAGTGTACGAGGAGTTGCTCAATAGCGATTTGTATACACAAAATGAAGAACTACTAGTGCCCTGATTAATTAATTTGAAGATACTTGGATAGGGAGATTGGCTAGAAGAGGAAATCGAAGACAACCCCTTTTTCCAAATGTATGGAATTGTTACGATTTGGCAGACCAAGATATACCTCGAACTAATAATGCTGTCGAAGGATGGCACAACAGCTTTTCTTCTCTTCTCAATAGTGCACATCCGAATATTTGGAAATTTATTAATTCTCTAAAAAAAGAATATGATTTAAATGTTTTGAAAATAGAGCAGTACATTTCGGGCAATGTACCTCCACGCAAAAGAAAATATCAAGATACAACAAACAGGATAAGGGCTATTGTTGCCGATTATGCTGACAGGCCAACTTTAGAATATTTGAGAGGCATTGCTTACAATTTTCAGTTGCAAACATAAAAAAAAACAAAAAAAATTATTATCAAAAATAAAACAAAAAAAAAATAAAAATGACAAAAAAATTCCAAAAAAAGCAAAAAATTAAAAAAAAAATAAAAAAAACTTGTAAACACGCCAGCTTCTGCTGCCAGTCCTAAGCCTGGATGAAGTGTGAAGTCAAATTTTTTTCATATAAATATTTTTTACTTTTACCGTAACCGATTTAAGGTTAGGTAGAATCATTTTCTGTAATTATATATAGGCGATAAACGGGGGTAATTGCTATTGTCAATTAAAATAAACTATTTATAGTATTTCATTAATAATATGCGTCCTTTTTCCACGCGTCCTTTTTTCCACGCTTCCTTTTTTCGCGCGTTCCTTTTTTCCGCGTCCTTTTTTTATGCGTCTTTTTTCCGCGTCCTTTTTGTCGGTATACCGTTTGTAAGGGTTCAGTAATAGTCGACAAAAATTGGTATCCTGTTATAATTTTCAGATAACATGAAATTTTATATCATGGTAAGTTCTTTTATATTTCAACATTTATGTAAATATTACTAATTTGATCAATATTTTAGGACGATGAAAAGTATAAGGATGATCCTAAAAGATCCTTGAATATGAAAGAGCTCGAAGGTATAGTTAAAAACCTGGATGTAAATGATGAGATAGATGTTTGTTTAATACCTCCAGAAGTTGATAACCTAAAAAGATTGATAACCGTTGTTTTCAATCACAAAATATATCTTGTGTATACACAAATCTACACACAAGATATATTTTGATTATTTCTTTACTAACTACAGGAAATTAGTTCATTTAAAACAACAAGGATACTTTGCACTGGAACAATATGTAAAAACAGGCTGCTAAATTGTCTGTTGGAGAACACACAATCCATTCAAAAAAGATCGCGGATTTATGGATTGTCGCTAAGATCAAACTAATAAAATAAGTGTGTGTTGGAACGATAATTGTGATCCAGTAGAGCCTGCTCTTCCCTTAAAACGCTAAATATATCGCTATTCCACTACCCAACATAATAGCCAAATATAACAAATACATGGAGGAAGTGAACTTACATGACAATGGATTGGCTAATTATAGAAGTAATATCGGTGGGAAAATGGTGGTGGCCGTTATTTTATAAACATGTTAGACTCGGCTGTCGGTTCTACATGGAAACTCTATTCCCAAACTTCTATACAATTTCGCAGTTAGATTTTTGGTCAGAACTTTTACCATGCCTTGTTAGTGTTAACAAAAGTAGCACAAAATCTATTGGGGGTCGTGGTTCTAGTTCTACTTACCACCTCCCTCGCGTTTGGATAATGTAGGCCACATGATAAAACGCAATAATAAAAACTGATAAAGCCGTTGTAGGTTATGAAAAAGTACCACTGCTTTTATGTGTAAAAAATGTAATACACCACTGTATTCACATTGTTTCAAATACTACCACTACTTATATTACACGTATTGTCCCAATGTTGCGTTAACGCAATGTTTAAAAAAAAGGACGTGTAGTTTTTTTTCTTCATGTAGCTTTTAAATTACCTTTATTTGTGTTTAATTAAATATATATTTAATAAAAAATTATTGGTTTTATTACATTTTCTACAAGTGGGTTTAAATGGGTTTAAACAAATGTTCATAAGAAAACTGGGCATGTCTAAGTCGTTAACAGATAATATTTATTTGTTTTTGTCTGGATACCTAGGGTGGTTTTTATGGTCCAATCTTATTTTTTACCTCCTAAAGTTTTGATGGTGTGAATTTCCATTAATTTTCCAGTTCTCAAACAGGTGCTTTATAGAGTAGCTTTTTATATCCATGCTTACAGATTGTGGTGATAAGGGGACACTGTTTATAGCTTCTTTATTTGCAGCTTCATTACCTGCTATTTCAACATGTGATGGTACTCAGGGAAACTTGGTGCTTGTATCTTCAATATGCAATTAAATTAGTTCCTCCTTTATTTGTAAAGCTAATAGATGCTGCGTGTAAATTTTCCTGAGTATTTGTAGTGAAGACATAGAATCTGTCAAGATTACCTAATATTTTGTTCATCTTATTTGTATTTGCGTGCAGTATGGCTTGGTAAATTGCTTGAGTTCTGCTATTAATATAGTTGCAATATCTGAAATTTTATGTTTTAGAATCTCTGTGCTGTTAATTATTGCCACTCTGAGTCTATTTTTAGTTCTAGATGCATCTGTATAGTATAGTCTGTGATTGTAGTGAAAGTTATTTAAATCTTTGAAGTGTGATATAATAAGATTAGGGTTGGTGCTTTTTTTTAATTATAATAGACTGCAATTCACTGTTAGAATTTTTATAATTTAAGGTGAAAATTAAGATATATTTTTATATTTATATAAGAGTGTAAATTGGTTCCAGTTAAGTAGTTCATTACATGATGAATTCTGCGGGAATATGGGAGACTAAACCATGAACATTCATTAGCCATGGATATCTCTAAAATGAATAAAAATATTTATTGGATTTCTTTTGTTTACAGTTATGCTATAAGTGTAATTAAGGGTTAATAGCTGCCTACGAAGCTTTAGCGTAGATTTACCTAATTCAATCTTGTATGCTATTTATCGAAGTTATTCTGTACGCTCCAAGTCTACTCTCTGGGCAGGTGACGTATTTAAAGATTTGAACGTTGTTGTGCTAGCAGATGTATATACAACACATGCGTAATCAATTTTGTAACAATTTAAGAATCTGTATAATATGAGCAGTGTTTTACCATGGACAAGTTTTGTGAGCTAGATACTTTAATAAGTTAAGATCATTTCGACATGAAAAAAATAACTGCTAGATATAACTTTTCCAATTTAACTGTTGATTAAAATCTCATTTCTAGAAATTTTATTTCGTTTCTCTAGGAAATGTTCTGGTTTTTTTGCGAACTATTAACAACAAGGAAAGATGTGTTGAATGGGTGGTTGGAATACTTTAACCAGGCACATTTAAAAAACTTGTCAGAAATAAATCACCCGGAATAGATAATCTTCCAGCCGAACTATATAAAGAAGGTAGTCATGATATCATAATTTCATTACCGTAGCTTTTAAAAGAAATATGGACACAGAAATCCCTTTCTAATGACTGAACTATTTTAATATTTTACACCATACACAGAAAAGGAGATATCTTTGAATGCTCTTATCACATAGGGATTACGCTTCTAAATGCAGCGTATAAAATATTTTCCACCCCAATATGTGACCGTATAGCACCATATGCAGAACAGACAGTAGGAAAATACGATCTTGGTTTCAGAGGTAGTAAATCGACATATCATCCGATTGCAACCCTGAAACAAATTTTGGAACAAACACTGGAGTATGGTATTCAAACATGTTCAAAGTAATGAAAGAGATAGAAATACCAAATTATTTGGTAAATTTAACACTTATAAAAAAGTTGAATATAGTGTACAAATTCAGGGGAGATTGTCTTAAACTTTTAAAACAAACAAAGGACTGCGCCACGGAGACCCTCTCCACTGTTATACTGTTTAATCTGGCTCTGGAAAAAATAACACATATGTCACAAATGATAAACCCTAGTTTAATGTATAATAAATCAGTACAAATCCTGACATATGCTGATGATATAAATTTTGTTGGGAGAACGGAAAACGCTGTACGGAGCTTAAGTAGCATTAAAAATCAGTTTAAACAATGGGTAAACACAAACAAAACAAAGTACCGTAGAATGGGGTGACTTTGATTCTATAAGGTGACTTTGATAAAACATGAATATTTTGTTTCAAGAGAGTATACAACCCAAATGTTTCGTTCGTTATGGTGGTTGTCTGAACTTTATTTCAGTGCACATGTTGATTCACTATAGCAAAAGGTGTTTGTGGCCAATATCAAAAGTATACGGTTGTAAATTCACCATTGAAGTTTTTGTTTGAATTTGAAGATTTTATATTGTGTTACTAAATTTAAACATACAGCTCTTACAATAGAATTGCAGGTAATTTTGTGTATGTTACCTTAATGTAGGTCTAGTTGTCACTATTTTAAAATATTTAACCTAACTTATTTCCGTAACTACTCCATGAAATTGAATGATTTCTTATCGGGGTCACTTTGATACATTTTTCGGGGTGACTTTGATACTTTATTTCTTTTTATAGTTTGCTTAACGAAACTTTAAACCGTTAATTATTTTGAGGATTTCGTCATTATCTGCATGAAAAGAAAAAATGCTGCGAGTTTATAAACGAAAGTTGGGATCAAGAAGCTACAAGAACTTCTCTGGCGAAACTCTTGAACATGCTCTGCTTCAAATAGTAAACGGAAACTTGTCTGTTAAAGCCGCTTCAGAAAGATTTAAAATTCCGTATGGTACTTTATATAATAAATACAAAGGGAAGCATGTGAAGAAGCCAGGGGACCAAACTGCGTTGACGGAGCTGGAGTAAAAATCAATCGTGTCCTGCATTGTCAAATGTGCAGATTGGAGATTTCAATTTTTGGAACTTTTTTCAGAGAGACATAGTCAGCAAATCTCTGAACGACTAGCGTCTAACATTACTAGAGCTCGGGCAGGTGTCACAAAAGAAACGATAGAATCATATTTCAATAATTTAAGAACAGCTCTCGCAAATTGCCCTCCATCACACGTTTTCAATTACGATGAAACCAACGTTAGTGATGATCCGGGGAAAAGAAGATTGCTTTATAGAAGAGGGACCAAATATCCAGAACAAATCACTAATCATAGTAAAGCCGCCACATCAATAATGATGTGCGGTGCTGCTGATGGTACACTACTCCCTCCTTATATAATATATCGCAGCGAACATATGTGGGATGCATGGACATTAGGAGGTCCACAGGGCTCTCCTTGTTGTAGTAGTGGATGTTGCGCAAGAGGAGCTAGATATAACCGAACAAAAAATGGGTGGATGGAGGTAACTTGTTTTACAGACTGGTTTGAGACCATATTATTACCCCATGCAAGACGGCTGGAAGGTAAAAAAGTTATGATCGGCGACAACTTGGCGTATCACTTTTCAGATCATGTTTTAGAATTGTGTGACTTGCACAATATTGAATTTGCAAGCCTTCCCAGTAATTCAACACACATATGCCAGCCTTTGGATGTGTCTTTTTTTAAACCCATGAAAGTCTCTTGGCGAAAAGTTTTGACAGAATTTAAATTGCGACACCCAAAAACTACTGGTGTACCTAAAGATCAATTTCCGTCGTTATTAAAAAAATGCTTGGAATTAATGGATCAGACAATTGCAAAAACTGAGTACAAATGTGGAGATTGTGAAAAAAGTGCAATTAAGAGAGTTTTGAAGAATGGGTTCGAGGCTTGTGGCATGGTCCCTTTCGATCCAAATAAGTCTTAAGTAAGATTACACCAATCAACCACGATGTTGATTATGTAGAACCTCTGATTAAACGACAGCCTCACAGACTATCTGATGAATAAGAAGTCCGAGATAGAAGTTATTAAACGGCAAAGTAAAAAAGAAACTTCATATCCAACCTGGTAAAAGTGTAAGTCGACATATAACGGCAGATGACAGCTCCTCCGATAGCGAGTTAAACAGCTATAATAGTGAAAGCGAAAATGAAATTGAAAATGAAGATTCTATGGAGGACCAATCATATGTAGATGAGATGAATACAAAACCCTCCCTTGCTGAATTGAATGTTGGAACTTACGTGCTTGTAAAAATTATGTCAGGTAAACAAAAATATAAAAATTACGTATATGCCGGAAGGATATAAGAGAAATTACCTTT
>OU898281.1:57867901-57995401 GCA_918026665.1 Diabrotica balteata
CATCGCTATCTGGAAAGCCCAAAGTTAAATAAGGTTGTAGATACTCCTCAGGATTGTTTGATGTTAAAGCAATATTTCAAATTAAACTGGAAGAAAATATTTATGTTTGAATTGGATCGAGTGCTGCACTTATCTGAAGATGGTACAAATTTAATTTGGTATTCTGCATCAGAATACCTCCATAGTCCGACATGCAATAATTATCATCATCGCTATCATTCAGACCTTTATTTAGAAGCTCTTCCAGTTGTCTTGCAGTAAGAGCTGGTTGCCAATCACCTTTTTCCATTTTCGCTTACTGAAAAAAAAAAACGTTTATCTCAGTATTCACCCAGAACATCTTTTTGCAAAAACTTACAAAAGAAAACTAATTTTTGTATGAAAGACTAGCAGGTACACTAATATTCTCACAACATGCAATTCCTCAATTTATTTTTTTATTCATGGAAAATAATTGTCAAGTTTGTAAAAAAATTTGGTTAGGTTTGTTGACAATGTTTAATGGTTTGTAATAACTTCTAAAAATTAATAATACTTACTATTTATTATGCCAAAACGTTCTTCACACTATATTTTACATTAATACCCTTGTTATTATCCAATATTTCAAAGAATAAACTAATGAAAAACGAGAATAAATTACTATGATAGTAACACTGGTAAAGTACCCTGCATAAATGATCACTGGTAGCTATGTTTACCGCCCAACGACCTTTACGTCGGTGTAGGCTTACGCTAGTCGGGTTTTGTTTAATTTCACCAAAAATCCTTTAAAACAGTATTGTTTGTGCTTACGGTCTAATACTCATTGCTTATAAGTTTTAAAAATATCCTCTAGCAACACTGGTAATTATACGTACCACTGATCCTTAAAGGGTTAAAAACATCTATATAACATCACGAAATCTAATCATTATTTAAATGTGCCATAATTTATTTTGAGAACAATATATAAATAATAAGAGATTTATGCATGCACTAACAAATATTTTAAATACTTATCGAAGTTTCCCAAAATCAATAATCTACAACCAGAGACAAGGCTGATTTGTCTTAACTTTTCTATTCATTATACTTATAACAAAACCACGAAATCCACTTCCAAAGTTTATTCATAATTTATAATAACCCCCATCAAAATCAGCTCAAACCAAACTCAAAGTTTCTGCTCTAAATGCACTTATGCAATAAAATTGCTGATAGTTGATTATGACAAGAGAATTTTGCGAAAACTTGTGAGCTTGAACTTAGTCATGCATTAGACATTTCATTAAAAACAGACTTTTGCATAGTGCGTCACGTGTTGTTAACTTCTTACATTTAGCGAAGTTTTCGGAGTTGGCTTTTATGTGTGAGTGAAACCATAGGCGATGACAAAAGGGTTGCCATTATATTAGAAGGAGAATATTTAATAATTTTCACATCTTAAAAGAATTTAAGCGTTTATAATGGCAACATTATAGGAGTTCATTAAGGAACAAGCCAGGAACATGAAATGAACAACACACCAAATTTTATTTATTTATTTCATTAACGGATATACCATTTTTACAGAAATATGACGTCAACCTTATACAAAGCTATACTAATAGGTTGCGTTATATAAAAGACAAACCAAAATTAAAATCAAACAAAATTCAATTAAGTTAGTACGCTTAGTTAATAAATACTGCTCAAAGTCTCTCAAATGATTTCTTAATGTTGCTTAGTAACTCTGATCTTGAACATATCCATTTATAATTTTAAAAAGAAAACATAAATCCCCATTTGACATCTTCTATCATGTAGTTGATGAGATATTAGTATTGGACAGTATATGATCATATGTGTATTGATGTCTAATAAAACCAATTTTGTAATCACAATACCCTCAAGAATTTATTTTGAACTCCTCGATACTGTAGATGTCACGTTATATGAAGGAGATCAAATGAGAGAACCATACTGCAAAACATGATCGAACTAAACTACAGTAATCCAACATTTTTAAAGTTTGTACTGAAAACTGATTACAGTTTCTAAGAATAAATCCCAACATTTTTAAAGCTTTATGCTGAATTTTCGTTAATGTGCTATTTAAAAGTTAGTTATAGAATTAAAATTTATAACCTAAAAATCTTTAATATTATGACGTGCCTCTAAAGGTACATTATTTATACATAATCATTCATTTACAAATTCTCTTTGTTTTCTCAAAAGTAATTTTAAAATATTTTTGTATATTTAAGTATAGCATGTTTACCTCACACCCAACTAGCTAGTTTTCAATGTCATTCTGTAACAAAGAGCCATCAACTAGGTCATTAACTATTCAAAATATTTTAAGGTCCTCAGCAAACATTAGAACTTTACTACTTTTAATCACTGAGGATATATCATATATCATTAATATCATAATTTTGAGGTGGTCAAAGAATTCAAGAACGGGAGGTTGAAATACGAATACTGGCGGGGAATAAATCATTCTTGCCATTCAACATCTAAATGAGGTCAAAGCTTCTCTCAAGGAGTGCCAAAATCCAAATGTACAAAACCATAGTACGACCAGCAGTGACATATGGAAGTGAACATGGACATTGAGAAGAAAGAAATCAATAAGCTATTAGTATGGCAACGCAAAATCCTGCGAATTATATATGGTCCTTGCAGGGACAACGTGACAAATGAATGGAGGAGCAGATACAACAATGAAATAGAGACTCTCTTCGGGAAAGGAAACATCGTAAGATACATAAAAGCTAATAGATTAAGATGGGCAGGCCACGTGGTACGGAGTGATGACGACAGACTGATTAGCAATGTGTTTTGGAAAGACCAGATGGTAGAAGATCGACAGGAAGGCCTAGAAAAAGGTGGAAAAGACGCAGTCAGAGAAGACCTGGAGAAGATGGAAGTAAGGCCATGGGAAATAATAGCACAGGATCGGAATCAATGGAAGGCAATAGTAAACGCGGCAAAACTCACAAGAGTTGTAAAAGCCAATGATGATGATGATATATCATTAAAAAATATATTAAATAAGTGAGGTCCAATATGAGACCCCTGAGGAATTCCCTGAGGTTACGAATACTCGTTGAGATAAACAATTTCCATATTTAACATACTGACATCTACCAGATATATAACTACCTATCCACTCAATATTTTAGCTACAAATCCATAGCCAATTAATTTAGCAATAAGCAGATCATGGTTAATTTTATCGAAGGCTTTTGAGAAGTCTGTGTAGATAGCATCAACCTGACCCTTCTGTTCCACTGCATTAGCTATAAAATTCGTATACAATATTAGGTTTGTGCATGTATGACTTACCTTTAGAAAAGCCATGTTGTCCAACATGAATTAAATCTTTACAATTCCATGTCAAAAAGTTATTTACAAGACACTCAAAAAGGTTGGATAATACAGATTGGTTACAAAATTACACTGTGGAGATACTAGCTGACAAAAGAAGCAGAGGTAGACCACCTACACGATGGACATACGTAGTCAAAGAAATCGCTAGAAATTGGATTCAGGAAACTCAAGACCGACAGAACTGGAAGAGATTAGGGGAGGCATATGTTCAATTTTTTGACGCAGAAGGCTTAACGATGATGATGATGATGATGTTCGTTTTGGTACATAAAAAAGTTTTACCAACATTCTTATTAATGCGATATGTAATAATGCGTGTTTTACCATATATGTAAATATGTTAAGAGCATAAGGGCTTATGTCAAAATTTTAGCCAAATCGGACTTGTAGTTTTGTTTTCACGGTGTATGAAAGCCAGCATGACCGCGGATTTTAGAAAAATAGATAAAGAGCAATATGGCTCAGTGATTAGATTTTTGTTTTTGACTCTTTCTCTATTTTTGACTTTATGACTATTCTTTCTCGATGGCAACGATAGGACAAAGTAACACAAATTTACGATTTTGTATTGGCATAACGCCGACTAAGGGTATTCAAAATAGCTGAGATAGCAGGCATCTCAAAAGACTGACTGCGTATGTCATATAGCTACATTTTAAAATTTTAAACATGAGAAAGCTATCCGCGCGATGGGTGCCGCATTTGTACACTCCAGATATCAAGCATAACTCGTAAGACACCTTCAGAACAGTGTTTGACTTTATTTAAGAGTAATCCGAAGAAGTTTCTACGTCGTTCCGTAACCTTCGACAAAACATGAATTCACTGGTATACATCAAAGACCAAAATCAGTCGAAACAGTGTGTGTCACGAACGTGCTTCGAAGAAATTAAAACTGTCATATTGACCGGAAAGGCGATGCCCATTATTTTTTAGAAATCACAAGGGGTAATTTACAGCAACTAACCGGAGATGGACAATTAATTACTAGGCCAATTCGATGCCAAATTGCAGAAAAAACATCTCCATTTTACGAAGAAACCATGCTCTTGTACGGTGGCAGCTCACCGGCACATATCTCCGCCTCACAATCTCGAAATTGGTTAAATTGGTTGAAAACTATTGCTCTATCCACCGTAATTCTTCAGATTTGGCCACATGCGACTTCTTTTTGTTTCCAAACTTAAAAAGTGCAGTAGAGTTACAAAATAAATTAACAAATAAAATAAATAGATAAATAAAAAAATAATAGCTTTATTACCCAAGAGTTTCCCATTTCTAGGAGTAAAAATTTAAGATACATTTTTAATTAGTATACAATCATCAGTAGGTGATAAAAAAATATCAAGTACAAAAATAAGTGCAAAGAAATAAGTACGTGAAAAACAAAATAAAGAGTAAGAACAATATTATTAAACAAATCTCTATGTAACACAAAAAAGATTAACAATCGAAGGTACACCATAAACCAGTGCGGTATCAACCAGATTATTAATTGAGTATGAGAAAATATCAGAATGGTTGCATATTTTATTATATTTATTGCACATAATATAAATGGGTGATTTCAGTAACATATTTGTTCTCGCACGTGGACAAGTAAACACGATAGTCGACCTGGAAGTAATTCTTCGCACATTAAATCTTTGACTTAATATATCACTGCAGTCCAATACAGTTGTGTAACAACTATAATTCTTCTTAACTCTAAACTTACAATATTAAACCCGTTACATAACAAATCGTAATCATAACCATGGACGGCATATACTCCATCAACCTTAAATGCTAAATATTTTAAAAGTTTCCGTTGTATCGCACTAGCGATAGATACAGCAGTTTAATCGTGTCTTATATCGCTAAAATTTCTACAGTTTCTGATAGATAAAAACCGTACATTTTCATAGCATCGGATACTATTCTGTTCAATATGCTTGTTAAGGTTAATTTTAAATCAAATATAACTCCTAAATCTTTATTGTTATTACATTTTTTAAGATCTGATCCCTGAATTACATAATTAAAATCAACCTTATTTTCCTTTCTAGAATAACTTACTACTTTACATTTATTGACATTAAGAAAAAGTTTTGTTTTTACACACCAAGTATCTATATAATTTAGATCGTTCTGTAAATCTATACAGTTAGCAATTGTTTTAATTTCAAAATATATTTTAAGATCATCCGCAAAACATAATTTTCTGTTATTGATATCTAAAAATAAATCATTGATATATAATAGGAACAAACAATAGACCTAAATTTGATCTCTGTGGAGCAACGGATGTAGTAAAGATTAATTCTGATATGAAACCATTATAGGATACAAAATTCGTTCCTACCCATTTAATAGCTTCCCAGTAAATTTAAAATATTTCCCGCATATCCCAAATTTGATAATTTAAGGAGAAGGTATTTATGATCAACCTTATCAAAACGCTTTAGAAAAATCAGTGTATATCACATCTACTTGGCCTTGTACATCCCAAACATCTGAAATATATTATGTTATTACAGCTAAGTTTAGTACAGTAAAGCGTTTATCTATAAAGCCATATTGAAGATGTGATATTCATCCCCTAACAGAAGGGTAAATACGATTATATAGAGTTACTTAACAAAACCTTTGAAAAATTTGATAACAAAGATATCGGTCTGTAATTTAATTGATTAATTAAATCAGTGTTTCCCAAATAGTGGTCCGCGGACCCCCGGGGTCCGCGACATATTTTTCGAGGGTCCGCGAGCCCACGGCATAAAAAAAGAATAGGCCAAAAATACGTTCACAATTTTTTGAAGTTTTAAGAATTAATGTTTTGATCTGGCAACGGTGCTTGCTAACACATAAACACGTCATGGCTTCGGCGTGGCCTTGCTTCGGGGCGTGGCCTTGCGGCCTACGCATTTTTTTTTGTCTAGAGCTTAGTTTCTCCTGTAACGTGTAAAGTAATGGTAACGTGACAACTTTAGAATCGATTTGGAAGCAGAATACACACAATTTTTATTACAATTGTTCGGTTGATTAGTGACTAATAGTGACTAGTGTTTTTACTATGATCTTGTTGAAAAGCGGCCTTTGAAAAGACCACACTGTGATGATGAGACGGAACAACAACTCAAGTATTTCTCAGGAGTCAGAAACTCAACCTAAGGCAGGCGAATTCGACGCCAAAAAGTATTGGTAAGTTTCGTGAGAAGCAACGAAAATATAATGAAGAATATTTAACAATTTGGATTTATTGAAAATACCGTCAAACGACGGAGTTAAGACCTACAATGTGTTTTATGTTTTTGATGTGCTTTCAAATGAATGTATGAAACCGGCAAAACTTCCGACGTCATTTACAGCGGAAAGCACCCTGAATCAGAGAATAAATCTAATTGATTTCTTTCGATTGAAAATGAAAGAACTTAAACAGAGTCAAAAACGTAATAAAAACAGTTGCTTCTGGAAATGAAAAGGCCACCACTTGTTTCTTTTCAAATAGCGGAATTAATCGCTAAATCTGGAAAGTCCCACACTATAGCAGAGGAGTTACTGCTTCCAGCTGCGCAGATTATGTGTAAGACCATGATTAGTGATTCTGCTGCAAACCAGTTGCAAGTAATACCTCTCTCCAACACACTATAAAAAAGAAGAATAACCGATTTATCCCTGAATGTTGAACAGATTTTAATTGCAAGACTCCAGATTTGTAAAATGTTCGCCATACAACTTGATGAAAGTACAGATATTTCAAAGTAAAACCAATTTTGTTGGTATTTGTTCGTTACGACTATGATGGTGAAATTCATGAAGACTTTTTGTTTTACGGAACTAATGCGTACTACAGCTGACTGTGTGTTTAACGCTCTCAATGATTTTTTTTACTGAATCTAATATATTGTGGAACAAATGCGTTGGATTTAAGTACAGACGGAGCCCGTGCTATGTCTGGAAAATTAACGGGTCTTGTGGCACTCGTGAAAAATGTAGCACCACAATATAATATGGACTCATTGCTGTATCCAAGGGAAGCTCTAGCTTGCAAAAAAATGCCGCCATCGTTAAATGTAATCAGATTTGTTCCGTTTTTGAATACAGGACATATTTTTGCATTTTTCCACAATTCGGGATAAGTTTCCATTTTTATTGATAAGTTAAAAATTTTTTGAAGTGGCTTTATAATACCCGAGAACAATCTTTCACTAAAAAATGCTGGAATATTATACGGTCCGGACGTCATTTTATTTTTAATTTTTTTAAATGCTCTGAAAATTTCGTTTTTCCTGGAATTCGTTATAAAGTTAATAGTGGGTAAGTAGATAACCCTACATTCCTGATTTTCAAATACATTGTGGTCGACAGGTAAATAAACATTTTACATGGGATTTTAGAAGTTTTATTCTTTACATAAACATAATATGCCCAGAAATTATTAGATTCTTTAGAAAATACTATTCTGAATTTTTTCAAGATTCGAGAAAAAGAAATTCAAGTATTAATGAGTCCAGTTGTATCGAGTTAAAACGAGACTATGTTGAGAAAAAGTTTCCACTTTCCAAATTTTCCAAAATTGTTGTTTTTATTTTGTAGGCTAGTACTTATGCGACCGCCCTAATATATTAAATAAAATTTTGATTTAAAAATCTAATTACCGATTAATTAAATTAAGAAATATTTACGGCCCCTTTTTGACTAGCAACCTATTACATCAATGTGTTCTATTATTGTATATAAAAATGTAAGTTTGATCAACTACGTTATGAACGTAATGCTCCTGTAATGACACCAGAGACATGCAAATAATATTAAATCTGTACTGGAATCAGCGAGATAATATAAAGGTAAAACACCAAACATCGGACGAAATAGAAATACGTAGAGGAGTACGACAGGGTTGTATATTGTCACCGCATTTGTTTAATACATACAGCGTACAAATATGCCAAGAAGCTCTCTCACATGCAAACGAAGGGACAATAGTCAATGGAGAAGTTATCAACAACATTCGATATGCTGACGATACTGTGATAATGGCAAGAACAGTGGAAGATCTACAACACTAGTTGAAAGTATGAATGAGATATGTAATAACTACGGCATAAGGATGAACGTCAAAAAAACCAAATATATGACCTTTAGTAAGAATCCAATTCATGACACCAGTATCACAATAAACGGTACCCAAGTTGAAAAAGTAAGCGAATGCAAATACTATGGCATAAGGATAAACGTCAAAAAAACCAAATATATGACCTTCAGTAAGAATAAAATTCATGACACCCGTATCACAATAAACGGTACCCAACTTGAAAAACTAAGCGAATACAAATACTTGGGAACCCTCATTAATGAACCAGGTGACCAAAATCACGAGATAAAAAGACGTATTGAAATTGCCAAGTCTACCTTTATAAAAATGAAAAAATTATTTTGTAATCGTGATATTAGTATTCATCTACGAACTAGAATGTTAAAATTCTATGTATTCAGTACTTTGCTTTACGGTGTTGAGGCATGGACTCTTAAACAGAGGAATATTAAAAATCTTGAAAGCTTTGAGATGTGGTGCTACCGCTGTATACTAAGAATAAGTTGGGTGGATAGAATTACAAATGAAGAGGTAATACGCAGCATAAATACCGATCCAGAAGTTACTATGAATATAAAAAGGAGAAAACTTGAATACTTAGGCCACCTGATGAGTGGACAAAAGTACAACGTTTCTACAAAATATAATGCAAGGAAAGATAGAAGGACGCAGAAATCAAGGCCATGGAAGAATATCCTGGATGAGAAATTTAAGAGAGTGGTTTGCCTGTACCCCTAACGAATTATTCAAAACAGCAGTTAATAAAATTAGAATCGCCAATGATATCCAATCTCTGATAGGAGAGGCACTTAAAGAAGAAGAAGAAGGCTATGTCTGTACATATAAATTTTCGAATATTTTTTTAAATAACCCAGTTTTCTATTAATCCAGTCCTATTTCTTAAACTGATATCTGGGACGCTACTCATTTTATTGTCCTAAATGTGATTGACAACTGACTTATTTACACGTAATTTTGGTTTACTCAATATAGATTATATTTACTAATTATTTGCTTCCATGTCTTTCATCAGCAGCAAATATAATTAAGAATAAGTACATATATAGTTCACGTGATAAATACGCTATATTTACGAGCAATAACTGCAATATCTTGGCTGCAAAACCAGGTTTTTAAGTGCTCTGTTTCGAGTTCCTAGTTTAAGTTTCTTGGTTGAATGGTAAATGTTCGTTAAAGGTGGAAACTTTACCCTCCTTCAAATACCACTACATGGTAATAAGGATCTACTAATTAGAGTTTTAGCTATATAAGATATGCGAATGGCTAATGAGGCAACACTTTGAACGTTGTTCGTAAAACTTTACTTAAGTCTTTGCAGAAGTGTATACTTTGGAATTATTTCGAAGGAGAAAATGGGATTTCAGACAGATTTTCTATTGGATATATTCATCTTAAACTTTTACTTTTAAATAAAAGTACAACTAAAATACTTTAAAAAAAACCGTAAAAAAAGAATATTGTATATATACAATGCGAGTCAAAAGTCCCTTTCCCAATATATTTTTAAATAACGAAACTGTTACTTTTATCTATAATCGTTTCCTAGCGTTTTCAATAATAAAATAGAGGGCGACTAACGTTTTGTAAAATTATTTTAAATGGCCTTAACACTAGAAAGTCGGGCTTAGCATACCTACCTAGAAAGCCCGAAGGGATCATTTTGGCCCCAAGATCCTAAATCAATAAAAACCAAGGTTAGAATTAACTATTTAGAAATTATATAAACTCTTGGCGATAGAATTTGATTTTAATTTTTTAGTTTTCATTTTAAACATTTGGAACACCATACAGTTTGCAGTTTTTGGCATTTGCCACACATTGCCTTGTTACAGCCGTGGCACTCATTGGAAGTATGATTTTCCTTTACAAAACATTTTTAATATTGAAAAAAAATGACTAACCTGGTTTTTTTTCCCCTGACCCTTCATTTGTCAATATAATTGTAAATTTAACGATGAGATTAAGCCCAAAATGACATCTGTTAGCCGAGAAAATTCTGCGGTTTATTTCTGCGGATAGTATTATTTTTAGTATTAAGGAGCGTTCCCAGGTATACAAATTCGTTCACTGCTTTAGTGGCGTCGTTTTCTATAACAAGTGGTAGTAGGACTAGTGGTTGCTTACTTATTTCCGTATAGTTTGTTTTGCGGGTGTTAATTATTGAACCCCTTTTTGTAGCTGACTGTTTTAATGCTACATTACGCCTCTCGTACAGCGTTTCTCGTTCTACCCATAATAATAATATTCATCAGCATAAGTAATGATTTGCATTGATTCATTATATTTACTATATATTGAACCAATGGTTGTAATTTGTAACATACCTATTACTTTTTTCAGAGCCAGTAAATAAAGAGAGGGTCTCTCTGGTGCAAGCCTATTATATATTTTAGAAGATTTAGAGAGTTCCCCCTAAAATTCGTAATTTACATTCAACTTCTTCAAGAGTTAATATTGTATAATTTACTAATCTGATTTGGTGTTTCCTAGCTCTTTTCATTGCTATAAACATTTCTCTTCTACTTAGAGTCATAGGCCGCTTTATAGTCTATAAATATGTAATGAGTATCTATGCCATATTCCAGTATTTTTTCCAAAATTTTTCTCAAAGTTGCAAATCTAATAAATGCCTATTTACCATCTCTGAAACCACGCCTGGTAGTTTTGCTTCTATCCCTTCTGCTGGTACAAAATGGTGAGATGGTACTATTAAAAACTATTTTATATGCTGTATTTAGAAGCGTAATTCCTCTGTGGTTAAATCATTTAAAGATGTCTACTATTTCGTTTATAGCGTAAAGAATTCCAATTATCCTGTCATTGGAGAGGGTCTTCTGTGTTCATATTTCTTTTATAAGCTGCTATACTGCCATACGATACCATGGTCACCCTGTTTATAGTTTAGCTGGGAGATCATCTATTCCGGTGATCTGTTTTCTGGCTAGTTTTTTAACTGCATATTTAACTTCAAGAATAATAGGTGTTTCCTATTCACACTCGTCTGTTCTTCTACCTCATATCTTTTGTCCTACAGGTATTCTTCTTCTTTCTCCTTACTAAGTGCCTGGTTAAAAAATTTTACCATCTAATAACTACATCTTTCCTTGTTGTTAAAAGGTCGCTATCTTGACTTCTGCATTGACTTGTGATTACCTTGAATTCTTTTCTGTTGATGTTAACTTTCTTATACGGTGTTTTAAATTCTTTCTCTGTGTTGAGGTTTTCTATATATTAAGTTCCTATTTAAGTGGATTGGTTTTTTTCGTTTGTATATCCTCCTTTCTTCTCTTCTCTTTGTCTGGTAATTCTCTACAGTTATACCTACTATATCTTTCGCAGGTGCGTCAATGTCTTCCTTAATTCTAGTCCATTAAAATTCTATATCTGTCTGGTCTTTTTCATATACAATGATGATTTGATTCCTTAGCTTGTTGGTGATGTTTTTCGAGTACTGTTTTTTATTTGTCGCATCTCTCTAACAATAACTGCAAATTAAATTTTTTTTTCATCAAGATTAGCCTTAGTCTACAATTTATTTTATTTCGGTTTTCACGGTAAATTAACTCATTTTTTTTATTTTTGTATAGTTTAGCCAATTGCCAAGTTATTTTCTGTTCACCATTTTGCTTATATTAAGCTTATATCATTTGTGTTTCACAATATCATAATATAGTTACTTTAACTACTGCTATTTTATATATGGAGCTTCTAATAAGTTATCTTTAATATACTTAACCGTTTTAATATAATTTTATATTTCCAAATGCTTCTTTGTTATTGTTGTCCAACAAAAGATTTGAAAAGTTTAAACTGTGAATGTGAAGTACTAAATTTATTAAAAATGTTAAGAGCTGTTTGTAATTAATCCAACTCTATCTCAAAACATTTAAATCCTGTCCATTAAGGGTATTTGCTTTTAAAGCGAAATACATATAAAAGGTTTTTGCATAAAAGACCCTTATTCCCAAACTTCACATATTAATTTGAGTTTGGGATCTTTCCGGTTCATTTGTTTTTATTATACCTCCAAGGCAGATTTTGTTTTATTACGTAATTTAAGCTGAATATATATATAATAAAGGGTTTTGTTGTGTTCTTTTTATATTTGCCCAAAAAAATATGGACAGTTTCTGCGACTTATATCCATTTAAACATTTTTAAGATAGATAAACAAAATATTAATAAAATAAACACGATTTTTAAAAGAAAATATAGTTTAACCTAATTAAACCACTAACGTGTGTCCCTAAAGTTAAAGGAAAAAATTAATATGTATTTTCATATTTTTAAGTATTACTAAATACAAGAAATTAAGTCTACATATTTAGGTTTATAATGTATTTTCATAGATCAAAAAACAGTTCTATAATCTTCGATGACACGTAAATTTGGTCTTGCATGTGCAATAAGCCTTTGAACTGGTTCTATGTCGATCTCACGGAATTTTTGCAAAATTTCTTCTTCTTCTTTATGTACCATGTCCTTTCAGAACGTTGGTTACCATCATAGCTATTTTAATTTTATTCACTGCCACCCTAAACAGCATGCTTGTATCTACACCATACCAATCTCGCAGTTCTTCAACCATGAGGTTCTTCTTCGTCCTGGACTGCGTTTGCCTGCTATTTTTCCTTGCATGATATTTTGTAGCAATCTATATTTGGGACCATCTCATTACATGGCCGAAATATTCCAGCTTTCTCTGCTTGATGCTTTTTATGATCTCAGTGGTCTTGCTGAGAACGTTCAAGTATTGTGGAGTTACGAATCTTCTCCACCCAGGAAACTTTTAAAATTCTTCTATAGCACCACACTTTCGAAAGCCTCAAGGCGATTTGAGATCGATTTTATTCACAGTCCAGGACTCGACAGCATAAAGTAAGACCAAGAACACGTAGCAGCGAAGTAGGCGGATCCTTAATGCCAATTTTAGGTCTCTGTTACATAACATCCTTGGACATCCTTCTAAAAGCAGCTCTAGCCTGCTCTATTCTGGATCTAATTTCGCCGTGATTTTCTGCATTACAATTTAATTGCTGTCCAAGGTAGACGATTTTATCAACTTGCTCAAGTTTGGTATTATTTACATATATAGACGGTTTTATATTCTGTTGTTTACTTATTACAAGTATTTTGGTTTTCCTTATGTTAAGATCCAGACCTGCCTCCCTGCAACTCTCAACGACACTATCAAGTAGTGTTTGCAGATCTGCTTGACTAGAAGCTAGGAGTACTGTATCGTCCGCATATCGCAAATTATTGATGACTTCGCCGTTCACAAGTATTCCTTCTTGTTTTTCAGAATTTTTATTTTCAGAATTTCAAAATTCTTCGCCTTAGTTAATCTTCATTTTGGGCTTCCCGGTCATTAATATACACAATTCGACTCAAAATAGCCCAAACTCTAGACTTCTAGAGGTCTCGCCTGAGGCACATTTGTAGGGTTGTCGTGTTTGGGAACAAAATTTTTCTTTTGAGCAGTTAACCAATCTGCCTTTATCTTGGCGTAATTGCATGACGCTAAGTCGGGTCAAAATATGATTTTATCATTGTGGTGATGCGTATTTATAAATTGAACCAGCTTTGTAAAACACCTGTCAACGTAATTGTCAGCATTGAGAGCTTCACAGTAAACTCTTCATATAAATAACAATAAGGTTCCGGCACAGATGGAATACTTGTAGAAGTGTTTAAAGAGGAAAGTGAAATTATTCTCGAAAAATTGAAAAAATTTTTTAACATAATATCTTCACAGAGGAGATGATCCAGATGATTGAAAGGAAACTTTTCCAATACTTCTGTTCAAAAGGGAGACAGGGGAGATCTGAAAAACTATAGGCCAATCTCCCTGATGTCCCAAATGTACAAACTGTTTATGAGAGTAATAACTCCCTCCTCCTCCTAAGTGCCTTCTCAATTGAGGTTGGCGATCAATATGGCAAATTTCTCTCTGTTCTGGGCTTGATGGATTAAGTCATTTCCTGTTGTGTGAGTCCAATCTCTGATGTATCGGAGCCATGATTTCTTCTTTCTTCCTATACCCCTTTTACCCTCGATTTTGCCTTCTAATATTACCTGGAGCTGCTCAAATTCCTTATGGCGCATTATGTGTCCTAGATAGAGTAATAACTAACAGTTTAAAAAATAATGACAAATACACTGAAAATTAAAAAAAATAACGTTGAACGACATAATAAACAAATAATGAAGTTAACAAAGATAATCAACTGCCGAAATTACTAAAAGAATTAGGTTAGCGTGGGCAGGATTTTTAAAATTGAGTTGGATCTTAAAAAGCACTAAAAGAGAACAATATTTGAAAACCAAGTTTACGATCAGTGTATATACTCTGATCACGTATAGTTTACAGACGTGTACATTTACCAAGACTAATATGGATAAAATAGTAAAAGCACAAAGAGCGATGAAAAGATCAATGCTCGGGTAAAACAGACTAAACAACAAACAAATGGATTAGAAGGAAAACCAAAGTAAAAGACGCAGGAAAACATGTTGCCAAATTAAAATGAAGCTTTGCAGGACACAATACCTGACTGAAGAATAAGAGATGGAACCACGAAATACAACAATGGAGACCATGGTTAGGAAAGAGAAGCAGATAAAGACCACAAATAAGATAGGCGGATGATATTAAGAAGATCGGAAGACACAACAAAGCAAGTGGCGCAAAATAGAAGAACCTGAATTAACTTGGGTGGGGCCTATGTCCAAAGTTGGATTACTTAAAGCTGAAGAAGAAAAAAAAAGAAGAGGGCTTTAGCGCGAATACGAAGAGCAAACGGTGTTCTTTTCTTAAAACTAACCTCGTCCCGCATTTCTTGTAAATTTCGTGTATAAAATCCGTCATAACCTTTCTTTCGGAATTCAATAAAGTAAAATACTTTCATCACCAATAATGAGAATTTTACCAGAAAAATGAATACGTCTCAATGCACGGCAACATCTGGGAACATTTTTCTAATTGGATTGGTGTGTACTTAAAGAAGCTATCATATCAACTTATTTCTAGAATTTGTTCTACTTACAGTCATTCGTTAAACATTATATCTTCAGCCAACATTTCGCAAAGAATTACCTAATTGGTTCTCCATATTCTAAAATTAATCTCTGTTTCCAAGCAGGAGTTAAACTCTTGGTCTTCCACTTTTAGGCAAATTAAGGCGTGGTATACTATTTTCGCACTCTTTAATTGTCCGTAAATCGTTGACACAGAAATATTTTGAGCACTAAAATTCTTACAATATCGCGTTTTGGTACATGTCCAACTCAAACGATAAATACTTTAAAAAATATTAAGTTTGTAAGACATTTTAACGAACCGTATTTGGTCAAAACTAATATTGTTTATATCGTTTCAGTTGTTACTAACTTTGCTTTTCAATGACAACCTTGGCCGATGCTGACTACGAATAATACTTTAAGATCTACAATTTTTCTAAAAGTTTAGGGACATACGTTAGTAGTAAATTAATAACAATAAACTCAACGAGTACGGAAGAGCAAGTTTAAGTATCTGGCTACTTTTAGTGGCTTAGTGTTCACCGATAAGTGTCACCTTTGCCACCAGGCCGACCACTGGACAGTGTTGTATTTTTAGCAGAGTATTATTTTGAACTAAAGAGTGCACACAAGCCACTTCTGGCGTCTTGTGTTCAGTTTGTTTTTCTTCTTCTTCTTCTAGTTCCATGACCGTTATCGATCGTTGGATATCATGTTGGCTACCATATTCGCTATCGTGACTTTATTGACAGCAGCTCTAAATAACGATGTAGTTGATTTTCCATACCATTGCCTTAGATTTTTCAGCCATGATGTTCTTCTTCTACCAGGACCACGATTACCTTGGATCTTTCCCTGAATGATCAGATGTAAAAGATCATATTTTTCAGGGTGTCTCATAATATGACCGAAGTATTCCAGCTTGCGTTTCTTTATTATATTGACCAGTTGTGTTGTTTGGTTCAGCCGTCTAAGGACCTTCTCATTTCTAACTCTGTCGACCCAGCTTATTTTCAGTAGTCGTCTGTATACCCACATCTCAAAGGCTGTCAAGCGTTTAAGCATAGCCTCAGTTAGGGTCCACGCTTCTACTCCATACAGCAGGACAGGAAAGATGTAGCAAGATATCATACGAACTCTAAGGTCAATGCTAAGATCATGACTGCAAAGTACGTTTCTCTATTTTTACAAAGGCAGCTTGGGCTTGTTCTATTCGGCTTTTAATTTCTGCGGTTGGATCCCAGCTCTCATTGATATTACTGCCGAGATACACGAGTTTCTCTACTCTGTCCAGTGTGGTATCTCCGACTTTTATACCGTCATCATGTATATAATTTTGTTTGCTAACTATCATATATTTAGTTTTCTTAACGTTGAGTTTTAATCCATACTGATCACAAGTCTGTTTTATTTTGTTCATTAGATTTTGAAGGTCTTCTCCGCAATTGGCAAGGACTAAGGTATCGTCGGCATAATCTAATATTGTTGACGGTTACTCCATTCACAATAATACCTTCGGTTGTCTCCATTAAGGCTTCCTTAAATATTTCCTCCGAATATAAGTTAAAAAGTAAAGGCGACAATATACAGCCTTGTCTCACTCCTCTTTTTATATTTATTTCATCCGACAGTTCTTGTTCAACCTTTATTCTTGCCACTTGATGCCAGTATAGATTTGTAATTATTCGTAGATCTTTATCGTCCAATCCAGCTGTTTCCAATATTTCTAGCATTTTGTTATGTCGGACTTTGTCAAAAGCTTTTTCAAAATCGATTGCACAAATATACACATTTTGATTTATATCTCTGCATCTCTGTACTAGCACCTGTATACTAAACAAGGCTTCTCTTGTACCCAAGCCACTCCTAAACCCAAATTGAGTATTGTTAATTCTGTCCTCTAACAGCGTATAAATTCTGCTGTGTATTACTCGCAGAAAGATTTTCAAAACGTGACTCATCAGACTTATTGTCCGATAATCACCGCATGTCTTTGGACGATGTTTCTTAGGTATTGTGACAAATGTCGACTTTAACCAATCAGTTGGTAATATCCCAGTGTCATAAATTCTGTTAAAGAGATTACACAGAGCTTTAATTCCATTTTCTCCCAAAAACTTTAGTATTTCAGCACTTACTTCATCGGGCCAAGTGCTTTTCCATTTTTTGCCGTTTGTATTGAACGTCTTACCTCACTTTCTGTTATAGATGGACCTGATATAGCAATCGGTGTATAGTGTTCTACTCTCTCATCTTCAAATAATTCAGAAATGTAGTTTTTCCCATTCTTTTAACTTTTCATTGATGTCTAATATTCTGTGTCCGTTTCTGTCTTCTAAACTTTGGGATACTTGTTTCCATTTGTTTCCAGCGACCTCTTTCAATTTCTTGTGCAGATGAAATGTATCGTGTTTCTTTTCATATTGTTCAATTTCATTACATTCTTTACTATGAAATTGTGTTTTCGCGTGTCTTATCTTCTGCCTGATTATTGCGTGGATCCTCTTGTATTCGTTTTTATCTTTATTTCTGACTTCTCTTCTTTGATCCATAAGTCTCAGTATTTCTTCTGTCATCCACCCTTGTTTTTTTCTTGCTTTTAGCGCACTCAATTTTGTTTCTTGAACAGTCTTTAAGTTGTCTTTAATTCTCGTCCAGTTTTCCTCAGTACTTTCTTCTTTGCTTGATGTTAACTTCATCTTTTGTTCTAATATACTAGTTATTTCTTGTTTTACAGTATCATTTAGCATCGTTTCTCTATCAATAGTAACTGTTTGCTTATTCGTCCTTGCAACTCTTTTTAATCTCAGTCTTATTTTTCCTACTAAAATATTGTGATCTGTTGGTACATCTGCCCCTGGATATGTTTTTACTGATAATACTGAATTTCTGTATCTCTTATTTATACATATGAAGTCTATTTGGTTACGAAAAACTCGTTCAGGTGTATCTGCTGGTGATTTCCAGGTGTAAAGACGACGTTTTGGAAGTTTGAAAATTGTGTTCATTATTACTAATTGCTTTTCTACGCAAAAAGATGCCAACATATCTCCTCTTTCATTTCGTATTCCCAGACCATATTTCCCTATGACATCTTCCTGTTCACCTTCACCAATCTTTGCATTAAAATCTCCCATGATAATATTGAGATCGTGTTTCTTTGTAGGTGCTAATACTTTTTCTAAATCATGATAGAATTTTTCAATTTCTTCTTGTTCATAGTCTTGTGTGGGTGCATATACTTGTAATATGTTCACATTGATTGTTGTTGATTGTATTTGTATCATCAGTATCCTGTCTGAGAATAGGACGACGTTTTTTACAGCTTCATCTGTTTCCTTCGACACAATTATTGCTACACCATTTTTGTGTTTTGAGCTGTCTTCTCCTGAATAGTATACAATGTGGTCATCTACAGTTACTTTTCCAGACCCGGCCATCTCATTTCACTTATTCCAAGGATACTTATATTTAGACGCTTCATTTCTTTAATGGTGTTATGAATTTTTCCTGGTTCGTACATGCTTCTTACATTCCATGTACCTATTTTTCTTTCTTTAGAAAATGTGTTCATGTTTCTAGCTGACCGGGAGATTCTTAGCACCCCTGCTCCATTTAAGGAGCGCCCGTACTCGGGGCCGTTGTATTTATCAGCCATTTCCATGATTGTTTCTTGGGAAAATTAGGCTCTAGGTGGTTTCCCGTTGCCTTCCTAGAGTGTGTAATAGAAGGAAATATAGTGACCCGTCTGCCCTCGAACACCTAATAGCCATTCGGGGTCGGACGAAACAAGAGTTAGCCAAGAGAGGCCGATAGGAAAGATTAAAGACATTTCACTCAAGACAAGTTGAAAAAGAGTGAAATGTGAAGGCCCTTATGATGCGCCAGGTGCGTTTCATAAGCGTATGAGTATTAATACACTTTGTGTTCCCGCTCATACCTCGGGGTATTGACTACAGACTGTATGGCTCGTCCAGCATGCCATAGCATGGAGAGAAGGGCGCATGACATTTGTTACAATGTAGGCACCTCAACTCCACGGTCTGACAAGTTTTGTTTTAGTAATTTTTAAATGTTTAAGTTAGTTTGAAAGTTATTGTGAATTTCCATATGTAAGACTTAAACTAAAGTTAAAGAAGAACCAGTTATTGTGTATGTGTTTTGTTTTATGGCACTGGAACTAAGCCAATTAGCTAATTCAGTTCTTTGATGCCATACATAAGAAAAATTAGCGAAAAAATTAACTGCCATACCGTGCCAACCTTTAACGCTTAATGTATGACCAAGGACTTTAATTCTATCTTAGCAGATATACATAAAGCCCTTTAAAGCTTTAAATATTTACTTTTGCTGTAGAAAACCGTATCACTCCCAAAGGCAATAATTTAAAAAAGCAAGCTCAGAAAATGCTTAGAATTTCTGGAAAAAAAATCGTTTTTACGATTTGAACCATGAATATTTAAATTTAAATAGTTTATTTCTTTTTTTTATTTGTTTAAATAAAGCTGTTAATGTTTTTTTTTTCAAAAAGTCACATCCTAGACATTATTACTTAATAAAATATTTGTTATATTCCACCAAGCAAATTTTGGTAAAATAAAGATGTAGCGTGTACATATTTTTTGGTTAAAAGTATATAATGATCTGCTTTATTTATTTTGATATTAGTAAAAAATACAAATATATATGTCAGAAAGTATATTTATTTACTGGTCCAATAAATTAGATTGTAAATGAATTAAGATAAGTAAATATACTGAATTTGACTGGTTTCTTTTGATCCTTTTTATAATAATATGTTTTTTTTTCAGGTAAGTGCTTTCAACTACTAATTCGAAAAATAGTTGTAATACTACAACCAGACCCACCACGTTTTGCTGGTAAGATAAATCATTAGAAATTGGCATATTCGAATATAATATAATTTTTGTTTTTAATGACTGCTTAACTAATGGAATAATAGTTTGCTCTTTTTATGTTTGTAAGTAATACAGAGTTGAGATAGAGTATGGATCTAAGTTAATATTTTTGAAACCAAAAGAAAGATATTCATTTCGGATACAATTAGCGTTTCTTAGCAAAGACAATGACGTCGACTTTGCTAAGTATCAAGACAATTACTCTACACACACACACACACACACACACACACACACACACACACACACACACGCACACACACACACACACACACACACACACACACTACACACCTGACTGTAAAAATTCACTGTACCATGCCAATGACCATTAGTTGTCAACGCATTAAACTCAATAAAAAAAAATAAAAAAATACAATATTATAAATACATAACATACTATACAATTATTTTAACATATAAATATTATTTTGAGTTTTGGTAACAATTAATTATCAAATGATGTTAAAAATTTTCTAATAAAAACTTATGGCTTCTATCTGAATATACATATTTATATGTGTAAATAGAAAAACTTCTTTCGACATCAACTAGGTCATTTTGCAAATTTACTATAATAGATGGTTCTAAATTAAGTGTTAAAATGGGTTGTGGTGGCAGTGGAACAGCAGAAAGCGTATCTCTGTAACATTGTATTCTTACAGATAATTTCAGGAATAACTTTTTGACGCTCGCTATTAAACTGTTAACTAGTGGAATTTTTTTTTCTTACTTCCTCCGCAACTCTGTTTATTACATGCGATAAATAAGTAACATGTATTAAGTTTGGATAAAATATTTTTAAATTTTGTCCGATTTCACCATATATGGTGCGGCATCAGATAAAATAAGCAATAATTTATTATTAGGCACAGCAGCAGCAAGAAAAAGTTTGCTAATGCTTATTGTACAAAACGTGATAAGCCAATTAGCTGGATTAACAACAGCTTACAACAGACAGAAGGTCAGTAAGAAAGGAAATGCATGGATTTAAAGATTGCCACTATTCGGAACGACAGCGGCACCGCACGGCATGTCTAACGTTAGGAAAAAGAAAGAAATATCGTATCTTACAACAATCTTATTTTTTATACAGTACTCTACTATCTCCTAAATCGGGGGTCACCAATTAGATTCCTTGGGGGTCAGTTTCGAAAAATTTTACTACACTTCCGCAGTCGAAACACTCAGCACTAAACCAGGCAGTGGTGTAACCGGGAGATAGGGGTGGTGGTGGTGTTACCCAGAAATCCTTCAGTAGTTGTAACCCCTCTCAGAGATCATCCTGGTTAGGTAGTTGAAACCAGGCAACTAGACCACCTCGTATAGGGAACCAATATAAATCTGCCTAAAAGTTGAAACTGACTGTTTTCTGATTCAATTTTTCTTTTCTTTTTATCTATATTGATATAAATGTGCAAACTATAAAACAACGCTAGAACTATATAGAAAACAACACTTACAAGTATTAACTAAAAACACGATAAGAAGAATAAAAACGTAATCAACTCTAAGAATGAAGACTGATCGAACACTTCTATGCGACAAGCAAAACTGAGACTCGAGACTAAGGATGCGCGATATTTATCGACGAGTGATAAATATCGTACTCCATCAAGTTGGTAGATGTTAAGTAGACTTATATATCTACTAACCTTGGTACTCCATATCTGAATGGTCGATATTTTGCCATCGATATTTAGGTATTTGATGACATCGATGGTAAATCAATGCGAAATGAAAATATTCAACATCAACCCCAGTAATCTTTAGTTTTATTAAATATAATAGAATTATTGTAAAATGTTACAGAATGGTTTACTATGTCAAAAATATGCAAATTTAAACAATGTCATTAGGAATTACAGAAGAATTTCAAAATTTGAAACATAAAAGACATTCATTTTATTATGATTCTATTACCTAAAAGTATGAAAAAAAAACACGTTTTAGAATTCTTATAGACAGGTTACTAGGTACGTTATAATTATGCAAATTAAAATAATTTTAGTATTAAAACAGCTTCCCTATTGTAGTTTGCTAAAAGATTATTTTTAGGTAGGTATTTCCTGAAATTTTGGAAAATTGTCCAGTCGCACACATTGTTTAGATTATGAGTACTTCTATGTAGTATTAGGACTGTATTTTAAAAATGTAAAAATATTTATATATTTAGATTAGATTATAATTTTACACTATACTTTTATTATTATATTTGGATTTAACGGCGGTCCGCTAAAAACAAGCTCACGGTCCGGATGTGGACCGAGGTCCGCCATTTGGTGACCTCTGTCCTAGATAAGCTAATACGACTGATAAAAGAGTAACTAAGAAATTTATAATTTTAAAATCTAAAAATTATTAATTAATATCTTTTATATATTATTTTCCCATCAGCTTACAATGGATCGTAGTGGTGTTTATAAATTACAGTGCTCTGATTGTGATGCTACATATATAGGTAGAACCTGTAGATCACTAACTTCCCGTTCCTTAGAACACACTAAAAAAGAGAACACTTCCACCTTCTCTCAACATCTTGCACAACATAAACATACCCTCAACATCCCAGAAGATGTCTCTTTGTTACATAATATCCCCCAAAAAAATTTTCTAAAATTAGATCTATATGAAGACTTGGAAATAGTCAAAGAAAAACAAAATAGCCCCAATTGCGTTAATCGCCATGTATCTTTCAACCGTGACTTTCAACCTTTACATCGACAACTTTTTTCATAGTTCACACTTCACAATACTGCCCTACATTCTCTGCCTTATTTTCCTATACAAACGTCAACACCTTAATCCTACACAATTTTGTGTTTCTTTAAACACCCATTCTCTACAATATCGCCACACCTTCCTCTCACAAATTTTCGACCCTAATGTTAACTTCAGAACCATCCACATCTATCATACCAACATATCACCATCTTATCCACTCTTCACTTCTACATCACATTCCTGTCAATTCTTTTCTCTTTCATTATTTCTTGGTCAATTCATATATCAAACATGTATCCAATAGTTTTAACTTAGTAATCATTCAAACATTATCTAACAATTTATCAAAATTCATAATCTACCATATTACAAAGAATCCTTATCTACCATTGTCCACCTTCTCTCGGTCAACAACTTAGTAGCACACTTATACAACAAATTTCAGGTTTCTACAAACTGAATTTAATACCACCAAAATAGATTTTGTTCAGGGTGCTAGATACTTTAAGTATAAAGGACCCCTATTATCTCTAATTGTTGATTAACTCCTTTTCTCCTTTAACCGCCCCCCTCCTTTTCTTCAGTCATTTCCTTTACTTTTATTCTCATTAAGTCTCTGAGGAACCCAGCCTCTTCAATTTTAAATTCAATCACATAGGTTATTACTTTAATTTCTTCAGCCTGTAGATTTCCATTTTACTAAACTTAATTTTATTAATTTTTTCACCATAGGAGCAGTCTTAAATAAAGTCATTTAAATATGAGGTCTGATATTAGCTTCAAATATTTGTTATTTAATTTTTACCTTGTCCTAGATGTGATAAACATAAAAGGATAATTTTCATATATATAAGCTAATCCAACATAAAATACACTTCTAGACCACATTCCATATGACAAAAAGCAACATAAGTTGCCTAAGACACAGGTCATTCTATTAATCATGACTATAAAACCATCATTGATTTCACATCTTTTATACCCTAAATTAATAAATAAAAAAGTTTTTTAAATCCCAACACCTAGATTGCTGTTATTTTTTTAAAATCATCAAAACTTGTTGAATCTTTTGGCTGTAGTAATACTATGTACAACTAATATAGTTTTTTGTTACATTGACATTTTGTTTTCGACATCGTTCATAAGTATCTTGTCAATCAGTTCCCAGCTGTTCTCCGCGTGTAGAGGTTCTCTCACCGGCTCTGGAACTCGCTTCAGCCATGTGTTACCTCTAGCCAAATTTAATTTAATACTGAACATCACAGTTATTTTACAACACAATGTATAATCTTTTATAACTAAATGTAATTTAAAGGGTTTTTACCCTAGTATTTTGGTGGCTCAGGCATTGTGACCTAGTAAGTATAACCATCTTTTGCTTTTCAACCATAGTCAAAATTTCATAATCACGTTTGTTTTAACTAAATGGTTTATACTTATTTTTAGGCATTTTTTCGATTTTAAAACCTGATGATGGACTGTGTGGTCCGAAAACGTTTGTTTTATTGATGTAGCCCTTTTAAGGGTTTTTTAAATAAATATACCCATTTACAAAGACCAACCTCTTTTTTTTATATTATTTTGTATTTTTATATATTATGTATTATCTTTTATAATTTGAATAGTACTACATTGGTTGTCAAGAGAAATAAAGGTCTCTATTATATCAATTTAAATTTTATAATATATAATACACAAAAATTATAGCCACTGTATATTTTATCCATTTTTAATATAATTTGAATAGTACTATATTTATATCTCGTCATAATAAATGTTAAGGGGGAATTAATTACATATCCAAAGCAGAATATTTCTTTTACAGCAGTCGACAATATTACGTCAAAGAATGTACATCCGCTTCACATCCGGATGGAATAAAAGGGACCCTAAAAGAAAATGTGCGACATTCGTAACCACAGACTGTCATATACTTTTCCCGTCTACTTATTTTAGAAGAAATATATGAGGCGTTATTCTCTAAATAAACTAGATGTCCTCTTGCATACAAAAGAAACAAACGATGATGAATTCAACCTTTCTTTGCATTCTTGCATCTTAGAATGGAAAGAAGTAAACCTGCCAAGATTTATGCGCGGGAAAGGAAACATGTGACGAAAAGAAGTTTTCGCGTTAATTTACAAAGTTTTGTTAACCTTTTAGTTTCTTTTGTACTTTTCTGGAAACAATGATAGAAAGTTTTTATTGCTGACTCGTAACTGTGCTTTGTTGGAACGCTAACAATCGTTTTATTATTTTAATTTAAAAACATTTTATAAGTTACAGAGATAGATAGATCGATATATAAACATACAAAAAGAATAATAAATATTAAAATTTTAACAAGCCAATAGTAATGAAAAAAAAAACATAAGCCGACCAAATAAACATGAAAATTCTAAGATACGGATGTCTCTTGCCATATACTATAATACAATCTATAAAACATACTCCAAAATGAAATACAAAATTATAAAGAAAATTTAACCCACAGATGCATATTTCACAGATTTAAAGAAAACCTTTGACTAGATAGCTGGACACAAACTATTTAAAATTAGCAAAAATTCTTCTTCTTTATCTTCATCTTTCTTTCAGTGCCATCTCCGCGGCGGAGATCGGCAATCATCATAGCTATTCGGACATTTGAGACATCTGCTCTAAAAAGTTTATTTGATGTACATCCGTACCACGCTCCCAGGTTGTGCAGCCATGACATTCTATGCCTCGATATGCTTCTATTTCTTTGAATCTTTCCCTGCATAATTATTTGGAGCAAGGTGTATTTATCTCCACGTGAAATGTGTCCAAGATATTCAACCTCCTTGGTTTAATTGTATTTAAAATTTCCATTTCTTTGTTCATCCCTCTCAAAGCCTCTTTGTTTGTTACCTGTTCTGTCCACGATATTTTCAGAATTCTTCTGTACACTCACAGCTCGAATGATTCCAGTTATCGAAAATTAAGGACACCCAATACACGTGATTTGTATAATCAAACGTATGTAGGGAAGTAGAAATATTACAATTATTTTTTTTTTATTGAGTTTAATGTGTCGACAACTAATGGTCATTGGCATGGTACAGTGAATTTTACAGTCAGGTACCTAGTGTAGTGTTGTGTGCGTGTGTGTGTGTGTGTGTGTGTGTGTGTGTGTGTGTGTGTGTGTGTGTAGAGTAATTGTCTTGATACTTAGCAAAGTCGACGTCATTGTCTTTGCTAAGAAACGCTAATTGTATCCGAACGTCTGCGGTCCCTCCAGTGAGTACCGATCGCACAAGGATAGAAATTATTTTCATTTACTAATTTTTATTTAATAACGAAAATTTCTCCACCCATGTGAGATTCGAAATCACGACTTTTATGTTCAAAGGTAGGCGTTCTTACCACTGAGCCACAGAGGGAGTTCTACAATGATTAATAATACAATAATAATACAACTTATAGTGTTTTTAAAATAAAAGTAGTAATTACAGTAAATAGAGTAAATTTAAAGTAAAGAAAGATTAAAACTATTTGTAGAGTATGAAGAATTTGCAGTACTACTTTCTTCAAACTCCATCAAGACGTTTGTATACTTGAGTCTCTCTGCAAGATCAACCAGAAAACATATATAAGGAATGAAATTTATTACATATAATGGTGAATAAGACATTCCGTAATGGATGCCTATCAGTTCTTACCCTGGTGCTGACGTATCGTTCAGATCATATTCCTGTTATTGGTAAATTTAGGTTTAAAGATAAAAAGTTACAAAAAAGAATAGTAACAAAAAATTTGATATGAGAAGACTAAAAGATAGGGAAACAAAGTAGACAGTACCACCGATTCTTTCAGAAAAACTAAGTAACATGGAGCAAACATATAATCCAGAAAATTACTCCAGAATATATGAGAAACATTTAACAAGATTAGAGAAGAATATTCAACAGAAAATAAAGAGAAGAGAAGAAGTTGTATGTATGACAATATACTGCAACTTATGAACGAAAGAGCGCAATCAAAGAATAACCAAAAAATTTACAACAATATTCAAAAGACAAATAAGAACTGAAGTATCAAAGAGCAAAGAAAATTGGTTAAAAGCACAGTGTGAAGAGATAGAGTTGTTGGTACAAAAACAGGACACATTTAATATGCATAATAAGGTAAAACAAGCAACTGGTCTTAAAAAATCCAACGCAGCTAGCAAACTGCAAGATCAACAGAAGAACATCATCACAAATAAAAATCATGTAATATGCATATGGGCCAAATACATACAAGTCTCTTTAATATCAATAGATCCGAACAACCTTCGTCTTACTATAATGACCAATTACTAATCACATCAGATAAAGTGGAAAAAGCAATATTACAAATAAAGATACCAAAGCTTCTGGATAAGGCTGAACTCATAAAGCTATTCAACACCAACGACTAACATTAATTTTTAATGACATATATTTAAACGGAGTAATACCAAGACCATGGCTAAAGAAAACGTTTATTGCTCTACCAAAGAAAACAAAATCCGTATTTTGCAATGATTTCCGGACCATCAGCTTAATGAGCCACATTTTAAAGTTCTTTCTAAAAATCATATGTCAAAGGATATATAGAATATGCAAAGAAAAACTAAGCTGTACACTGTTTGGTTTTCTAAACGCAGTGAGTACGAGAGGGGCTGTTTTTAGCATACAAGTGATATTTATGCATGCTTTATTGATTACCATCAAGTATTTGGTACAAAAAACACGACAAGCATAATGGAGATATTAAACAAATATTGGACTTAACACCTGTGATTTAAGAATTATTGCAATATTTACTAGAACTAAACATCGTCTATTCCTATAAAAACAGAAGCGTCCGATGATATTAAACTCAAATGTGGGGTCCAACAGAGATGTATATTATCACCCTTGCTGTTTAACATATAATCTGAGGAAATCTTTCAAGTAGTGGTGGAAAATATTAAAGCCGGAATTAGATTAGAAGGGAGAGTTTATCAATAACATCAGATACGTGAATGATACGGTGGTATTCGCTGACAGGTATAAATCCCTAAAGTAGTTAATGAATAGAATCATAGAAGTGAGTCAAAGGTATTCACTTTCACTGAACATTAAGAAAACAAAATATATGATGATCTTTAAGCAGGAACAGCAAATTGAAATAATCAGTGTAAATAGTCAACCGATAGAAATAGTAAAAACATACAGCTACCTTGGTACGAACGTCAAGGAAAATTAGTACCATTCCCTAGAAATAAAATCTATAACAGAGAAAGCAGGATCTGCTTTTCAAAAAATGGCTAAGCTATTCAAATGCCACGATTTATCAGTACCCATTAAAAATCAGGTTACTACGATATATTTTTCGTATACTGTTGTATGCAATTGGATCGTAAACTCTCATAAATGCTAGCTGTTAAGAAAATTGAGGCTTTCGAAATGTGGTTTTATCGTAGAATCCTAAAGACATCCTGTACCAACTACTAACCAGGACGCTTTATTTTAAGAATGCAAAAAGGAAAAGAGTTGTTAACCACAATAAAAAAAAACAAAATTTAATAGCTTGGTCACATCATCAATGCAAAAATGAAAAAAAAATGTCAACCACAATAAAAAAGCCAAAATTGAAAACCTTGGTGACATTATTACGAACATTATCAAGAACAGCGAAAGATATGGTTGCTACGAGTAAGAAAGCTACAAACTACAAAAATTAAATTAAGAAATATTCTTTAAGATGTTAGACAAGATATTCGAAAACACAACCAAGTACAAATCAAACATACCATTGAAAACAATAGAAATATAAAAATATTGAGAAAAAGACCAGAAAATCCCTAAAATAGTTAAAGACTTCTACCAACAAAAAGCAAATAGCATAGAAGATCAGTATCAGAAATATTAAAAAGGAAAAAGGGCATTGTCAACCAATGATTAGAACTATAAATTGAAATTACAATAGACGAAATAAAACTAGCCCCAAGGAAAGCTAAGAATAACAAATCTCCAGGGGAAGATTGTGTAGTTACTGAAGTAATCAAAATCGGAGGCACTTGCTTACTCAAGAAAATAAAAAACCTGTTTAACCTTTACCTTTTGGACACTAATAGATCCGATTAATTGTCACAATGCTAAGGTAATTATATTATACAAAAAAGGAGATCCCCACGAATTAGAAATCTACAGATCTATAAGTCTTCTTAGTTGCATATACAAACTCATTACAAGAATAGTAACGAATCGTCTTAAAAAAAATTCATTTCTACCAGCCAATAAGGTAAGTGGGATTTCGTAACGGATTTTGAAGCAAATAATCACCTACAGAGCAATTAAACGGTAATAGAAAAGAATATTGAATACAATCGACCACTCGTTCTGGATTATGTAGATTTCCATTAAGCCTTTGCACGGTAGAATTTGACAAAATCGTGGGAGCACTACAAGCATGCCGCATTGACTACCGTTATACAAGGTTAATTTACAATAAATACAAGAACATAACTACGTCAGTGAAACTACATTATAACACGGATTATATCCCAATCGGCACAGATGTCCGACAGGGTGATTAATAACTTATCGCCCAAACTGTTTACAGCAGTAATAAAATATGCTTGTAACACAGTTATCTGGGAAAAGCTAGGCCTGGACATTAACGGTAGAGGATTAACAAGCCAATACAGTTTCTTATATCTAATATTAAGCTTACCTCTGTTCTTTTTGACATGGAATTTCCAGCGCAGCCTCACATCTAGGGTGATCCCAAGTATTATGCTGATGTTCCATAAGGTACTTGGGTATCATTTATTCTAACTGGAAAATTTTCAATTTTTTTATTTTTAAAGTTAATATGTGCAAATTTGGTATTATTTAATTTAATTCGCCATTTTCTATTCCCGGTATGTGTTTTAATTTACTGATAGCTGCAACAAATCAGTCGCTTCTTCACTAGTGTCTCCCATCGCTAGTACAGCTGTATCATTTGCAAAGGTGGCAATAGTGTTTTGTTCTATGCTTTGGAATGACACACTTATACAATAGGTACAGGATAGGACCCAATACTCTTCCTTGTGGCACGACAACTTTCATCTCCCTTAAATCGGTGTACACTCTTCTTGTATTACTCTAAAATATCTATTCGCAATGTATGATTCTAATATTTTTTTATACTGTTTAGGCATATACGTCCTTAGTTTATAGTTTTAAACCGTTATGCCAGACTTTACCAAACGCCTGTGCTGGGTCCAAGAAGATTGTAGAGCAGATTTTTTTCCTCCAATGTTTTTCTATTATATTTGTTATTATGTGAACTTGATCTATAGGGAAATTTTTATTTTTGAAAATGAATTGTTGATTTGGTGTAAGATTTTTTCTAAATTAATTACTATTTAACTGGGAATAATCCACTTCGGAAATCGTTTTTTAAAATACAAACAGTGTTTGTATTTTGAGAACGATTTCCGAATGTGGAAATCGAAAACGTCAATACACGTTTTTTTAACATTTAATTGTGGCTTATTCCCAGTTAAATAGTAATTAATTTAAAATGCCACAACAAAATAGCTTCAGAACAATATTAAGACTTTTTCTTTCTATTATTTGTTTTATTCTTTTCAAGTTTTTCAAATAGTTTTGACACCACCAGAAGTAGTGATATTGGTCGATAGAATGTCACTTTGTTAGGAGCTTTACCTGATTTGGCAATTATGACTTCCGCTACTTTAAAAAAACTGGGGATATATGTCAATTTAAAAGTAGCATTTATTAGGTGTGTCAGGTTAAATAGTTTCTTCTGTTATAAGATCATATCCTGGCGATTTTTTAGGATATATATTGTCTTTTATTTCTGTTGATACTTCTGTAAATGATGTCAACCTTATTCTTTCTTCAATTTGGAATGGTTTTGCCCATCACAGTTCTTCACTAACATTGCCATTATTGATATCATTGCCATTGGGTTTAAAACGTACTTTTGTTCGTTACTTTTAGTCCATTTGCCGTTTTTCAGCTTGAAAGAAGGAGAATGAATAAATGGTTTCTTCATTCTTTTTGTTGCCTTCCATAAAAAATAATCTGTATTCTGGTCAGCTCTTAAATTACCTAAAATATATAGACTAGTTTTGTCTCGTGGAGGTCTGTATTGCTGAAATTTTGTTTATACTAATATGCCAGTATGTTAGTCTACTAATCGATATTACTTCACATTTTTGTTCTTTGACAACTGACAATAGTTATTTTCGTTTAGTTGTAATTAGCCTAGGGCCTCAATGGGTATTCTTTGATTAAAACTCGCCAACGATGATGTATCCTTTTCCTAAAGTATTCATAAACTCTTTATATTGTTCTCTTTAAATATAGTGTCTAGGAGGACAATATATTGAACTTGTATTCAGCTCGTTAGCCCTAAGCCAGTTTTTCACTGGGGTTGTTTACCACATAAGGTTGTGTAGATTTTTGCTTTTTCGCCACGTATAGGTGAGACTTAGAATTAAATAGGAGATACAAGTGATGTTAACTAGATACAGCGTCATATTTTGCTTATCGTACTCTAGTTGAACCCCTTCAAACATTCAACACGGCTTATGTACATTTAAAATCTATTTTGTTCAATATTTCCTTTGCAGTAATAATAAAAAGTTTTCATAAGAATATGCACAAAATTCATACAACATTTAAAACAAGATAAGAACCCTTACAATAATAAAAGTTTACCACACAATGGCCACTACTTTTTTTTTACATAAATCTGAAAATTTGGTTATCTTGGAAGTAAGGTAAGATACGAATACAACACAAGATTAAAACAACAAATAAATAAAATAAATTAAAATAGAATAAAAGAAAGACGACATGTAGGTGGCCGTTTGAAATGTGGAACAAATTTTGATATTCCAACAGGCTACAAAACACTTAAGTAAAAAAGAAGGAATAATAATAATAAAAAATTAATGTATTCATATATTATTTAGAATACTTTAAATATTTGTTTTGCGTGTGTGATGTCACTAGTATTGTGCTGGTTTTATGTTTACATCACTACTTAATTACTTAATCCTTGAACAGTGGCTATTTGGATGTTTTCAAATAGCATACATCCTACAACATCCAAAACAACCTAAAGCTCCTATGTAAGAACATAAATTGTCAAACTACTTTCATTAGCTTAACACTAATTTAAGGCCAAAGGGCATGATTTGTAAATTTTACACACGTCCTTTGGCTATAACTGGATACCGGTTAGTTGTTAGAAATGTTATTACGTCGCCCTCTCGTTTTGTAACGATGTTGTTACCTCGCATGTCGGTGCTCATCTCAACCTTAACAGAGGTGGGCGTAACCTCTATGTTATCAGGTATAAACGTTAAAAAGAAGCAAACCCGAACTAAAAACATTTATTGTTTATATATTTAAGTAGACATCTTTTATTATTTTATTAATAGGAATTGAAAAACAATTTTTATATGCCACTTATCAAACAAATTTAACATCAAAACTATCCTCTTTATATGCCCGTTAAAAAACTGATCCCCTTAGATATTGTAATTTATTTTTTAAACTATCTGGATTTCTCCGACGGCGCGCCACGAAATGCTACGTACTCTCTACGCTACTTTACGGCGTAGAAGGGTGGACGTTAACAGCACAACTATAAAGAGTTAGCGGCTCTAGAAATGTGGCTGTATCGACGCAATACTGAGAATACCTTGGACAGACAGAGTGACCAACACAAAGGTATTAAGACGAATGGGTTAAAGAGGTGGAATTGTTAACAACTGTTAAAAGGAGGAAAGCGTCATACCTGGGCCATGTGTTTCAGTAATGATAATGTACCAGTCCTGCTACAGCTTATCGTGGAAGGCAAGATTGAAGGTAGAAGAGGTTTGGGCAGAAAGAAGAAATCCTGGCTGAGAAACTTGAAAGAATGGTTTCAAATACCAGAAGCTGCGAACATAATTCATGCGGCACAAAACAGAGAAACCTATCGTATGATGGTCGCCAACCTTCGGTAGAAGACGGGCACATAAAGAAGAAGAAGGATTTCTTTAATGTCTAAAATGTTTAATAAAATAATATTTAAGAGTTTAAAAAACTGTGATTACTATATTAAAAAATTGAACATGCAAATATGCTAACTTTGGTATTCCAGATAACTTAATAATATACAATTTTAAAATTTTGATGATATCTATTTGTGAGCGTCATATTTATATAATATAAGACTAATGATTGTGCCCCTCACCACGCGACGGGGCATCAAATCAATTGCATCTACAATCACTTCACTTAATTTTCCATTCCATTCCACACTACGAATTATGGCCAAAATAAACCCATTACAAGAATTTTACGAACTGCCAATGAGCACAAGCAATAGTTTAGAGTTATTTGGAATATCTACAGCAACATTTTTTAAGAAATCATTTGAGAGATTTTGAGCATAATTTAATAACTTAAGCTACTACTTTAATCAAATTTTGTTTGATTTTAATTTTGTTTTGTTTTTTATTAACTCAACCTATATAATATAAGCTTTGTAAAGGTTGATGTCATATTTCTGTAAAAATGGTATATCCGTTAATTAATAAAATAAATAAATAATTTTTTTCTGTATTTTCCTTATTAAGGACTAGGACGACATTAGAATAATATTTTAATTTGTAGTACAACTTTAATAACAAATAAGTGACTTTTGGAGAGTCGCTGAACTATTTGCTTAAAGTGGTCTAATGAAATCGACCTACGTATAAAACCAGCGTAATTCTAGTTTGGCAATTTATTTGTAGGAAAAGCTCGAGTTTGTATTATATTTTTTACCGATCACCAAATTCGCAGTCAGTTTTTTAGGATTTGCAAAATCCTACCAACTAAAATTTTTTAAAAGAATTGAAAATTAAATTTTTAAAATAATACACTTGTTGCATGATGGGTCGGTCTTTTTTAACTCCAGATAAATATTGTATAAATAAAATGTACCCGTCTTTTCACGTGAAATTATGATGCGGGTATCTGTAAGATAAAAGTAATAGTATATTACTTTATGAGGGGGAGAGCATGGACTTTTCTTCACGCGCCCGATATTACGCGCCGAACGAAGTGAGGCGCGTAATAGAGGGCAAGTCAAGAAAAGTCGCTTCTTTGCCGAATAAAGTATACTATTTTCTTTTTAAACGTAGCAATTTTCAACCATAAATAGTACAATTCATACGCTATTTTTATAGAAATTAAAATAATTAAGTTGTCGGTGGGATTTGCGTCTCCCTGGTTACAGTTGCTTGACAGTTATTTGCAATTATTAAAGACAGCTTATTTGCTGTTGCAACCGCAAGCGCAAATCTAGTGCGAAAATGGAAAACTAATCGAAAATTGAGTCCGCGGCTAATGATGCAGTAGCACGTTTGGGGCTCTTTAAGTCCGATAATGGACATATACCAACAGTCCTGATGAGTCATGTACTAAAAATTTTCTTAAGAATACTGCACTCGAGAATTTACAACAAAATAGAAATACAACTAAGTGAAACACAATTTGGTTCTGAAACAACCTTGGGACCAGAGAAGCACTCTTCAGTTTGCAGGTCATGGTTCAAAGATGCAGGGATATAGGACAACCAGTATATATGTGTTTTATTGACTTCAAAGGGCCTTTGACTGAGTAAACCATGACAAACTATATATGTGTCTTGCAACAGGTGGGAATTGATGACCTAGACCTCCGTATTATCACAAATTTGTATTGGCATCAATGTGCAAACATACAAGCTGGACACAACACGTCGGAAGCAGTGAAAATACGACGTGGAGTGAGGCAAGGATGTATTCTATCGCGACTACTTTTTAATATCTACTCCGAATTAATTTTTAAAGAAGCCTTAGTTGAAGATACAGGCAATAAAATCAACGAAATTAATGTCAACAATCTCAGATATGCAGACGACACGGTACTTATTGCCTCCAATGAAGAAGACCTGCAACGATTTATAAATAGGGTAACCGAAGCATGTGATGAATATGGGTTAAAACTTAATACTTCTAAGACAAAATTTAGGGTTGTCAGCAAAACGGAGTTACAACCAACGAATATCAGAGCGTATAAGAGTCCACAATATTACCTACTTGAGTGCAAACGTTAACGATAACTGGGATATAAATAAAGAGATAAGAATAAGCATTGAAAAAGTCAGAGCCGCCTTCTATAAATTAAAGAAAATTCTAATTAATAGAGATAATACGTTAAATCCTAAAATCAGATTAATACGCTGCTACATATTCTCCACATTGTTGTATGGTATGGAGAGCTGGACCATTACACAGACATTAATGAAAAAATTAGAGGCCTTTGAGATGTGGATTTATCGACGAGTATTGCGGATATGTTGGGTTAATCGAATAAGAAATGAAATAGTTTTACATCGAATGAAAAAGAGCACAGAAATAACAAAAACGATAAAAATTCGGAAAGTTACAATATTTTGGTCATGTAATTAGACATCCAGAGAGGTATACCCTTCTACACCTCATAATACAGGATAAGATCGACGGAATGAGAGCCTCACGCCGACGAATAACATCCTGGCTACGAAATCTCCTAGAATGGTATCAAGAAACCACCTTTAATTTATTTAGAGCCGCCGTGAATAAGGTTATTATTGCCAATATGATCGCCAACGTTCTATAATCGGACAGGGCACTGAAAGGAGAAGAAGAAGAAGTCTGATAAGAAAGATAATGCTCAAAAAATTTTAAACCCTCATGATTCGCCCACATCGGAAATGATTGCTGAAAGTTGTTCTCGACCATCAGTATCATCAACAATTACCAATGCGTATCAAAGGTCGGGAACATTTTTGCACGGTTTCAATTTTGAAAATGCCTCATTAACTAATTGTACTTTTAATATTACTATAAATAAAAATGATGTTTAAATGTTGTTAATGACATTTGTATTGTTGCTTTGTGACATGTTTCATATTGTTGCAATGACAACATTTTTCCCTCCGCCGTAAAGAAATGGGAAAAAAACTGCTGCCGGCGGAGACATCAAACTTTGACAGGATCAAGTTAGATAAGTAACGTCATCCATATTTGACGTTTGAAGAAAAAATTTATTTCGGAACACACCAATATTTAATTAATTGTTAAAGAAATCTCAATAATAGCTTAATGTCCCTTTTGTTTACTTATACAAATTGTGGTGGTAAGAATAAATTAAATTATGAAAAGAAAAAATTATTAACCAATAAAAAAATAATATACATGTTTAATGATTCTTCTCAGGTTTTTCCATAACACTAAAATATTACATAGGATTAGCTCAAACATCTTCAACTTTAAAATTTAGGTCAGTAATGGCTTCATTTAGCAATTTATCTTCAAAATTGTCTTAATTTTTATCTGCCGCTAGGTTATACTCGTAAAATGTTGCCGTAAATTGGAACGGTTGAATATTGTCAGCGTTACAGTCACTTCCACTGGATGAAATGTTACATACATCTTCTCTTTCATATATTAAAAGGTATGTTGCATATCCTGTTCTAATATGAAATTCATTATAAAAATTGGATTGCTTAGGGACTTCTTAAAAAATAATTTTTCTTTATAATCAGAATCTCCATGTATGAACCCATTTCAATATACCCATTTCAACTTTTTATCAAGGATACAGAAGCATTAATTCCTACCTGCAAGGTATCTAATAAAACACAACCAAGAACTATCACGAAATTATCAGAATTTAAAATCAATAGTCCATATATTATAATATAGAATATTTATTAAAAGTTTTGAACATTTCCTACTATACTCTGGATATTTTATAAACTTACGCTGAGTCTTTTTTATACATAAGTGAATGTATTTTATAATTTAATTATTAAAAAAATCTGACAATCTAGGTACTATGTCCATATTTTTTATTTTGGAAACCGTTATTACTATTACTGAATCAATAGCACCAATATCTGTTGAAAAAAGTTAATAAATCCATTGTTTAATTATCACGATTATGAAACTATTCAATCCCTAAAGTAAGCAAATAAAAATATGTATACTAATCGTCATGAGTAGTGTTATAGAATAGGGGGTTTTTTACATTAGGTTTCTAGTCATCTTAGTTTTACTATAAAAACGTTTAAATTAAAAAATACATGAAAAATGACTAACAAAATACAAGCATCAAACGAAAAATAAAAAATTAAAGTATATCTGTTAACAAAGGATAGTAAGACAAGAAGAAAAATAAACGGACGATGCTAAAATTCGATTCAAAGTTCAAATTAATCCAAAAATGAATTTATATAATGTACTCTACTTAACAGTTGATAGAAAACGAGTTATGTCTTTATTTCAACAGATCGAACCTTTGGTAAACTTTCATAATAAAGAGATAAGTAATATCAATAAGATATAATAAAATTTGTCATCGCATTAACATTAATGCCTCAAAAATCATTAAAAAGTCAAACCAACCAACAATAATTTTCTAACGTATATAGAGAAAATACTGTAATTAGTACATGTATTTAGGGGAGAAGTTGTTACATCAGTCCAACAGATATTTTTAACATTTATATTTTTGCTTCTGAAAAACTGCAAATATCAGTAGCTGACTATATGGACATTTTTAAAAGTAACATTATTTGTACTTTAATACACGTTGATTGTTATGGATGTGCAAATGCAGAAATATATCGTTCACAAAAATAATTGTTGCATTAAATATCGAAAAAATCAGTGATTAATTTAAAAATTAGAAATATTGTTCCAAACTTGCTGGGTTCTGTACACGATCAAACAACATTTAGTGATAATCTGATAAAGTAAACAGGTGTGAAACTGGAGACTTTGTTAGATTTGTACTATTTTTTATAGTTCTTTAGTGTGATTACAGTTTAAAATCATATTATCTCTAAATTAACAATAAATCTTCCGTATAAACTAGGAATGTTGTGCAAAGGCAACTAACAATGTAAGAAGAACTTACATCGGTCAAACTGGTAGAATATTTATGAAACATATCGTATGGCACAACATTATTGGGTTTTCAATAATAGAAAAAGAGACTCTATGTACACTTCACCTTCTAGATCATACTCATTATTTTAATGACGAATTTTAAATTATTCACATTCAAAATAAAAGCCTTAAGCTATTTTTAATAGAGTCCGTGGAAATCAACAAACTAAAAAAAATTCAGACATAATTCTGAATGAACAACAGTTCTCCCCTCCCCAACTTATTCAGTTAAAGATCATAAAGTGTAAACACATACTAAAACTAGATCACTTGGGAAAGGCACTCTGGCCAAAAACAGCGGTAGTGATGATAATTTAAAATTAATTTGTTAAAAAAGAGAGTTTTCAGTGTTTTATTGTTAAATAAATATATAATTAAATATTTTAATACTTTAAAAATGATTAAGATAAACCTTAGAAATAGAAAACAGTATAAGGATTCATATTCAAAATGCAGCGATTTCTTTTGTAAATCGCTTATGAATCTGTAATTCATTTATTCCCTTTTCCTCATTTAATTATAGCACATTTTCTTTTATTATTTAAGACATATTTTAGCATATTTTAAAAATTGTATTTTCTTACAGATTTAAAATATAGACATTCAACAATTATAAAAAATAACGTTAATCAACAAAAGTAACATAACCAACTCTTTAGTGCCTATTACCTCGATCCACAGAACAACGTCTATCCGCCTCGTTCCATTATGGATATTTGAAAATCCCTGTTGCTCTCCTGATGGTCAGACAATTACGAGTCTCAGGAAGGAAATGATATTTTCCCTTGGTACGCCTTAGGATAGAGTGGATCAATATCTTAGTGGACAATTAAATATTCAAACCATGTTTTATATATTTCACGATGTGAGAATTTGTAGATGTCGTGATGTAGTGCCACTGAAGATCAACAAACAAGTCAAACGCCCTTATCCAACTGTCTAGTTGTCAGTCGATCTAGAGAGCTAGTTTGTCAATAGAAAGACTGATAGCAACTGCAGATGCTTTTTTGTTTTGTATGTACATAATATCTTTTAAAAACATACAAAAACGTATTTATTTGAAGCAGTTATATATCGAGTCAAGCATGACATGAATTATATTGTTACAAATACAATACTCCTCGCAATTAATTTTACGTATTGCGTCTACGACAATAAACAGAAGAAAACAAAATTATTGAGATTCAAAGTTTATGTCTGAAAAAAATTTAATTTTTTTAAGTGTCAAATAACCGAGAAGTCTATTTAATAACCAATTAATATCCTGACATTCTGTCAAAAGGTGTTTACACAGCAAAATAAACAGATGAATCAACAACTTAATCAGCAGATTGTCGCAATTACACAACGAAGCAAATATTTTCATTTTATAAGTGTCAATAAAAAACTAAAAATTCCGTTAAAGGAAGAACTGGAAGACAAAGTAAACGTTTAACTTGCATGGCATGGAACAGAAATGATAACATTCCAACAAATTGAAAAAAAATTGTTGCTTAAAAAATACCGAATTTTAAATATTTTTGATGCTCTGATTTCAAAAATGACATCTTTTTTATAATTCTTTTTTTTTGAGTCGATGGTATAATTTTAAATTCGCTCAAAAATATATACACAAGAGTACTTGGAAATTACCAGAAAGACTTACAGTAAATATAATAGATCATTTTATTGCAAACTCAAGATACCAGTTTTAAATAATAAACGGTTACACCAGAAGAGGAACAAATGCCGGTACTGATCACTACTGGTTCGAAAGTAGGTTAAGGGCCAGAATTTTAAAGTTTAAAAAAGGAAATAGGTTATAAACATAAACGATACAATGTAGAAGGACTTAAAAATACAAACAAATATAAACATATAAACAAAATGTAAACATCAAAAACAGAAAATAGACCAAAACATAAAAACATAAATCAAGAGGGGGAAATATGCAGAAACATGACGAAAAAAGCAGCTGAAGAATTACTAGGTATGAAACGTAAAGAAAGAAGAACAAGAATATAATAGCATAACTGTTCTGACGAAGAATATTATATTATAATACAGAGAAAAAACAGAGTATATTTACTGATGCAACAAAGCATACGTACAGCATATGTACAAAACCCGTCAAACAGGGGAGGAATATAAATAACAACGCAAAGAAGATAGAAAAATCCACTGTAGAAAAGCAGAGGAAAACTATGAACTTTAAGAACTTCAAGAACTACAAGATCTAAATAATGCCAATATGGAAAAATTTTAACGCAACTGAACAAAAGCAAAAACTAATTCAAACAAAAAAAGTAAAGAGAGATTTAGGGTAAAAAGATCAAATTCCTGAATGGGACCGAAAATGTTTTAAATTATATTAATATATTAAATGTTCGTAAGTAATATTCATTTCATTTAACGTTTTGTTATAGAACTTTTGCTTTTTATTAATAAATCCATTTAAAATATTAATACATTTATTAATGTTGCTTATTATTAATAACGTCAATAAACTTATTTTAACCTTCAATTGTGGCTTATTTCCATTAAAATAGTATTTACTAAAAAATAAATTGTCTGCTACTGATACGCTTCTTGGTAAAACTTATAAGGACAGCTAAATTATACGATAATTTACTATATCACGCGTATGACTCATTTCATTATGTCTTTGCTGATGTCTATTAATATATATATACTTAGTGGCATTAGAAGTATTACACCCAAAAGAAATAATTTCTTAAACTTTTTTGGCAACATGATAGATTAAATGAAGAATGAAAATAACGTTGTAAAGAATTTTTATTAACAAGTAACAAAAATGGAAATTATGTGTTTGTCGATTTCGTAGCTGAATACACTCCTGTATACGTCTAGCATTCACATAATGAGATGATCAATGTCTGCTTGTGGCACTTCATTTCAAGCAACTTAAACTTCATGTATTAACTGTGCCAGAGTCTATGGAGGATGGTGCAAAGTGGACAGTCTCCTTTCCCGTGTCATCATCATAGGATTTAAATCCAGAACATGGGGCGGCCACGGCAGAAAATTAACGCCAGTTTCCTTGAAGAAAGTCCATAGTTTGACAAGCAATATGGGGACGCGCGTTGTCTTGCTAAAACAGAACGTCTCGACGGCCGTCTAGATAAGGCAGTAAAGTGGTTTGAAAAATGTCATCGACATAAACGCGCAGCTGTTATATTGCCTTGAAAAACACAAGTGGTGATCTGCTACCATTAGCAATAGCCCCCCAAACTATATCCTGTGTACATGCCTCTCAACAGCAAACCTGATATCTCGTCACTCTCCATGGCGGCGTCTTATCATCCAACGACCATAAACACAATCGTGATTCATCTCTGAATGCTACATTACGCTATTCTGCCACCCAATGCTGCTGTTTTTCCACCAATTCAAACGTTGATGACAGTGGTCCGCAGTGAAAGGAAGCAAGTCGTGAGCGGAATGAAACCAGTAAAAATGCTCGAATGCGTCGGTAAAGTGTACGCATACTAACAGGTCTACCTATTACTCCAAGCCATTGGTCAGCAATTTGACGCGTAGTAACAAAACGGTCTTGCAGAGCCAGTAATCTAAAGTGCCCAACTTGACGCTCTTTGGTACGCCTCGGTTGACAAATTGGTCTTCTTCGTGTTAAATAAGTTTATATTAAGTTAAACCGATTTTACGTAAAATGAAATAACAATTAAATAAAATTAAGTAAAAGCTATCTATCCTATATTAAAAGCTAAGGTTCATTCTGGTCATTTTTTGAGCGTTTTCTGGTGAGGGTACAATAGTGGGGGGTACATCCTTAAAAAATGAGAGGGGGTAGCGTATACTTAAGATTAAAAAACACACATTGTGGCTTTTCTGAGAGAGCATTCGATCATATCTATTTTCGTTATTGGTCCGATTTGAGCGTATGGTACGTTAAATGAAAGGAAAGCATATCACAATAGACTAAGATAGAAAAAACAAATAAGGCGACTACCAAACGGGCACTATACAATGTCCTTAATAATATTGAACATATAGTTACTTAAAAATGTCATAGGGCACTATGGATAAAAATAGTTTAACTTAAAAAATAATTTTGATTTACTGACTTATGAAGGCTGCTGAGTTCAAAAATAAACAAATGAACGAATCCTAACTAGAAACATAGTCATGAAAGGGGAGAAAATAACTAATATATAAAGTAAGAAAAAACAAACAAGGCCACTACCAAAAGAGTACTACACAGTACCTTCAATAATAATGAACCTATAATGAATCCTATCACGCGACATAGCAAATAAAAGGGAGGATATAACGAATATTATGTAGACAGAAAAAACAACCTAAGAGACTATTAAAAGGGCACTACATATCGTCTTCTTTATTAATGAACGCATAGCAGTATACGACATATCACATGACACTATGGATGATAATAGACATATTTGCTTTACACATACTTTATATTTACTTGTATTATATGCAAAAAGTTTAACATTTACCAAAAATTGCGACGTCGCAGTACCGTTTAAAAGTCTGGAATATTTCGACTGCACCCTAATTAATTTTTAATTTTTGCGCGATGGACCGATTGAACACCGCTTATTCCCTTTTGTTAAATTTTAAAATGAAATTATTTCGAGAATCTTCTTTAAAATTAAAATTATGATTGTTTTAATTATCAAGTCATCGTGATGGAAGAATAAAATAAGTGCATTCCCATTGACGAGAAAGTAATAAATAATAGCAAAATATTATTAAAATCAAAATAAAAAGTTAATACTTCTATTTTTATTGTTGAGAAATTGTTTTATGTCTATAATATATACGAAGATGAGTAACCGCCATGATTATTAAATAATGGATTCATGCATCTCTTACGAGTGTGAACCATGAAGTCGTATTTAGGTTTTTTAATATGTACTGCATAAATAAGCATATACCTTTAAATTTATTACCTTTTATTGGTTACTTAAATTGGCATCAGTTTGTTAAATTATGCGACTTTTTTCAAAAAAAAAATTATTTTACAATCACAAACATGTGAGTACAAAGTTTAATTTCTCCTAGTTATTTTCTTTTATTTCGAAAATATGTGTCTCGGCAGCTAATGTTCATCGACACAGGTACAATTTACATTCATGTTTATATGCTTAATACTTTACATTAAGTACAAATTAGTTACACTACAGTGGACGGCCGGAGCTCAGCAGCAAGATACTGGCTTCGTAAGCCAGAGAGCACGAGTTCGAATCTTGGCACCAACAACGACATTTTCATTTCTAAAAATAATACTAGCGATGGCACCGTGCTTCGAAGGGTACGTAAAGCCGTCGGTTCCCTGGGCTAGTGTGCATCCAGCAATCAAGCTACTTGAAACAGGGTTAAAGATGCAATTGGCGTCGGAACAATCCGAAAGGATCTCCCGGCAAAAAAAGCCATACAATTATTATTATAGTTGCAATATATTTTTTACAATACATTTTGTTTTAAATTAAATTGTATAACTTTGTGTTTTTTTTTTATTTAATACATTTTCATGGTTGCTGCTGTTTGAGACAAGTATGTCTTTTAGGTTGTTACCAAGATTGTATTTTCTTCTGGTCGCTAGGTAGTGTTGAGAGTAAAGAAGTACATACACACAATGTTTAGTTGTAAAACGCTTAACTTGGTATTGCTTCTTTTTCAATGGTCATTCTAAACGCCCATTATTTAGGAGTATTCTTTTTAGATCTGATGATGTTTGAATGTCTGCTGTTACGTTAAGAGAATATGCTTGTTTTGCTGCTTGATCGGCTTATTCGTTACTTGAAATACCTACGTATGATGGGACACACAATTTTGTTACTGTAATTTCATTAGATTGAAGACAATTACATATACTCTGGATTTTTTAAACTATTGGGTGGATAGAATGTACGTTTCTTATGGACTGCGTGGAAGACAGAGAGTCCGTACAGATTGCTACAGCTTTATCATCGTTGAGTAGAGTTTTCATTGCTTGTAGTATTGTATATAGTTCATCAGTATAAATAGTGCAATTGCTGGAGAGTCGATGCAAATGTTTGGATAATTCGATATTCAAATTTGAAAGTTTACATATCAATAGCGGAGTTTAAGGGACCGTGAAAGAGCTGGTTGACAACAAATTGATATCTTAATAAGGAATTAACATCTGTATAGTGAACGGTACCATTCTAGGATTATTTGTTACTGATACTTGTATATTACAGATGAGGTTTCTTGTGGGATTTGTGGGATTTGCTAAAACTATAGTGAAATAGAGCAGTAGAGGATGTTGTCATCTTAGATGAAGCAAAGGTTCGAAACATTCTACATTAATGCTTTCCACCGGACTGGATCGGAATGCTCCTAAAAAATGTCAAAGGAAAGTATTTTGGACTACATTTGGTGAACGTAAAAGTGATTTACTTATTGACATATAGAGAACACTATTATAGTAAAGTGTGGGGTGACTAAGAGCTCGATATATTTTTAGAAGTGTTACATTCATTCTTTGAAGGAAGCTACCCCTAAGTCTCCAAAAAAGTTTTTTATCGAAAATAATGGAGAGAAGCTTTATTTGGTCTACTACTTGGAGTGGGTATTAGTTTGTTCACTATGAATAGATTTCTCAGTTATGCTAGTTCTGTTGCCAGGAGAAAAAAGCTTTGACTGTGTGCGTTTATAGTGTGTTTGTGTATCTGTCATATGTTGACTTGGTTGTTTTAATGAGGAGTTGTTATTTGATAATGTAAGCGGTATGTTATCAACTGGAGGAGATATCTCTGTTGGTGAGAAAACTACAATGTTGTTGTCTTGACTTTCTTCAGAAGATGTGGATTTAACTCTTAAAGAAGATAAAACAATTGTCTAAGCAAGAGAGGTACTTTTTGGTAGATTTGTGAAATTTGAAGCAACATGCCCTGATCTTTTATTGACGAAACATTCCATTTTGGCAGTAGAAAGGAAGATACGGTTTTTATTATCTTCAAAAGAGATCACAAGATAGGTTTGAAGCTTAAAAGTTTCGTAGGGCAAAAACACATAAAGTTGTCTCCTTAAGCTAAGGATATGTGAGAATTCCTCCCCCTGAATGACTGCTTTAAAAAATAGTACTGGGAAAGCACTTTTTAGACCTAGGCTTTTAACAGCGGTTTCAATAATTTTATGTGAGAAAAAAAGAAGAAAAAGTTGATATTAAAATTCTTTAAGCTTCTCGTAGGAGAAAAGAGTTTACGTGTGATTAAAGTTAGGGACCAGATTTGTATGATAGGATGAGATTTTATAAGTTTATCTACTATGTTTTTATTAGTTAAATATATGCAGACCCTATTTTTGGAGATTCTGGAGGCGAAGCAGACGTTCCTGGGTTTGATTACATCACCAATTACTTTCACATAATCGAATAATTAGTCAATGTACATGACAAAAAAGAAAAGGCCCCCAGTGCCCAGCACTTCCCAGAGTCTTGATCACGGCAGCGATCAAACAACTAACGGAAGGGGGGGTGCTAAGAATCCCTGGGTAAGACCCGGCTGCCACAAGATGACAATTTGGCTATGCTCCTACAATATTCGAACACTGACAGACGACAATAGATTCCCAGAAATAGAAAGTGAACTAAAGGATATAAAATGGGATATCCTTGGTACATGCGAGACCAGAAGAAAAAGTGATGAGTATATAATACTAAAAAATGGCACACATTTTATGCATAAAGGTGGCGAATACACTGGAGTGGGATTCTTGGTAAAACAAAGCCTCACACAGTGTATCGAAGAATTCAAGCCCATCTCAGACAGAGTAGCATATCTCATCATCAGGATTAATAAAAGAACCACTCTGAAAGTGATCCAAGTGTACGCTCCGACCAAAAGCCACGACGATGAAGAAGTAGAAATATTTTATGATGAAATAAGAACTGCTATAGAAACAAATAAAGCAAATTACGAAATACTATTAGGAGATTTTAATGCTAAATTGGGCAAAAAAGAGGAAGATTATGAACATTTAATTGGTAACTATGGCTACGGGAAAAGAAACGATAGAGGAGAAATGCTTCTCAATTTCATGAATGAACATAACATGTACTCAATGAACTCCTTTTTCAATAAAAAACCAAGCAGAAAATGGACATGGATGAGTCCCGATAAAAAGACAAAGAATGAAATAGATTATATCTTAACGAAGAATAGAAACCTAGTAGAAGACGTATCAGTATTAAATCAGTTTGACCTAGGAAGCGATCATAGACTAATAAGAACAAAACTAGTAATTAACAAAAAACTAGAAAGAAAAAGAATACATGAAAAAAGATACACATGGACATCTGAAGAAATCAAAAATAGTGAATTTAATAAAAAGATAGTGCATGCATTAAATCAAGTTAGCATGCAGCAGATAAACTCCAATGATATTGATGATTTGAATAACCTTATTACCGAAACAGTGAATAAAAGCCTTCTGCAACTGAAAAAACCAAAAAACAACATACAATGAATTAGACAAAGAAATATTACAACAAATAGAAAGAAGGAAGATCTTAAATAAATCTAACAAAAGGGGAACCGACGAATATAGAGAACTTAATAGGCAGATTAGAAAAGGAATCAGACAACAAAAAAGAAAAGAAAACGAAAAATTAATAACAACAACTATTGAAAAAAATAAGAGTATGAAATGTCTCAGACCGACACTAGGACGACGTCAGATGATATCATTAATAGGAAAAGACGAAAATGAAATCACAAGTAGAGAAAACATACTGACACGAATAGAAGAATTTTACACAGAACTTTACAGATCACATCAACAAGATGATGAGATGAGACCAGCACGGAAATTAATAAAAAATGTTGGATCAGAAATAATGCCAAAAGTAACAATTTCAGAGGTAACTACAGCATTGGAAAACATGAAGAGAAATAAAGCTGCAGGAGAAGATAGTATTACCACAGATATGATATTAGAAGGAGGTTGTTACAGGTCCAAAGAATTCAGAATAAATTATTGAAATAAAGTTTTATTATTTTATTTTGGCTAAATAATTGTTAACAACTCCACAAGATTTCATAAAAAAAATGAAAGCATTTCCAAGTCTTATTTGGTCTCTGAGAAGATCTATTCGTTCTTTCCTTGATTTTGTACAGCCTAAAACAAAAATAAGTATAAATTTAAATGAATAATAAACTTTGAATTGAAAATAAACAAAACATAAAACCTATTTCTTATTTTAAAGGTTAATGTCAAAAATAGCTTGATAGAATTCTTCTTCTTGTAATTTTAAACAGATCTCAATCCTATTAGTAGTACAACAACTTATTTTAAATAAATTTTTACTGGACAATGGCCGGCGCCAGATTAAAAAAACTTATCTTTAATTTTTTTCTTTTCCTTTCTTTGGTGGTCTTTTGTATGAAAAAGTATTGGTTCGTGTAGAACTTACAACGCAATTTTGCGGCTTTTCTAGAGTTTTCTTGATAGTTTTCCGAAAATTTAATAGTTGTAGCAGTGAGAAGCTGAGCAATTATCACCTATCGTGTGGATTTGTTTTCTAAAACTAAAAGAAACTCGATTTTATAAACTGATTTCGTATTAGAAACACTTTAAGGCCACATTTGAACAAAGGTAGGTTTTCTTTTGGAAAAAATAAATAACTACTTACGTTTTAAACATAATAACATTTTTTTAGGCCTTTTTTATTTTACTCTGTGATTCAATCTCCAACCATTTTGGTCATCTTAACAACTTATATTTATAATCTCGTGACTCCTTAAGGGATTGACTATCAGTTTTCCATATTAGTTAGGATCGGATGATATCCAATTGTCCATAAGAGAGAAAGAGCCTAAAACATCGGATTAATAAAGGAAATAATAATAAATATTAAGTACTCACCTGGGATCGAGTCTGCAGAACTCAAGAAGATAGACTTTCTAACAGCTAAGTGGACATTTATTCTTAATTTTGGTAATCAAACATTACACTAAATTTCTCAATTTTCTTAGTAAGACACTGTAATTAGAACCCCACTGCAGTGGTTATAAGAACTTGTTAATTAACCTTTTCACTTTATTGTTCAACTATTGATTTTAAATTGATTTTGAAAAAATAATTTCTAATAAAGACAAAAGTAACAATCGAAGAATATATTGATTTATTGATAATCATTCTTTTACCCACTTCCCTGAGGGCTCTCCGAAAGAGCGTTTACAATCATATATCAATTTGACGCCCAACTGTTAAAAAAATACAATCCTTCTACTGTTACTTTTGTGATTAATTCTTTTTTCCAAAAATTGCACAATTGTTTAAATATTTTATGTAAATTTCTAATGTTTATGATTTATTAACCTTACAATTTTGAAGTCTGTCAGTCACACTGTCAATTTGAAAACGTCTATCCGTGGAACTACACTTTCCACAGAATGCATATTTTAGTGACATTTGTTTCGTGAATTTGGTGTTAACCTTATATTTATAGTTCTACACCCGGGTTACGCACCGACGTTGCCACTATTTCTTGTTACTTAAAAATTTCTTTAAATTTGAGGATTTTACTTTTAATTTCTAATTATTATATTATTTGTTAATGTACTTACTTAATATTTAAGGAGTTTCAAATAAACAAAAAGTTAATTTGTTATGGGAATTTTAGTGTTTCGAATTTTGGTATAATTCGAATGATAAGATAATAGGTTTTGGTTGTCCCATTTTTAGTTCATCGAAAGATCGAAATTTGTTTTTCTGTCGAATTTTGAGTACTTTTGATACGCAAAGAAATAACTAAATAAGAAGTGAAAAAAAGAATTTTTTTCTCTGCAAATTAAATTTTGTGTTTGTTGATAATTATAACTGATGTTTAGTTGGCTTTGTACTCTATTAGTATTTTGCAATTTTGACCTGTGACAGGTGTTTTCTTAATTAAATTAAAATAAATTTAGATTTAATTTAATTGAATGAAATTTGAAATTACAATAGAAATTTATTTAATTAAGAATTTAATTAAATTTAAATTTATTATAGGAAAGATTTTAAATTAAAACTGAAATAAATTTAAATTTTTTTTTAAAATCAATAAAATTTAAATTTAAATTTAAAATTTTAAAATTTAATTAAAAAAAAAATAAATAAATAAATAAGTTCGCTTTTGTTGGAGTTTATTGATAACAATATTTTGGTCTTTGTTTTCTTTTCTTTTACTCGTTTTCTTCCTCCAAGTTGGGGTGGGGTTGCGCTTCGTTTTTGTCAGATTATCTCCAAGTAAACTATGGACGTCAATAGATTATTGGGGGACGAATTGACGTACGAACTCTCTATAAGGAACTTGCTTATTGGGAATAGGGTTGTTGACAAAAGAGAGAGTTTAAGAAATATTTTTCGAGAAGAAAAAGCAGGTCGAAGAGCAGCACCACTAATCGCTAATTTGGATCCGCAATATGAAATCTTAACTTGTAGAAGCAAACTGGAGGATTTGGAAGTAAATATTGAGGAATTTGATTCAGCAAATAAAATAAATGAATTTAAACGGATATCCTCGCGTCTAACACATTTAGGTTTGCGTCTGAACAGAATCCGTGATGAAAGTACGCACTCGTTCATCTCAAAGAATGGCATCAGAAATTAGTTGCAGACCTAAATCGAATTAAAGACGGAACTGTTCGTGATGAATCTTTATCGCAGTATCATTTCTCGCTATTGGACACAACTGTTCCACTTCTTCCAGAAGTAGTACACTCCACTGACAGAGATTATGGTGAAAGACAAGACGTAGGAATTAGTAGAGTTTCAGAACTTAGACAGAGGTTTGAATCAATTAGTAATCCATTTGCTGAAATTAGACAAAGCAGGCAAGAACCACAAATTGAATTTGATTGCAATTTAACTTCGGATGTTGCTGAAGATAACCAAGAGGATAATAATTCCACCCAATCTAGAAATCATCCACCACCTGATGGCACTCGACTCGATACAGAACTTGAGCATGAGTATACTTCTGCCATTCCAAACACAAGGGATTCGATTTTAGCTAACGCTTCAGGTCTTTCTTCTCTGACATCAAGAAATTGTCAACTGGAAATGAGCAATATGGATCAAGTCATAGACGAGTTTCATTTGATGGGATTCATCCAATACTTCGAGAAAGTACTCCAAGACAAGTAGAATACCAAAAACGAAGATATCCAGAAGGACATCATGCCTATTCCTCAGGCTTCGAAGATCAAATGCACAATATGCGGTTGTCGTCGATACCTTCGAGTCATCTTGGAAGCACTTATCCTAGATTTGAAACTTCACAGTTGGATCAATTCTCTCAGCATCATGATATTAGCAGGTGGCGAATTCAATATGATGGTGTCACTAGTGTTAACAGTTTCATAGAAAGGGTTGAAGAATTAAGGCAATCTCGAGGTGTATCCAAGGAGCGTTTACTTCGGTCTGCACCTGAGTTGTTTACCAAAGATGCCCTCTTGTGGTATCGTATGGGAACCTTTTCATCGTGGGATGACCTCGTGGAAAAATTAAGATGTGCTTTCCACCTCACGATTATGAATTTGCACTATGGGAAGAAATCCGTAAAAGAACGCAAGGTTCGCAAGAACGTGTAGTCAATTATATTTCTGTGATGGAAAATCTCTTCAAAAAATTAAATGCTTCCCCTTCTGAAGACCAGCGAGTACAGCTAATCAAACGGAACATGCTTCCTTACATACAAACAGGACTTTCTCTTCGCTCGATTTACAATATACACGAGTTGCTTCAACTTGCAAAATCTATTGAGGAAACCGAATGCAGAATAAAACAGTTCTGTCCTCCACCAACGAATACTCGATTGCTAGTTGAACCTGACCTCGCTTACAGAAAACCAGCTAATCCTATCTTTTCATGTACAGTGGAAGATTCCTCATCTTGTACCGCTTCAACAAATTCTCCCAAAGTGACCGTTGAATCAGTAGAGATGAGAAGCGAACCTTCTTGTTGGAATTGTGGTGCTAGAGATCACAAATTTAGAAAATGTACTCAAAATCGGAAAATATTTTGTTTTAAGTGTGGACGATCGAACGTAACAACCAACTCCTGTAAGAGTTGTTCAAAAAACTCAGACGTCCTGCACAGTAGCCGGCTGGCAGGAGATATTAAGGAATCGGCCCCCTCTTCTTCTTCTTTTTCTTCTACCAACATGGCAGTCCTGGACTTTATCTTGGCTCATGCGCAAGGCGACCAACGGCCGTACTTGAGCGTTTCAATTCTCGGAAAAGAAATAATGGGATTACTAGATAGTGGAGCAACACGGACAATAATGGGTAGTTCTGGTTTCGATATATTTAAAGATGTATGTAGAATTGACCCTACTCAAAAGATTTCTTGTGTTGTTGCATCTGGTAGTTCATGCGAGAGTATCGGTACTCTGTCTGTTCCAGTTAGGTTACGGGATCGAGTACGTATCCTTGACATTCTTGTCGTACCATCCATAACCCAAACTAATATTAGGGATCGACTTCTGGACACAAATGGATATTGTTCCTGACTTATTTAATGGAGAATGGCATTTTAGGAAAAGTGAAGAAGTGAACCTCGTCCAAGCTTCGGGTATTCAAGATATTGAATCTTTGACAGAAGAACAGCGCATCTTGCTTGATGATGTCATTAAAGAAGCTTTTGACATCATGGGAGATAAGGAAATAGGACATACGACTCTTGTTGAACATGTGATACATACCAAGTCACCACCTATAAAGCAAAGATATTATCCGCTATCACCTGCATTGCAGAAGGTGGTTAATGCTGAATTGGACGACCTGATCGCCAAGGGCATAGTAGAACCGTCATCATCACCCTGGTCATCACCTATCGTCATGGTTAAACAAAAAGAGAAATGGAGATTTTGTGTCAACTACAAACGCCTCAACGCAGTAAGCACTCCCGACGCTTATCCAATACCTTATGTTAGTGCCATATTGGACAAGCTTCGTGACGCACGATACCTCTCTACGTTGGATATTAAAAGTGCTTACCACCAAATCTCAGTTGCCAAAGATTCAAGACCTTTGACGGCATTCACAGTCCCAAATAGGGGTCTGTTTCAGTTCACCGAATGCCATTTGGTCTTCATTCCGCTCCTGCTACTTGGCAGAGGGCAATTGACACTATTTTAGGACCAGAATTGGATAAACATACGTTTGTCTATTTAGATGATATAATTATATGTACCTCTACCTTCGAGGAACATATCGAGGTCCTAAGAAAGGTCCTTCACAGACTTCTTGAAGCGGGATTAATTTTAAATAAAGAAAAATCAGTTTTCTGTCGTCAGGAATTAAAATATCTCGGATATGTCATTAATAGATCGGGACTTTTAGTTGATCCTGATAAGGTTGATGCCATCTTAAAAATTCCAACTCCTCGAACGCTGGCGGAAGTCAGGAGAATCATTGGAATGGCATCCTGGTATAGGCGCTTTATACCGTCCTTCTCTAATTTAGTATCTCCGTTAACGAGATTGACCCAGAAGAACGTGCCGTTCGTTTGGGATGTGTTATGCGAGAAAGCTTTAAGTGAAATCAAGCAGTGTCTAGTATCTGCACCAATATTGACATGCCCCGATTTTCAATCTTCCATTTACTGTGGAGACGGATGCAAGCGATTATGGCTTAGGAGCCATTCTCTCCCAACGTCATCCGGATGGCGATCATGTGATAGCATATCTTAGCAGATCTCTCACCAAAAATGAGAGAAAGTTCTCCACCACTGAAAAAGAATACCTCGCGGTGCTTTTTGCAGTGGAGAGATTAAGGCCATACCTGGAAGGGTCTAAGTTTTGTTGTAATCACGGACCATTATAGCTTGAAGTGGTTGTTCAGCATAAAGGATCCTGTAGGACGGATTGCAAGATGGGCTTTACGATTACAGGTCTTATGACTTCGAAGTCGTCCACAGAAAAAGGTAAGGACCATCTTGTACCCGATGCGCTTTCACGAGCTGTCACTCCTTCCATCGATTCTGTGACGACCTCTTCGACTAATGACCAGTGGTACTCCGATATGCTATTCAAAGTGAACGCAGCTCCCGACAAATTTCCTTTGTGGGCAGTGGAAGGCGATAAACTTTTTAAAAATACCAAGCCGCGGTATCCAGATTTAGGACTCTCAGAATGGTTAGAAGTTATTCCACGAGACAAACGAATTCAAACCATTAAAGATCATCACGATCCACCTACTTATGGTCATTTAGGTGTTACCAAAACCCTCGCTAGGATAACTCAAAAATTTTACTGGCCAAAGATACGCGCAGACGTAGCACGATATGTACGGAGATGTATGGTTTGTCAACGCATTAAACCGGAGCAAAAATTGCCCCAAGGGCAAATGTTATCTGCACAACCAACCGCGTCCGTCCATGGGAGTTAATTAGCGTAGATTTAGTAGGACCATTACCACGAACCACCACAGGCTTTACTTTTATTTTAACTGTCTTAGACTGTTTTAGTAAGTACCTCTTAGCGTATCCTCTTCGAACTGCAACTGCCACAAATATAGCTAAAATTCTCGAAAATGAAGTTTTTCTCGTATATGGGGTACCAAAGAAAATTATCGTTGACAATGGTGTACAATTTGTTAGTCATTCCTTCTCAGATCTTATGTTAAATTATCAGGTAGAGATCAAATATGTCGCATTGTATCATCCACAGGCAAATCCGGTAGAGCGGCCACATCGTGTCATCAAGACCATGTTGACAGCCTATGTCTCGGAAGATCAGCGTCATTGGGACCAGATTCTACCGAAAATCACCTGTGCTATGAGATGTTCCAAGCATGAAGTGACTGACGTAACTCCAAATTTAATAAACTTCGGGAGAGAAATTCGTTTTGACGGGCACAGAAGACGAAAATGTGCAAAACCTACCAAGGAACGTAGTCACCAACGTAAAGGATAAGCATGGTAGCCTTAGAGAATTTGTTTGCTGATGTTAAAAGACGTTTAAAGTCTGCCTACCTGAAAAGGAAGAACGCTTATGATTTGCGACATCGCAGTGAAACATTTAAGATTGGTGATATGGTCTGGAGAAGAAATTATGTGAAGTCGGACGCGTCTAAGTTTTTCAGCGCCAAATTAGCGCAAAAGTTTGTTGGTCCCTTCTCTATTGGGAAAATCGTCTCACCATGGACTTACGAACTTATCGATGAGAAAGGTGTTCATGCTGGTACCTGGAATGCTAAAGATTTAAAATCTAAGCCTCCGGATGTAGCGATGAAAATTAGTTATTTTTTATTAGTTAAGCTTAAAAAAAAATCTACTTTTGTTTTATTCACTTGTTAAATTACAAATTAAAGTTTCGTAGAACTTTTTGTAGGAAAGGGGGTGTTGTTACAGGTCCAAAGAATTCAGAATAAAATTATTGAAATAAAGTTTTATTATTTTATTTTGGCTAATAATTGTTAACAACTCCACAAGATTTCATAAAAAAAATGAAAGCATTTCCAAGTCTTATTTGGTCTCTGAGAAGATCTATTCGTTCTTTCCTTGATTTTGTACAGCCTAAAACAAAAATAAGTATAAATTTAAATGAATAATAAACTTTGAATTGAAAATAAACAAAACATAAAACCTATTTCTTATTTTAAAGGTTAATGTCAAAAATAGCTTGATAGAATTCTTCTTCTTGTAATTTTAAACAGATCTCAATCCTATTAGTAGTACAACAACTTATTTTAAATAAATTTTTACTGGACAATGGCCGGCGCCAGATTAAAAAAACTTATCTTTAATTTTTTCTTTTCCTTTCTTTGGTGGTCTTTTGTATGAAAAAGTATTGGTTCGTGTAGAACTTACAACGCAATTTTGCGGCTTTTTCTAGAGTTTTCTTGATAGTTTTCCGAAAATTTAATAGTTTGTAGCAGTGAGAAGCTGAGCAATTATCACCTATCGTGTGGATTTGTTTTTAAAACTAAAAGAAACTCGATTTTATAAACTGATTTCGTATTAGAAACACTTTAAGGCCACATTTGAACAAAGGTAGGTTTTCTTTTGGAAAAAATAAATAACTACTTACGTTTTAAACATAATAACATTTTTTAGGCCTTTTTTATTTTACTCTGTGATTCAATCTCCAACCATTTTGGTCATCTTAACAACTTATATTTATAATCTCGTGACTCCTTAAGGGATTGACTATCAGTTTTCCATATTAGTTAGGATCGGATGATATCCAATTGTCCATAAGAGAGAAAGAGCCTAAACATCGGATTAATAAAGGAAATAATAATAAATATTAAGTACTCACCTGGGATCGAGTCTGCAGAACTCAAGAAGATAGACTTTCTAACAGCTAAGTGGACATTTATTCTTAATTTTGGTAATCAAACATTACACTAAATTTCTCAATTTTCTTAGTAAGACACTGTAATTAGAACCCCACTGCAGTGGTTATAAGAACTTGTTAATTTAACCTTTTCACTTTATTGTTCAACTATTGATTTTAAATTGATTTTGAAAAAATAATTTCTAATAAAGACAAAAGTAACAATCGAAGAATATATTGATTTATTGATAATCATTCTTTTTTCCCACTTCCCTGAGGGGCTCTCCGAAAGAGCGTTTTACAATCATATATCAAGGTCAGGAACTAATTGCAATTGTAACTAAGCTTGTGGACAGTTGTTTACATCAGGGCAAAGTCCCTAAGAGCTGGAACAACTCTAAAGTAATCTTATTGCACAAGAAAGGTGATAGTCGAAAATTGGAAAACTACAGACCCATCACCTATTGTCCACACCTGTTTAAAATACTCACCAAAGTCATAACTACTCGACTAACAAGGAAATTAGACGAATACCAACCATATGAACAGGCAGGTTTTAGAAAAGGCTATTCAACTTTCGATCACCTGTTAACCACAAAAATATTAATAGAAAAATGTAACGAATACAAGTTTCCAGTTTTCCTTGCATTTGTAGACTATGAAAAAGCTTTCGATACCATAGAACACACGGCCGTAATAAACGCAATGCAAAATTGTAGAATAGACAGCAGATATATTAACTTAATAAAAGAAACTATGAACCAAGCTACAGCTACATACTACCTAAATGAAAATGAACACACGAACCCTGTACCACTAAACAGGGGAGTCAAACAGGGAGATACTTTATCACCCAAACTGTTCACCTTAGTTTTGGAGGACGTTTTTTAAAAACCTAAATTGGAAATATAAGGAATAAACATCAATGGCCGCTACCTCAGTAATCTACGATTTGCAGATGACATAATCCTGATAGCTACTGACCTACAAGAAATGCAAACCATGCTTGTAGAACTTCATACCGAATCTTCTAAAATAGGACTGAAAATGAATTTAAACAAAACAAAAGTCATGCACTCCGAAGACACCGTGACAATAATAAACGATAAAGTTATAGAAAAAGTTGAAGAATATATATACTTGGGACAAAAAAATAATCCTAAATAGGGAAATTCAGACTGAAGAAATAAAAAGAAGAAGAAAGTTAGCTTGGGCAGCATTCGGTAAACTGAACTATATACTCAGAAATCAACAAATTCAATTACATCTTAGATCTAAAGTTTTTTGATGCATGCATTATCCCGATATTAACTTATGCGGCACAAACATGGACAATCACAAAAAAGAATATGAATATACTTAGAGTCACTCAACACGCGATGGAAAGAGCAATGCTAGGTATATCACTTAAGGACAAGAAAACAAACACATGGATAAGACAGAAAACCAAAGTCACCGATGTGGTGCAAAAAGCATTAAAGCTGAAATGGGAATACGCTGGACATGTAGCTAGGAGCGATCTAAACAAATGGCACAGATCAATTTTAACCTGGAGACCATACCAACACAAAAGACCCAGAGGCAGACCTCCTATGAGATGGACAGATGATCTGAAAAGGACTGCCGGGAAAAATTGGCTACAAGTAGCGTACAATAAAAAACAATGGAAAGGAAGACTTGAAGAGGCTTATGTTCAGATGTGGACGTGAATGGCTAGACGAAGAAGAAGAAGAAGAAGAATCGAATAATCGTAAAATAGTTTTCGAACCACAATTCAGATTTCTGCTTTATAATCTGAGCCTTCTAAGAATTGCAAGGCAAACAGACGTTGATAAAAGATGTGAAAAGAGACATGGGGAATCTAAAATTTGCATTCCACGACATGTCTTTTACAACTAAGCAGAAATCCTTAACGAATTGTGTTTCTTGTACTCCCACAGAGTAAATCCGAATAAAATGAGAAAAGGCAGCAAATATTTGATTTCACGCAAACAAATCCCATGTATCTCTTGATACGTATTTCGACCTAATAGGTCTCATCAGAAGAGCTATTCATGAGGTTTCTCAACGTGAAAAATCAATATTTTCTGCCTTTTAAGAAGCAACAATAACATGGCTTCGATACGGACGCAGTAGCGACATCTAATTAAACAATCGTAAAATAGTTTTCGAAACACAATTCAGATTTTCGCTTTATAATCTGAGCCTTCTAAGAATTTGTTTCGAAAATTGTCTGTGTTTCGAAACTATTTTACGATTGTTTAATTAGATGTCGCTACTGCGTCCGTATCGAAGCCATGTTATTGTTGCTTCTTAAAAGGCAGAAAATATTGATTTTTCACGTTGAGAAACCTCATGAATAGCTCTTCTGACGAGACCTATTAGGTCGAAATACGTATCAAGAGATACATGGGATTTGTTTGCGTGAAATCAAATATTTGCTGCCTTTTCTCATTTTATTCGGATTTACTCTGTGGGAGTACAAGAAACACAATTCGCTAAGGATTTCTGCTTAGTTGTAAAAGACATGTCGTGGAATGCAAATTTTAGATTCCCCATGTCTCTTTTAACATCTTTTATCAACGTCTGTTTGCCTTGCAATTCTTAGAAGGCTCAGATTATAAAGCAGAAATCTGAATTGTGTTTCGAAAACTATTTTACGATTGTTTAATTAGATGTCGCTACTGCGTCCGTATCGAAGCCATGTTATTGTTGCTTCTTAAAAGGCAGAAAATATTGATTTTTCACGTTGAGAAACCTCATGAATAGCTCTTCTGACGAGACCTATTAGGTCGAAATACGTATCAAGAGATACATGGGATTTGTTTGCGTGAAATCAAATATTTGCTGCCTTTTCTCATTTTATTCGGATTTACTCTGTGGGAGTACAAGAAACACAATTCGCTAAGGATTTCTGCTTAGTTGTAAAAGACATGTCGTGGAATGCAAATTTTAGATTCCCCATGTCTCTTTTAACATCTTTTATCAACGTCTGTTTGCCTTGCAATTCTTAGAAGGCTCAGATTATAAAGCAGAAATCTGAATTGTGTTTCGAAAACTATTTTACGATTGTTTAATTAGATGTCGCTACTGCGTCCGTATCGAAGCCATGTTATTGTTGCTTCTTAAAAGGCAGAAAATATTGATTTTTCACGTTGAGAAACCTCATGAATAGCTCTTCTGACGAGACCTATTAGGTCGAAATACGTATCAAGAGATACATGGGATTTGTTTGCGTGAAATCAAATATTTGCTGCCTTTTCTCATTTTATTCGGATTTACTCTGTGGGAGTACAAGAAACACAATTCGCTAAGGATTTCTGCTTAGTTGTAAAAGACATGTCGTGGAATGCAAATTTTAGATTCCCCATGTCTCTTTTAACATCTTTTATCAACGTCTGTTTGCCTTGCAATTCTTAGAAGGCTCAGATTATAAAGCAGAAATCTGAATTGTGTTTCGAAAACTATTTTACGATTGTTTAATTAGATGTCGCTACTGCGTCCGTATCGAAGCCATGTTATTGTTGCTTCTTAAAAGGCAGAAAATATTGATTTTTCACGTTGAGAAACCTCATGAATAGCTCTTCTGACGAGACCTATTAGGTCGAAATACGTATCAAGAGATACATGGGATTTGTTTGCGTGAAATCAAATATTTGCTGCCTTTTCTCATTTTATTCGGATTTACTCTGTGGGAGTACAAGAAACACAATTCGCTAAGGATTTCTGCTTAGTTGTAAAAGACATGTCGTGGAATGCAAATTTTAGATTCCCCATGTCTCTTTTAACATCTTTTATCAACGTCTGTTTGCCTTGCAATTCTTAGAAGGCTCAGATTATAAAGCAGAAATCTGAATTGTGTTTCGAAAACTATTTTACGATTGTTTAATTAGATGTCGCTACTGCGTCCGTATCGAAGCCATGTTATTGTTGCTTCTTAAAAGGCAGAAAATATTGATTTTTCACGTTGAGAAACCTCATGAATAGCTCTTCTGACGAGACCTATTAGGTCGAAATACGTATCAAGAGATACATGGGATTTGTTTGCGTGAAATCAAATATTTGCTGCCTTTTCTCATTTTATTCGGATTTACTCTGTGGGAGTACAAGAAACACAATTCGCTAAGGATTTCTGCTTAGTTGTAAAAGACATGTCGTGGAATGCAAATTTTAGATTCCCCATGTCTCTTTTAACATCTTTTATCAACGTCTGTTTGCCTTGCAATTCTTAGAAGGCTCAGATTATAAAGCAGAAATCTGAATTGTGTTTCGAAAACTATTTTACGATTGTTTAATTAGATGTCGCTACTGCGTCCGTATCGAAGCCATGTTATTGTTGCTTCTTAAAAGGCAGAAAATATTGATTTTTCACGTTGAGAAACCTCATGAATAGCTCTTCTGACGAGACCTATTAGGTCGAAATACGTATCAAGAGATACATGGGATTTGTTTGCGTGAAATCAAATATTTGCTGCCTTTTCTCATTTTATTCGGATTTACTCTGTGGGAGTACAAGAAACACAATTCGCTAAGGATTTCTGCTTAGTTGTAAAAGACATGTCGTGGAATGCAAATTTTAGATTCCCCATGTCTCTTTTAACATCTTTTATCAACGTCTGTTTGCCTTGCAATTCTTAGAAGGCTCAGATTATAAAGCAGAAATCTGAATTGTGTTTCGAAAACTATTTTACGATTGTTTAATTAGATGTCGCTACTGCGTCCGTATCGAAGCCATGTTATTGTTGCTTCTTAAAAGGCAGAAAATATTGATTTTTCACGTTGAGAAACCTCATGAATAGCTCTTCTGACGAGACCTATTAGGTCGAAATACGTATCAAGAGATACATGGGATTTGTTTGCGTGAAATCAAATATTTGCTGCCTTTTCTCATTTTATTCGGATTTACTCTGTGGGAGTACAAGAAACACAATTCGCTAAGGATTTCTGCTTAGTTGTAAAAGACATGTCGTGGAATGCAAATTTTAGATTCCCCATGTCTCTTTTAACATCTTTTATCAACGTCTGTTTGCCTTGCAATTCTTAGAAGGCTCAGATTATAAAGCAGAAATCTGAATTGTGTTTCGAAAACTATTTTACGATTGTTTAATTAGATGTCGCTACTGCGTCCGTATCGAAGCCATGTTATTGTTGCTTCTTAAAAGGCAGAAAATATTGATTTTTCACGTTGAGAAACCTCATGAATAGCTCTTCTGACGAGACCTATTAGGTCGAAATACGTATCAAGAGATACATGGGATTTGTTTGCGTGAAATCAAATATTTGCTGCCTTTTCTCATTTTATTCGGATTTACTCTGTGGGAGTACAAGAAACACAATTCGTTAAGGATTTCTGCTTAGTTGTAAAAGACATGTCGTGGAATGCAAATTTTAGATTCCCCATGTCTCTTTTCACATCTTTTATCAACGTCTGTTTGCCTTGCAATTCTTAGAAGGCTCAGATTATAAAGCAGAAATCTGAATTGTGTTTCGAAAACTATTTTACGATTGTTTAATTAGATGTCGCTACTGCGTCCGTATCGAAGCCATGTTATTGTTGCTTCTTAAAAGGCAGAAAATATTGATTTTTTCACGTTGAGAAACCTCATGAATAGCTCTTCTGACGAGACCTATTAGGTCGAAATACGTATCAAGAGATACATGGGATTTGTTTGCGTGAAATCAAATATTTGCTGCCTTTTCTCATCTCAAGAATCGAATAATTTGAGGCTGTCTTCGGCATGGAGAACGATTGCTGGTTCTTTCTTTGGATAGATTTCTGTTCAGTGTTGTTTTTGCCACTGTTACATATTATGACATTAAAGAAGTGTTGTTGTTTGGTTGATTTGTTTGTTGCGGATTGTTGAATCTTGTTGTAACATTGTTGTGGAAGGAACAGTTGATGTGATGGATTTTCCTTGGTGACACATGTTGTACAATAAGCTGCACGTCAATTGTTAATATTAACTAGCAATTTTAATTTTGGATGAACTTATTGCCTGGTCAGCAAATTATTGTACTAACTGATTTTATACAATAAAGTTTATTATTATTCACTATTTACACGTTCAGAACTAAAGAAAAAAGTGTTTTTGAATGTTTAAATTTTAAGAGAAACTTTGAAATGCGTCTAACATTTTGACAGTTTTTTGAATTCTAGTTATTTGAAACAAGTACTGTAGTGATCATTGTTGATGTTTGTAAAATCTTAACTGTAATAACGTTAGTAGCCCAACCTTATTTTTATAGGATACGCCCATGGTTTAATAATGTGGTTTTAGTGTTTAACATGAAATCGTCGAAATGAACTTTACTAGTTCAAGGGATAAGGGACTATATTTTATTTTTCGGTGCTTAACCCTCCGTTAAATTAAATACAGCCATAGGGTCGAAAACTGTAAGTTAACACTGAGATTTGAATGTGTCTGACAAAATCTCTGTATAAATATTTTGCTAAGCTCAAGCTTTTATGGCACATATCAAGTCGTTGGGATGTGCAGATTATTACGGAGATAACCGACTCAAATGTTACGTGTTGCCGTTTGCTGCTCTGTTAAACAAAATAATAGAGATTTAAGAAGTAAAAATAACTGTTATTAACAAAGAAGTTAATTCTAATACGAATAGATAAAATTTGATATTAAGTTGTACAGGATTTTGTTTATAATTAAAGAAAATTAAAATTAAGATTTATTTAGTTATTACCTCAATCAGAATGCTACAAAATGGAGTTTAAACGTATGCGGATTTAAAACAAAATTCTCAATTTTGGTCTTAACAATTCAACTAATTACATAATTACGATATTTAGTATTTTTATTGGGAATAAGTTACAATGTAAACCTAAAAATAAATTTACTTTGACGGTTCTTTTAATGTTGTTTTTAAAAAGAGAATCACATAAAAGATGACAGTAAAATTTTCCTGTTAGTTAGTCCATAGTGAATAATGAAGTAAAAGTTCACTATCGTGTAACCTTATGATAATATTCCGATATGGTACGTATTTGGTCTGACATTTAGTTTACATCTGTATTTTTTAATAAAGTCAAGAAATGAAATATCTTCTAATAAAGTCCTCCCTGGAATGCAACTCGAAAATATTGAAAATATGATTTCGAAGTCATCTAGGTTAAAGTTCCCGAAGTCACCTGAAGGTTATTGCGACATTTTTGTAACATTTGTAACAATAATAAATAAACATTTGTAACAATCAATCATTGTTATATTTAATTACAATTTATAACACAATTAAACATTGGTAACAATTAATTCTGTTAAATTGTGTGTAACGTATTTATACATTTTAAGTAACTTAATAAATAAATTACTATTTAAATGGGAATAAGACACAATTAAGGTTAAAGTACGTTTATTGACGTTCCGATTTCCATCTTCGGAAATCGTTCTCAAATGCAAATATTAGAAAAATTAAACAAATCTTGTTTTTTTTTTACTCTAACCTTTAATTGTGGCTTATTCCTATTTATATAGTAATTATTTTAAAATGACACAAGAAAATAGCTTCAGAGCACTATTAATTAACCTAATAAATTGTCCGAAACAAAAATTTTTGTCAAGTAGTGCCTTCAGGTTATTTTTATAAAACTGTAAGCATGTCTTTGATTGGTATATTTAGGACAGTTTTATCAAAAGTGCTTTTATACTGTCGACTGTATTGTATTTTGGCATTTTGAAGGTTCACTATTGAGAAGAGATAGGCATGAGTATACCTACAGTGTCCAAGTCGTAGTCATGTAATAATAATTTGAGATATTCTACTTCTGGCAGTCGACTTCCATTAAGAAATGTCACTTTTGATGGTTCTGAGTTTAGAACTGGAATCATTCCACACCCGATTCGACGCACTTAATACTTTATTTTTGAAGTACCCTTTTATATCGCTAGCGATACTCCGACACTCCGTTTATGATGCCTAATTGGTGATAGCGTTACGCGCACTAGTATCTGCTTGTTCCCTTCTATACCTGTATGAGATGGTATCCACAGGAAGTAAATTCTTCTGAAATTTTTTTGAGCTTTCACTAGATCGGCCTTAATCATTTTCCAAATGGAGTGTTTAAAAGGTATACATTTTACATACCTTTGACTAAGCTAAGAAAGTCGGAAAGGACCAACAACAAGATATGTTTTTAATATGTCCATATTTAATGGCTTTTATCGAACCAAATAGTTCTACACTATAGATGCTGGAGTTTAGAGGAAGTTTTAAATTAAAAAAGATCATTTGGGGTTACCACTACTATTTCAGCTCCAAGTTGACCTTTAAATGCATCTGTACAAATGGATATAATGCAAGGATTGAATTTAGATTGGTTTAAAAACAATGGAACTAGTTGAATATCTATTTTATATACTTAACAATGTAATGACTTTTTGCTGTTTGACAGTCCAATGTAGATAGTAATTGGAATTCGTTTTAAAATACTTTTGGAAACTAATTGTTCAGGTTAGAACTATATAATCGGAATTTTTTCGTAGTAAGGTTTAGAGACACAAAAATATTGAATTTCCAATAAGTAATAAATCTTCTTTTTAGATCAAAAATATATTGCAATACAGTGTTGCTTGTTTGCTAGCACTTGACGAACGTCAGATTCTACATCCCTTAATATTGACGTTTTTGTCTAATTTCGAAAAAATAACACAAAACACGAGGTTCACCCTGGATACCAAATAGCACAGATAATCGCCGTCATGTATTATTCGTATTACTGATCTCGAAAAGTTGCAAACAATGATTTTCGACTGATTTCGAGTAAAAATAACCTAAAACTTCAGGAGGCGAGGTTTACCTGGCCACCAGGTAGCTTGAGGATCATCGTCGCTATCGTATTGATATACCTCAAAGATCCACGAGTTTTTAAATATCGACTAATTTGAAACAAAATTAACTTACTCCAGGCGACCAGATTCACCGTGGGCACCAAATAAATCAAGGACTATGGTCGTTATCGCGGTCCCGTTCAGCGACATCTATAACTCCCGGGAAATAATATTAAACTCATTCCTGTCAATATGTTCTGTTGCAAAGTTTTATTTTTCTATAAAGTTTAAAAATACATTTTTTTATTTACAAAATGAAACTTTCATTTTACCAACATGAAATTTGTTTACAAATTTTCTTGATGCTTTTCTGAACCGATTTCAAAAAAATTCACAGCGATTTATATTGTTGCGAAAAAATTTAAAAAGTTTAGTGCTTAATTTCCTCCCCTAATTTACCATGTTGTATCCATGTAAATAAACCAGAAATTGCCTTGGAACTTTTAGTTTCCTTTTTTGTATTGTTTTTTTTTTAATTGATTTTTTTCTTTTTGTCTATCTGTGTATATTGTGGAAAGGCTATCCAAATTAAGTTAAATTAAATCAAATTAAACATTTGAATTCTATCCTAACTCGATGGACATAATTTAATTGTGTGCCTATAGGCATTAGTCTCTAAAATTTCTATTCAATTACCACCGACCATGTAGCCTTCCAGCTTCACAATTTCGGAAGCGAAATTTGCCAGAGTATACCTAGTCGATGTCAAATAAAGCGGACTACTATAGGCCTTTCTATTCCACAAATAAATTGGGAGTAAATATTTATCGCCGGCAGACTCGGGAATGCATACGTTACCGTTGGGGCGTGTATGGACATGTCTACCTCGAGCTGTTACTGACAATGGCGTACAAATGCGTTTTGGAGATGGATGGTCGTTTGACCCATCTATCATCTGGATCCGAGCGACCTCACATGCACACACGACCGCCTAAGGCTTGTAGTTACTGAACACTGCATAATTCCGTTTTTATGTTTGTCACATTGAGAAAAAATGAATGCATGAACTATGATTCGTCGAGCTTTATAGAGTGGTATTGCTAAAAGATTTTCATTTTAAATTATCGATTGAGTATATATTTAGCCCAGTTCCAGATAAACTAATAATAACAAATATATTTAAAAGATATTTTAAAGTAAAGTTTGTCTAAAATAGAATAATTATCAATAAAAATTTATTTATTCTGGTTTTAAAAATTTCTAAAAGCTTTATCGCAATCTTGCATGTGTATTTAAATCATCTTTTAAGGAATGTTTTTCAGATTGAACTAGACAACTTCAAAAAACATTTTAAACATATCAAATAAAATTTTAAAACATTTTAAAATTGTATTACGAAGTTTGAAAGAAATTCTGGGATAACTAATAACATAATAGCAGATTCTGTGGCTAAAAATACAATATCGTGCTGAGCAATTATAGACGACAACATTTTACCGGTATCAAATATACATGTTTGTTGTAAACGTTGGCTTAGAGTAAAGTGACAAGCAATAATATAAAATCCGAAAAAGATTCAGCCTTTATTTAAACAATGATAATCCAAACTTCTTTAAAACAGATAGTTTATTTGGAGTCAACTTTTAAATTTTACAATTGACTCGTCGAGACACATTTTTGTCCACCATAATAATTACCCAATTTAGAGTTTAGACAATCCAGCAAAGGTGTAATTTTAGATAACCGAATGGTATTATTTTTTGGAATTAGCGAGTTGTCATTCACATGCAAAGATGGTCTGAAACCTATTCCTTGTCAGAGTTTCTGCCACAAATCAAACAAGCAGATCATCTTGATTTGATAAATAATTTAGGACTCCTGGAACTATATGGTAGCCCATTAAAAAGTTTATCCCAATTAATGCTAAGAATTTTTTTGTGGTCATATCTATTTTGTGTGGGATAAACGTAACTCTGAATAGATATATCTCCTATGCAGTTATCTTAAAATTTAACAAAAATATCTAAAGCTGTTTCACATTCTCTAAGATAAACTTATGTCTCTTATTAAAATATGTTATCTCTAAACTTATTAAAATAAATATGTTTTGTTTATTTTGGTTTTTATTAAAGGACAAGTGTTATGTATGGTTTTCATGTACGCATATATCTACTTGGCAACGTTGCACTTGGTAAACGAAACCACAAGTGAAAGCCGTGACATGACAACCAGACATGACAACACACTAAGGTTATGGACTCCATGTGAACAGGAATAATAATAATAATTTATATATCCTATAAAGCTTAATAAAACGTGTCGTAAGTAGCCCAACGGTACTCTTAAGTACCAATGAAACAAATGCCATTTTTGGTGACTAAACCTTTAAAACCATTTAAAACAATAATAAGTTAAATAAGAAATTTACAACTACAAAACACTGTAGTTGTAATACAATTACAAAACACGTAATTTCAACTATAAAAATACACTTTGAAGTAAGCACTTATAAACAGACTAGCATAACAATGATACATGCAAATGAAGTATTCGCACACACACATACACGCGCGCACACACAGAGACACATACCCACAGTGATCAACCCAGTCCCTTAGGAAGATGTAATGTAAAGTGGGATCCATGTGTCCGAAGATTAAACCGATCACACTTTGCTATTTTGCTATTAAAGTGGTTCCTACCTGACCCCAGGCTTTTTCTGCACCCCTCCTTAGCGTCTGACTTACGTGAGAATTCTTATGATCTAAGTGTTACTTTGGTGCCCTGCTTAATGGAACACCCTATGTGTTTCATAACTATGGTTAGGTCACCAGACTTTTCCTGCACCCCTTCTTAGCGTGTGACTTACGTGACGAGTCTTATGATCTGAGTGTTACTTGGAGTGCCCTGCGTAATGAAACACCCTTTGTTTTTCATAACTATCAGTCATCTAACTGTAAGAGTAGCACATATATCTATCATGACTGCAGGAGTGTGTGTTTCAAACTAAGAGCCACGAACCTGAATTGATGACTCTTTGTCCGAAATATATGTGTGCTCGACTACCCAGCCACTGATTTGGCAAAATAAATTTTGTTTTGGCTTAGCATTCAAGAGGGGTCTGGCCACCGAGGCCATATATGCCGCGTATATTTAGCTTTTTTAGTTTACATGCGGTTCAAGCAATTTACGCGATGACAGACAGAAATCGTTTTTCTTTACCTAATCTAAAGCTAACCCAAGTGTGCGTGAATTGAGGTGTGCATTCCCAGATGTATACGGCCATTACACACTTCGTGTATATTGTATTTCAAACTGAACATCATGACAGTAACTACAACCAATGAAATCGTGTTCAAGGCTAGACTGAAATTTTTTTTTCTATGATTTTTCCAATAAATAATAATTTATTTGTACTTACAAACGCTACAAAACTTTTTTTAACTAATTTAACTTTTCTAAATCAGCATTTATAGATCAGAACTGCTACCAATTTTTAGACTAGAACTGCTACCAATTTTTAGACTAAAACTGCTACCAATTTTTAAATTCTTACTCATAATTTAACCCCCTCTGTGGCTCAGTGGTAAGAGCGCCTGCCTTTAAATCTAAAGGTCGTGAGTTCGAATCCCACCTGGGTGGAAATTTTTCGTTTATTAAAAAAAAATTAATAAATGAAAATAATTTCTATCCTTGTGTGATCGGTACACACCGGAGGGACCGCAGACGTTCGGATACAATTAGCGTCTCTTAGCAAAGACAATGACGTCGACTTTGCTAAGTATCAAGACAATTACTCTACACACACACACACACACTACACCTCAAATTGTAAGATTGGCGAATGGATTTAGTGTCCGCAGTCATATAAACACAAACAAACAAACTACTCATAATTTTTTTTTAATTTACACCGTGCAATACTTGATAACTTTTATCAAGTATTGCATCTTTCATCATCAAGTGTCATCTTTTGGTCTTTCAAAAAATCACCAAAACTTCCTGAGTTCTTAAGAAATCACTAAAATTTTCTATTTATGTTTTCGATAAACAAATCTAACCATGAAACCTTGGTTTTTCTACTTCGAGCTTTTGCACTTGCCATATTTTAGAATTAAAATCTAAAATTTTACCAGAAAAATGATTTTGACGAAAATTCAGAGTAAACCACTACATTAAGTATTTCATCATCTTTTCAAATGCAGAATCCATTTTAAAAAATCTCATGTACAGGAAGTTGCTTTTTGGGTAAGAATATCCAATATTTTTTAAATGGTGCCTGGATTTCTTTAAATTGTAAATAAATTAATCGATTAGAAACCTTAAAGAATATTCGCTTGCCCAATATAAAAAAATATACAGTGTGATTAAAACGTTTTGAATCAAATTCGAAGTTACTAAAATATATAAAACTCCCAGTATCTTTGTTATTGATGAACTAAGATCCATTATGTATTGGTTTTTTAAAATCGCTCAAGTGACCCGTTTTTTAAGTTAGCGTGTGTTATTTTTCCAAAAATACATCCTGTACAGTAGAAATAAAAAGGAAAAAGGCAAACAGATATATAATTAATTTTATGAGGCTAGTTTAATTAAATAAGGAAAATATGAATACAATGAGATTAGTCAAAAATAAGCAAAATAAAAATAGCAAAATAAATAGCAATATTAATTGCCAATACCCGACACAGATAGGCTATGTAAGAAGAAAAAAGATTTAAGAAGACTATATAATTTGTATTTGGCAATTAATTTGATTACGTCAATATGCGATATTGATAATAACAGTATTATACAGTGTGTCAATTTTAAAACGTACAATAGGCTATATCTCACGAACAAAAGCTGATATCGAAAGTTGGTTAAAAGCGTTTCTAGGATAGTAAGAGGGAACTAAAACGACTTAAAAGAGAACTCCCCCGCTCCCCCATCAAATCCCTAGGCCCTACCCACCACAACCAAAAAAGTTTAAATTGCAAACCCCTACCTGTGATACATTATTAAAAAGACCATAAAAAATACTATCCAATGGTATAAATAATAATTATACAGGATGAAGCAATCATTGTGAAACATGGCCTTAAATGGAAAATTTATTGAGGTTTTTGTTGAACTACAAATTTGTTAAACATGACAATTAAGTAAATATTTAAAGTGGGTTTCATTGTTTTGTAAACGATAATACAGTCTATTTTTAAATTCTGCACGTATTTTGGCAAACGTTGTTCTCAAGTAACGCAGGTTGAGTTTTATAAACAACTTATTTAAGTTAACCCCATAGAAACAAGTCAGGTGGCGGCAAGTCGGTATACCTCGGTTTTCACTCAATAGGACCTCTCCTTCCAAATTATTTGTTCGAATAATTAGTATCCAACCAGTGCCTAACTGGAGCTGCATAGTGAGGAGGTGCTCCGTATTGTTGGAAGTGCAACAAATCTTCTTCTAGAGCTAGGATGCCTTGATTTTCCTTTTGGTTCTCTAATTCATGAACAATTAAAAGTTCGATGGTGTTTTTTAGCATGTTGCCACTTAAATTGCCTGCTCTGAACAAAGGGCAATTATAACATCTCCTTATATTCCTGCCCAAACACTCAGTTTTTCAGAATATTGAGTGTGACCTTCTCTGAATCGATGCAGGTTTGCATTTCTTCATTACCGATAGTTTTATTTATTTATGTTATCATTTACCATAAAAGTACATTTATTAGGAAACAAATATTTTTCAACATTCTCGGTTTAACGCGAATTATTTTAGTTATGAGTTCACAAAACTCAATTGGTCGGTCTGGATCATCATCGCCTAATTCGTAAATAATTTGTGCTTTGTACGAATGAAATTTATGTAATTTCAACACCTTTCTAACCGACTCTTGTGCAAGTCCTGTCATTGCAGATACATGATGCAGTAGGCGTTATTGCAAAATTTCAAAGGACCTCAATTAGGATGTTTCATTCAGTACTCTGTTTCTCTAAACTTTTCAACTAAATCGCGGACGTACACGTGACTTACATATTAATCCGGATGCCTTTTATGAAATAAGTGAGCTTTTTCTAAATATCACTGGTTCTGTAAGGCAGATATAAAAATGATCTTCACGCGGTCAGGTATACTGTAAATTATTGTCACAACTACAGCTCAATGACAGTACAGATCGCACAAATGATGAAAACGAATAACATTTAAAATTCTCAAATAAACAAAAAATTATTGAATCTGACAGAACCCAAAAAACAGAATTTTTCAACTTCTTTTTGCAAAAACCGCAAATTAAATTTTTATTCAACAAAAAAATCGACGGACACTTCAAACATTTACTGTTTGAATAAAATTATCAATATTTTTTTTCTATTTAGTTATTAGTATGGTAATGAATGTAATTGTCTTTATACAAAACGAATTTGTTTTCAAAAAGTGTCAAAAGTATAGCTTTCTAATACTTGGCATGTTTTAGTAGGAAAATCCGGCAACAATTAAGAATCTTTTTCTTCCCGCTCAAAGTGTTCGTAACGTATTACCGATAACAAATTGTAGTTGGTTCGTTCTAGCAGTGTAGTGTTGTAGTGTTTGCTCAGCATAATTTACGAAACATTTTAAAATTAGAATATTTATTTAGCTTATTTTCCAATTTTACCATGGACCCAAAAACGTTTTACGGGTAAGTTATACTTTTTATTTTAGCGTTTTCCTGTTAGCATCTTCTGTACAGTTACTTATAATACATAACATTATATGTTTCATGGTTAAGCTACTTATCACTCAAAATTAGCACTCAAATCTGCTAAACAATAAGAGTCTTCAATGTAACCAGATGTAGAAATAATTTTACTTGTTTATTTTTTATCATTTGTACGAAAACACGTTTATTTTGTTTTTCAGTGGCTCTTTTAGAAGATTTTATTTTTAAGAGTTTATTTTCTGAGTGAGGCTATTGATTCATTTTCTTCTTTTTCACATGGAACAACTGACATAGTTCTTCTGCCACCTGATTCTGGAGACAAAGCCAATGAAAGCGACGAGGATGGGGGAAATGATAAACTACTATTAGACAATCCACATCTACCCAAGGAAGTTTCTGGAGAAGTAGAGGTGTACGAATCAGATATTGACTCTTTCAGTAACACAGAAGAACCAGGACCTCCCAAAGCAAAACTAACTGGTAAGATTTTTTCTAATAAAGAAATTACATGGAAAAAGCAAGAGAGTGTACATATTCAGACTCCATCAGTCGCGCCTAGAAAAGTAGGAGAGGAGCAACTTGGAAAGTCAGCTTTTGAAATCTTTGGCCTGTTTTTTACAGCGGATATTATGGGATTTATCTTAGAACAGACATTATTGTACGCTCATCGAGAAAAGAATAATCCCTCCTTTCAAATTACTGATCAAAAACTGAGGCAATGTCATGGATTACTGCTATTCAGTGGCTGTCACTTTCTTCCCAGCGAGAACGATTACTGGTCTACGGCAGAAGATCTGTCTGCTCCATTATTTGGAAAAACTATGAGCAGAGAAACATTTTGCTGTATCAAAAAATACTTACATACATGCGACAATCAGAACCTCACTCTGTCTAAAGTAGCTAAGGTCCAACCTTTGTATGACAAGCTTCTAGCGCATTTTCAACAATTTGGATTATTTCACGAATTATTAAGCATAGATGAAGAAATGGTTTCATATCATGGACACCATTCTGCAAAAATGTTTATAAAAAATAAACCTATAAGATTCGGGTTCAAGTTATGGATGCTTTGTGGAGTAGACGGTTATCCATACAATGCTCTAATCTTTTGTTATGAAATCAGAAAATTGTTCAGCGCCACTAGGAATGCGTGTTGTTAATGACCTATTTGCCTTTGTTTAAAATCCTCAACAACATTTAGTGTTCTTTAATAATTTTTTCACAAGTAACAAAATATTGACAGATTTGGCAAAGCAAGTACTCTGAGCTTGTGGAACAATTCGCGAGAACCGTACTGCTAATTGCCCGCTAATGAGCTCAAAGTAGATGAAAAAAAAAAACAACGTGGTTTTTACGACTTTCGTTTAGACGGAACAGTCATTTGTATAAAATGGAATGATAACTCTGTCGTTACAGTCGCAAGTAATCATTTCACAGTCAAACCAGTCCACACAGCGAAACGAAGGGTGAAACATAAAAGTAGGAAAGATGTGCCTCAGCCGGACCTAATAAGAAAATATAACGAAGGAATGGGGGGAGTTGATCTTCTGGATCGAATGTTGAGCACCTGCCGGCCCAGATTGCGGTCAAAAAAATGGTGGTGGAATCTGTTTTCTAATGGCTTGAATATGGTAGTCGTTGCTTCTTTCAGATTCTATCAACACTTATGCCGGGTCCAGACCAAGCAGACAAAACGAAAACACAATTCTAAAACAAAAACACGATAAACCGGCGACAAAATTTGTCGTCAAAAGACAAAACAAAATTGAGAAAAACTGTCCACACCAGAACAACAAAATATAAAAACAAAATTCAGTTGGTGACGTTGTTGTTGTGATTAGTGTTGGTTAACCATGTGGCGTTTTAATCAAGAAAAAAATGAAACTGAAGATTTATTGCTAGCCGCAAGTTGTTTTTTTTTGCTCTCGTCATCATCCCAGGTTGCTAAACGAAAACCCAAACGTTTTTGGATTAGACCAAGCCTAAAAATGCGACATAACCAAACCATTTTGAACTGAAAAGTTTCCCAGCCCCAGATTTTTTGTCTGACACTCCGTTTCTTGTAGTTTCGTCTTTCTCTAGCATACTGGTTGTTAACATTCTTTATTTTCTTTTCAACATCATTTAGTGGCACATTTAGCGATAAAGAAATTTCCTTTAATGCATCGGCTTTCTTGTAACGATTTTTATAAGCTTTATTTTTAGGGTCCCATAATATCGGATGCTCCTTGTAAAGTTCTATTAACTTGCATGTATTCTATGTATTCCACTTTGTGTCCCCCGACATGTTTAGAAAAATACACTAGTAGTATTTATTTAATCGCTACACAACGGAAAAATACACTTGATTTTGATAAAAATTGTACATTCTATTTCTCCTACTGCTTAACTCGTTTTGGCACGCGCACGCGTCCACACTGCATCGACAACTTGTCGTCAAAAACACAGACAAAACACAGACCTTTTGATCTTTACCGACCTGAGACGGGACCTGAAAAAGTTTTCAAATCTGCAAACAAAACAAAATTGTTTCAGAAATGTCTCAACAAATGTTTTCGATTTGTCGCCACTTTGTCGCGAAACATGAATGTTTTTGTTTTGTCTGCTTGGTCTGGACCCGGCATTACATCCAAAGGAAAACATTTCTCATCTAACTGTTTGTCGCCAACTGACACTAGCTCTTCTGAAGGCAGAAATAGTGCCTCGACAAAGATTGGGTGGGCCGACGGCGTCCGCTATCCAGGACATCAGGTATGACGGAGTCAATCATATACTGACAACCGATACTCAAGGTAGATGTATTGTTTGCCAAAAAAATACCCACCTGCATTGTAGAAAATGTGAGAAGAGGATGCATAAGCTGTGCTTCATTACGTACCATAGCAAATAATGATTTCTATGTACCAAATTAAAAATAAACGTTTTTATAACAAATATGTCAAAAAATTGATTTTTTTTACTCTTGGAATATGCCAACGTTCCCATTTTGGGAACATATAATAAAAATGATTTGTGTGATTTTTTTTTATATAAAACAAAAATATTATCCATACACAGACCTCCAATGATACCATACCTCAATTGCAAGTCAAAATTTTAATCCTATCTAGTAGCGGCGTTTAAAAGGTTAAGGCAAAGTTTCACAATTATTCCTTCACCCTGTATAATTTTTATGTATACCATTAAATAGCATTTTTTATAATCTTTTCAATAATGTATCTCAAATAGCGGTTTGCAATTTAACTCTTTTGGTTGTGGTGGGTGGGGCCTAGGGGGTTGATGGAGGTGAGTTCTGTTTTATATCATTTTGGTTCCCCCTTACTATACTAACAACGGTTTTAAGCATTTTTCCATATAAAGTTGACACACTGTATATTTCTACGATAAATGTAAGTTTGTTTGTAGTGTGCAGCAGTAAATATTTTTCATCACAGGGCATTAATAATAACATTAAGAACTGAGCATACAACGAATTCATTTTCAACTGAAGTTACCATGTTGGTAATATATGTGCAAAGATAAGCGGCATAGACAAACTTATTATTATAAATCGCTGTCAGCTGTTCTGCTATGTTCTGTACCGTCCTGATATCCTTCTGAAATAATGGCATGACAGCGACAACAATAACTCGCTGCTTGGGGTAAAATTCCTTACGTTACAAACGCTTTTACACGCAAAATCATAGAATTGAGTGTTTCTTAATGTATTCTGTTCACAACCTCTGACACGATATTTAAACGAGAGAGTTCTTGCGTTCTTTTGAAGCCGATATATTTTAATTTTAATATTCAATGTGGTTTCACAACGCTTGAATTTCCTGAGCGATTTAAACCGATCATCTTTTACGATAAAATCTTTTGAAGATAAATTTATTTTACATATTATTTTCTATTTACAATTACAATTTATTGATAAATTTAATTAAACTGTATTTAGAACTGAAAAAATACAAATAATAAATAAGTATATCGAATATTGACCCACGTTAATTATTGCAGTTTTGTCTTTAAATGTTTATAGGGAACACGGGCCTCAGAAACTTTTAGGATATCGCTGATTCGTTCCCCCGATTCTTTAATGGAGGTTTAATTATAAGGAACTTCTAAATTGCTTAAAAATATGTTGCTTCCTTATTAAAACGAGATGCTTCTTGGAAAAGTTGTAAAGCTCTTATTTTACACTTCCAGAATAAACATTCTCTTTCGACAAATACTTTAAGTAAAAATTTGGTTTAAGTAGACAGTATTTAAATTCCCTATAGTAATATACGGTTTTTTATTTGTATGTAGTTGTATTTAAGAAATACCAAGTGCGTATTTTTTAATGCAGCGACAAAAACTTTGAGTGTGCCGTCAATCACAGGATACAAAGAATGGATGGGCACATCTGGAGAAAAAAATATTCATATGGCAATAAACCATACAGTTTATGCAAGAAATGTTGTCCAATTTAATATCCACTGGAAAACATGCCATAAAATAAACTCTTGGATATAATAAACTCTTCGTTTCTACTAATATTATAGGAAATACAGTCTGAAGTTTTTTTAATGGTATTTAGTTGAAGGGTTTTTTTTTTTAAATTCAAAAACAACCAATGTCAATAAAAGTAAATTTTTAGAAATTAATAAAAACTTAGTAAACTGGTAAAGTTCAAGCCAAGGTTTTTTTTTCTGAATTTTATGAATTAGGATATATACAAACAAATATTATTTAATATACTAGGTGCCAAACGAGTAATTATTTTTTGAAAAAATAATACCCTTTGACATTGGCTGTTTTTGACTGAAATACAAAAAAATCCGACGTTTTGCTGTAGATTTTTCTTTAACTAGCACATAGATGACAACAAAGTATGTTTTTTTTAAACTTAATTTACTCGCATACACTGCTAGCGTAATCTTCATCAATGCCAACAGTTGGTACCATTTTAGTGACTTGAAATTTTTGATAAAAGCGAATGCCTTTAAGGTGTTTTAAAAATGCAGATAGTAATACAATACTCTGAACTTTCACAGAACTAATAGCAATCCGACACTTATCTACCTCTATAGCATTGACCAATGCTCTCTTATTTTGAACAGCACAGTGAGTCTATGTACCAGAATATGTACGCGTTATATTTAAGTGTCTCATAGCATATATACTTCGTAAGTATTAACCACATTTTGCATTAACCTTAGTCAACATATCAAATGTTACGTTCTTTTTAATTAAAGTGGTTTTATACTTTCAGGTTACACTAATGATGGAATTTACATTTCGAAAACGTTCTGTAATTGTGATATAGCCCATTTGGGTTTTTTTTGTTATATACCTTTATAAAGGATTTTAAAATTAATTTTTTTGTGATACATGGTATACAGCCAGCTACAGGAACCTAATCTCCTAGTGAATAGCAATAATAATGTTTACTTGTACACTAAACAATATTATAATGTGATAAACAAAAATATAGATATGCACTATACTAAAACTACAACATAAACGTTGTAAATTAAGAGCAAAAAGTGCCGAGGTCAAATAATATTGGTTGTTAGTTAAAATATATATATTGACATTGGTGTTTATGCATAAACAGCGTTTTTAGAACTCGTTATAATTTTAAGATCAGGGCACTTTTTGTCACGATACGTTTATGACAAGTGTAAATGATAATTTGCTATCAGATAGTGCCAACCTTTACAATCTCAATAAAATTTACATTGGCTGTTTTTGAAATAAACGCATTAATTTGAGCTACCAGTTATAAGGCTTACAACATATGCCCTATAATCATCCCCCTTACATAAGTATTTGTTGTAATAAAATCTACAAGCTAAATACAATGGGAAATAAACAATGACCAACTAAATCAAAATAAAAAATTAAATAAACAAACAACCATAACAATAATTAAGTGAGAGAATAAATAATCGGCAGAACCCCAGAAACTAGGAGCCTAAAATAATTTTCTGAAAATACTGCTGTAAGTTCATATCGCACAAACACTCAGTGGCACCAGAGATTCCACCACCAGCCAAGCCAAGCTTTACACCTACACGCCGCAGTTTCCCTAGGGATATCCGTGGGACTGGAATACGTTTTTAACTTCTCTATATTCTACACCTTTATACCCGTACTCCTTCTACACGGTGACTGACTTTCAACGGAAGCAAAAATTTAATGGTGAAAGAGATAAACATATCGTAAAAAGTTATTTTCTTATATGTATTAAAATACGTCGGAAATTATCAGGTAAAGTGGTCTATAAAAAAAACTTTGTTTTTTCTAAAATACTTAATATTTCGCTATTTATTTTACAGCTTCATCAGAAGTAAACTAAAAAAATTTCAACATTAAAAAATGGCGTATAAATACATTTTAAAAAACACTTAAACACAGAATTTTTTTTTATTAATGCGTCGACAACTAAAGGTCATTGGCATGGTACAGTGAATGTTTACAGTCAGGTACCTAGTGTAGAGTGTAGTGTGTGTGTAGAGTAATTGTCTTGATACTTAGCAAAGTCGACGTCATTGTCTTTGCTAAGAGACGCTAATTGTATCCGAACGTCTGCGGTCCCTCTCGTGAGTACCGATCGCACAAGGATAGAAATTATTTTCATCTATTAATTTTCAATAAACGAAAATTTCTCCACCCAGGTGAGATTCGAACTCACGACCTTTAGGTTCAAAGGTAGGCGCTCTTACCACTGAGCCACAAAGGGGGTTAAACACAGAAATTAACATATTTCACAAATCAAAACTGACATAGCACGTTCAATACAGCAATACGATAAAGAAAAACAAATTAAAATTACTTTAAATGTAAAAATAAAAATAACAATAAAAGAAACGTTAGAAGAATGATATTTCTTTAATGGATTATTAAGGTTAGTTGTTATTAAGGTGAATGTTAACTATTTGAATATTTATAAATTTTGTTTAATATATTACAATATACGTTACTTAACTGTCCAGTGTCCGATTTGTAGTGTTTTTGTTTTTGTAAGTATGTAAGTGTTTTTATTTTTGTTAATGTGATACATTTCAAGAAATAATCTACTTTTGTAGTTTTTAGCCTGTGCTTAAATATCAGCTTTGTTATATTTTAGCTTATGACCGGTGTTTTCATAGTGCTCAACTACTGCGCAAGTATTTTTTCCCAAGCGGCAATCACTTTTATGTTTTGTGATGGGTTGTTTTAGCCATTGTGATGTTTTGCCAATGTAGCTAGTTTGATGTCCTAGACACGGTATTTCATAAACAACATTACTTTTGTATAAGGTTGGTACTGGTTTTTTGATTTTTGAAAATAGTTGTTTGCTGTTCATGGTATTATATTTAGCTACACTAATACTAGGAAGATTTTTGAATACGGATATAGACAGAATGAGTTAAACCATTAATAAAGGGGAGTTTTATATATTTGATTGATTTGTTGTTAGAAACATGGACGGGACCTTCATAGAAATTACTGCTGTAAATCAGTTTTTTTTTAAATTTGTTTAGGATATCCGTTGTTACGAAAAAATTGTATAATACGTCCAGATTTTTTTGTAAAAAGTTGTCATCAACAATGGACATTATCCTGTTTTTATACCTAGTACGGTATTATATTTTTGACGGGTGGTATGATTTGAATAGTAATTTATATACCTGCCTGATGCTGTCGGCCTACCAATCCAATGTCAAAATATTGTCATTTATTCTTATTACCATTGTGTCTAAAAATGGTATACTAACATCGGTCTCAGTTTAAATTGTAAAGTGAAGACGTGCAGAAACTGCACGTATGATGTCATCAACATATTTATATATAAACAGTAATTCAAAAGGTAATTGCATAATCACATTATCTAAGAGATGATCAGTTACAATAGTTGCAAGGATTAGACTAATTGGGGAACCCATTGGTGTTCCAAAAAATTGAGAATAAAATTTAGCATTCAAACTAAAGTATAAGTGTTGTTAAAAATAAATCTAGGAATTTGCAGAAAATTGTCTTTTGATAATGTCGTGTAGTCTTTTATAAGCTTTCAATTTGATTCTGTAATGTGTGTAACCATATTTAGTGAAATGTTTGTAAATAACGACACCACATCTAAAGTAATTAATACATAATCATTTGGTAACTGCATTCCTCTAACAGCATTGACAAAGGTAAATGTGTCCTTAGAATTATAATTACTGTGATATTCAAACGCAGCATTTAATGTATCAACAAGAAATTTAGAAATGTTGTAGTAAGTGGATTTTAAAGAACTCACAATAGACCTAAGAGGAATGTCTAATTTTTGGATTTAAGGCAAACAATAAAATTTAGGGTAACATGATTTTCGTGAAATATAAAACATTTTTATTTTTACATTTAAAGTAATTTTAATTTGCTTTTTTTATCAAATTGCTGTAATGAACGTGCTATTATTCATCATTATTGTAAAGTGATTGCATGATTGTGAAAAGTAATAGTTTTAAATACCTACTACCAGTGTTACAGAGTAAGTAAAACTTTTTGTAATTTTAAAAATAACTACAAAAATCAAAATTAACTTATTTTAAGGTATATTATTGTGGCTTGTTTTTATTAAAAATAGTAAACTGCTGTAGTACTTTAGATTAAAATTTTGTAAGTTATCAAAATTATGTCGTGGTCCAAACATTTTATACAAATAAAAGAAAATTTTATCTAACATGTTCCAGTAGGTGGCTGTATGCAACAGTTTAAAAAAACTAAAAATAAAGTAAAAACTTCCTTTGTAAAATAGTATAAAATTTTTATTAAAATTTTAAAATTATCCACTACTGTTTTATAATTTTTAGAACGTGTTCATTTCTATCAGATCATCATAACTGAAAAACGTCTATAAAGTAATTGAAACTAGTCTTATAATGAGGTCTTCTTCTTAGAGTGCTGTCTCTCTACGGAGGTTGGCAATCCTAATGGCTATTTTTATTTTTGAACTTGCTGCAATAAACACATCAATCCATCTGCATTGATACCAATCACGTATATTATTCAACCATAAGTTCTGCTTTCTGCCAACAGATCTTCTTCCTTGAATCTTTCCCTGTTTTATAAGTCTCAAAATTTTATATTTTGGTCCCCTTATCACGTGACGTAGGTATTCCAGTTTTCTGGTTTGTATAGTGATGATTAGTTTTGTTTCTTTACCTCAGCTTCATTTAATAATATTGAAAATATATAACAACGAATGGTACGTAGTCTGATCTTCAAATTTAGATTTTTGCACGTTATGAGTGACTTCATTCGTATAAATGCTGATCTAACAATCTCTATTCGCCTGTTTATTTCTTCAGTATGATCATTGGTTTTAATGATAAAAGTTCCTAAGTACTGATATTTTTCTACTTGTTCTGTCACGTTACCTTTGATTGTCAATAAGTGATGTATATTTTGTGGTCTTTTTGTAATTAGCATGTACTTCGTTCTTTTAGCGCTTATAGCAATTCCCATCTCAGCACTATTCATACTTAAGATTTTGATAAGATATTGTAGATCTTCTATACTTGTTGCTACGATCACAGTGTGGTGTGCATATCGTAAGTTGTTAATTCATTTTTCGTTTACGGTAACTCACGATTTGATATTATTGAGCGTGTTCTGGAAAATTTCTTTAGAATATATGTTAAACAGAAGTGGCGATAAAACACATCCCTGTCTAACTCCTCTACAGATCTTCATTTCTTCTAAGTGTTGCCCATCAATTTGAACTATGACACTTTGGTTCAATATGGGGTTTCAATTGATAATGAGGTCAGATGACCTTTAAATTACATATGTTGACAAAAACCAATTGTTGATTGTATGGCAAGTTCTTTGTAATTCAATCTGATTATGGATAAAGCGTCATAATGGATAAGCATCATAGAAAGCGTCAAAAAAGAAAAAGGACACATAATTTGGAACAATGAAATTAACATTATCTGTTACGCAGCCAATACAAATTTGATATTCCGAAAAAAAGATGGCCTTTAAAGACTATTTCATAGATTTAATACAAGAATAAAAAGAATTTAACGTGATAATTTTAACTCAGACAACTAGAACAATAGTAATTAAAAACATATTAAAATATAAGAATTAAAAAACAAAATAGTAGAAATTAAATTATAATTAAAATAAAAATTGCTTAAGAAAATTTATAATAAAGATATTGTACAAAAAGTGTTGTCTGTTAATGTAATTTATACTAAATAAGTTAATTTAAACTGTACGCAAATTTTCAGAACGCAGTACATAAATTGCTAAACTAATATATTTATGATTAATATATGTACTTTTATGAAAATGCGAATTACTAAAATTTAAGCATCATAATATTCAATAAAATTTATCTTAAATTATTTTAGAAGCAAAACACTTGGTTTAATAGAAAAATTTTTTTAGAAATTGTGAATCTAGTTCTGCAAAATGTTGTCTAATAAATAGCTCACAAGAGTGTTTTCTTAATTTTACCTTATAATTGTTGGAAAATTGTTTTTCTTATTTTCCTTTTTATGGCTTTAGTTAAATGTTACAGCGAAGTAGATAAAAGCAAACAAGCTCAGACAGGAGTAGGCCTCTTAATGCACAATAAATAGAGTAACAATATTCAAGAAATATGATACACCAACGAGCACATGATGCTGGTTTGCCCTAAACTTCACCAGACGACACTTCTCGGCAACCTAAACGCCAGAGTAGACAACATACCTGTGGCTGGAGTTACACAAAGATTTAACGAAGAAACGCTCAACGACAACGGAGAAAGACTTCTAGAAATGTGTTTAATGAATAACCTCCGCATTAACAACACACACTTTGACCACCAAGTACAACATAAGATCACCTGGTCAGATACAAGAGGACGTAACTCTATGATTGACTACATTATAACAAACAGACAAATACACTCCAAGAATAAAATAGATGTGCACACTCTATCTTCCACCAATGTAGGATCCGACCATGGCCTGGAAAAAGGAAAAATAAATATAGAAATCACCACACAAGGCAAGCGAAATACAAATGTAGAAGAAAAGTTAATTTTAGAAAGCCTAGAAGAAAAAGGAACAAAAAACTTGTATAGAAACAGACTTACAGAAAAGCTAAATACACATAACCTAGAGACCAAAAAGAATATAGAAGAATCCTGAAAAATTCCTAAAGAAAAAATGTATCCTACAAGCAGCGGAAGAAGCTTTAGGTAAAAGAAAAGTTAACAGAAATAAACGGGAATACAAAACTCTATGGTACGACGAAAGGGTGAAAGCATTAGCAAATGAAAATAATCAAGCTTTCCTAACATACAAATAAGTAAAGACACCGGAGGCACGAAAAAGCTACGTAAAAATCAGTAATAGAGTAAACCAAGAAATAGATAACATAAAAAAAAACACTGGGAGAAATTTACTAAAGATATGGAGTACAACCTCTATGGATCCCAGAAAAAGGTGTGGAAGATGATAAGGAGCCAAAAACAGAAATGAATGAATTTGTACGCATAGATAACATTACGGAGGAACAATGGACTGAGCATTTCACGAGAAGAGGAAGAGGACAGAGAAATAATCATTAACGAAACCCACGATATCAGTACTAATATCAGAAGAAGAGCTACAAGAACGAATAAAAAACTAAAAAACAGAACAGCACCTAGTCCTGATAAGATAAACAATGAACTGCTAAAATATGGAGGAACAGTACTACGCAAATGGCTTGTAAAATTATTCGTCGATATAATAAATATCAGCGGAGTAGTACCAGCGAAATGGAAGGAAAGTCTACTGCTATAGATACTTAAAAAGGGAGACTCGAGAAATCCTGAAAATTATAGTGGCATTAGTCTGATGAATAGTACATCAAAATTGTTAATGGCAGTCATAAAAGATAAAATCGAGGAAATAGCCAAGGAGACTCGCTCAGCACATTGTTATTCAATAGCAATGATGCTATACCAATGATGCAGTACTAATTGCTAATAATGAAGATGACCTTCAAAGGCAGCTCCACACCTTTAATATCACATCAATCAAACTTAATGTGAGAATATCAGTAAAAAAAACTAAATGTATAGTAATCAGTAAAGAGCCGCGTAGATGCAAACTAGAAATAAACGCAAATTTGTAGAACAAGTAATGAAATTCAATTACCTAGGAGTAGAGATCCCTAGTGACCGGGATATAAGAACAGAGATCAAGACAAGGCAAGCATCAAAAGCGGCAAGAGTAAGTGTTTGCCTTCGAGAAATCATATGGAGAAACAAATATCTGACTACGAAAAGCAAAATGAAAGTATACAAGACAACACTAAGACCAATCCTAACATATGCAGCGGAGACAAGGACGATACAAGAAAGACCAAACAACAAATCAACAATATCGAAATTAAAGTAATATTATAAATAGCGGGCATATCATTAAGAGACAGACAAACAAACAGAAGTATATGCAAATAGTGCAAAATTCAAAATATTAAGAGGTGGATAAAAACAGGAAAAAAAAACTGGAACAAATATGTAAACCGAATGGGACCAGATAGATTAGCGAATATCTGTAAAAACAACAAGTCGTATAGCAGAAAACCCGTTGGAAGGCCGCCAAGAAGGTGGAAAGATAATGTACAGTCAACAACGACTGAAACAAAATAAGAGGCAGACAAACAGAAGTAATCTTAGTCGCATGAAGAAGAAGAAGAAGAAATTAAATGGTTTTCTTGTTGATCTAGATTAGGATCTACAGGAAATAATACTTTATTTTCTGTGGTGATGTTATGAAATATAGACCAGAGAACCAAGGATTTTCCCGTGATATTGGTTGATACAGGTATCTTCCAACTGTTTTTGATAAAACTATTTGGTTAACAATTTGTAATAAAAAAAATATGCAAAAGATTAAAGGTCATTCTTGACTGATAAACAATATATAAACAATGTGAGATCATAATTGAGTTTAAAATACTAAAGGTCAAGACCAGTAAATTATATGGAAACGTCACAAATTTTATTAAAAAAGTATAGAAACTCCTATAAAATGAGGGTTGCAATGTAATTTGTGCTAGATTGTTGCTTATTTATTGCAAAGTAACTTTAAAAGTTGAATTTTAAAAAATAATTAATAACTTTTCTAAAGACGTAGCAAAATGTTTTAAACAATAAGCAATTTAAAAAGAAGCAATTGAAACAAATTTAAAAACGATTTATTTAAAATAGTAAAAAACTATTTACCTCGTAACATAATCATAAAAAAGCATTTAAAAAAATTATACTTTCTCTTTGTCTTTTTAGTAGAAAAGGTTATGAAATAATAAGCAACTTAAATATTTCTGCATAACAGTTATAAACAATATGTTCCACCAATAAATTAAAAAAAAAATAATTTTTTATTTGAAAGTCCAATCTGTACTTATTAAGATTTGTTCTTAAATTATGAATAATATTTTTAAAATAAGTTTTTCTCGAAAAAAAAAACAAAAAATATTTTACACAAATTAATTGTTATAAATTTTGTATATAAATAAGAATTATGGAGTTAGTCTGTATATAGAATAAACCTATTACATTATATAATTTTACTAATTTTATTTATAATTAATATAAGTTTATAACAATTAATTTGTTTAAAATATACATTTTTTAATATTTATTATTTTATGGTTAAGAAAAGTAATTGCAAATATAATAAGCATATTTTAAGTTTTGAGTTAAGAAAAAATAATTTGTTTGTAAAATTTTTAAAAGATAATATTTATAACTATAATACATCAATATTTAAAATGTCTTTATAATCATTTTTAGTACCAATAATAAGAGAAAAAATTGCAAAATGAATATTTATTTTAAATTGTTTAAACAAATTACTCAGTTTAATAAAAAATTCACGAATTACCTAACTATTAAATTTTTATAATTTCTGCAACGAAGTCCAAAATTAAAAAGAAAAAACATTATTTTTATTTATTAGAACCATCGCAACTTTTATTTTGAATTTGTGAATTCAGTTTTTTAAATAGTAAAATCGTAAAACAAACTTGGTTTCTAAGCGTCGTAGAATATTAATTTTTTTTTAATTTTTTTTAAAATCCAGACATTCAAATAATTTCAATTATGCAATAGCTATTAAATAAAACATCTTGCATTTTATATAGCTGAATACGTGGTATTCAGCCCTATTATTAAGCAAGATGCTAAGTTTTTTGTGCATTTTTAGAAAAGTTCTAAATTATTTTCGAAATAACAACTTTTGAAGCTATTTTTGCAACAACTACGCAACAAACTAACAAAATAATTTTACAAGTACTTATTCTAAAGGATTTATTTATTTATTCTATGTCTTTTCAGTAAAATTGTATCATTTTCCATATATTACGGACATTCATCATCATCAATGGCGCTACAACTCTTCGTGAGTCTCTGCCGCGTTTACTATGGCCTTCCATGTTTGTCGGTCCTGTGCCAGTAATTCCCATTGTCGCACTCTCATTTTCTCTAGATCTTCTTTGACTGCATCTGCATATTCTTCTTTTTCTTCCATCTGGCCTTTCTCAGAAAACATTGTTTATATAAGGCGATTGTCGTTACTGCGTATCACATGTCCTGCCCATCTGAGTCTATTGGCCTTTATATATCTGACTAGATTTTCTTTTCCGAATAGAGACTCTAGCTCGTTATTTTATCTGCTTCTCCATTCATGTGTTACGTTGTCTCTGCAAGGGCCATATATCATTCGAAGAATTTTACGTTTCCACACCAGCAATTTATTTACTTCTCTTTTTGTTAGCGTCCATATTTCGCTTCCATGCGCGACTGCTGGTCGTATTATGGTCTTATATATCCGGATTTTTATACCTATCTATCCATACCATTATGTATCCATTACCATCTAAGTATACAACTACATTGGAACCGTATTTCTCCCGATCCGATATCGGCGACGTCGCCCGACGTCGGATTAAAAACTAACTCAAGGTATTAAATGATAGTGCCTACACTGCTTCTATGACGAAGTCATAGAAGCAGTGTAGGCACTGTAGCAAGCTTCGATGCTTCTTTCATCGAAGTGCTGGATAGCCTACTATTTGCCGAAGTAAGCCTAAAACGATATTAATTTTTTTATCAACCATCAGTTTTTTTTTAAGTTAATTAATTTTCCATCACTTGAAAAAACGTTTCTTAGATTATTTCAGATACCCCTGAAGATGCTCTGAGAGCCAAAGTTAAGCAAGATTTAATAAAAAACTGCTAGATATCTTCTTTTTATTTTATTAAAGGTAATATTTCTAATTTTAAAACTAGTCACTATTTTTTTTGGACATTTAGTGCAAAAATTCTATTTCTTAAAGATCTATTTCTGCATTTGCACCTCCATAAGATTCAATTCATATTAAAGTACAAATATCTAAAGCTAGACAGCTTAGAAATCATAGAATGGCATAACACTCTATTTTAATTTGACCCAATTCATTATTCGTTTGATATATTTTTAATTCTTGAAGCTGTTGCCCTCGATATACCTATATAGTCTTCTTCTGCCTTAATTAATCCAACTTTGGACATAGGCCTCCCTCAAATCAATCCAGTGTCTTCTATTTTGCGCCTCTTGCTTCCAGTTGTGTCCTCCGATCTTCTTAATATCATCCTCCGATCTCATTTGTGGTCTTTCTCTGCTTCTCTTTTTAATCATGCTCTCGATTGTTGTATCTCATGTTCTATATTTTATTCTTTAGTCAGGCATTGTTTCCTGCGAAGCTTCGTTTTAATTTGGCAGCATGTTCTCCTGCATCTTTTACTTTGGTTTTGATTCTAATCCATTAGTTTGTTTTTTCGTCTATAAGTCTCGCCCCGAGCATTAATCTTTCCATCGCTTTTTGTGCTTTTACCATTTTGTCCATATTAGAGTTGATGAGTGTCCACGTCTGTGAACCATACGTGAGTATAGGAGGATACACTGATCGTAAATTCTGAAATATTGTTCCGTTTTAGTGCTTTTCAAGATCCAACTCAGTTTTCCAAATAATCCTGCCCATGCTAACTTTATTCTTCTGGTAATTTTGGCAGTTTGATTTTTGTTGTTAACTTTCATTGGCTATCCCAGGTAGGTGTATTCGCTTACTGTTTCTAAATTTATGTCATTCAACGGTATTTCTCTAATGTTCGGTGTATGTGTCATTATTTTGTTTTTTCTAAATTCATCTTAAGACTTACTTTTTCCGAAGCTTAAAATAGATGCGTCATTATGGTCTGTAGTTTTCTGAAACTTGTAGCAGATAGTACAATGTCTTCAGCATATCTCAAATGACTTAGTTTTCTTCCATAAACATTTATTCCTTTATCTACCCAGTTAATGTCTTTGAATACGTCTTCCAGTTCAAGTGTGAATAGCTTTGGTAAGATAACATCTCCCTGGCGAACTCCTCTGATGATTGGTATAGTTTTGGTTTTCGCATCTATTTGTATTTTCGTTGTAGCTTAAATGTAAATATTATGTATAAGCATTATGTATCAGGAGTCTATCCTGCAGTTGTTTATAGCTCTCTCTATTGCCCAAAGTTCTATGGAGCCGAATGCCTTTTTATAATCAACAAGACCAATGTATAAGTTCAAGTGATATTCATTGGCTTTCTCTATTAGCGTTTTAACTGTAAGAAGACGATCCACTGTACTGTAACCAGTATAACAGTTTGTATATTTGGGACAGCAGGAAGATTGGCCTATAGTTCTTTAGATCTCCCCTTTCTCCTTTTTAAAGAGAAGTATTGTCAAACTTTCATTCCAATCATCTGTGACTTCTCCTGTGTGAAGACATTCGTTGAAAAAAATTTTCAATTCTTCGAGAATTATTTCACTCTTCTTCTTCTACATTTCTACAAGTATTCCATCTGGGCCCGGAGCCTTATTGCCAATAATTTGTGCCATAGCTTATTTTATTTCGAATGATTCTGTTAGGAAGTATTTCTGAGTTGACATTCGTTATCTTTCTCTTAAGACCTTCCTTTGCAGTGTTATCTGGATTCTTGTTTGAGGAATATAAATCACGGTAAAATGTTTGAGTAACTTTTAGGATCCCGTTCTTTTTTTCTATTTCCTATATAGTTAGCTACCGATATTTGCATTTTTCCAGAAGCAAAAAATTTTACCAATACAAATAAATGTTAGACTGGTGTAACTGCTTCTCCTCTAAAAAAATGAGCTAATTAATATATTTCCTATTACATTTGAACATTAAGGTTGGTTGGTTTGACTTTTGCCTAGTTCACTATATTTATGTAAAATCTATAAATATTATGTTCCATTAAATTCTCCCTGGTTCTATGTACGTATGTTGTTTTTTATAACGTTAAGTTAAAACAAAGTCAAAATATACCTTGTTCAATAAAGTACCGCCCTGTAGGTAATATTTTCATTGTCGACATATAAAGCAACTTAACTGGATGTTCCTGGTAATGGAGTTTTATTAGTAAAGGTGATTCCGGGAGGGTGTCGACTGTTTTCTTTTTGAGCGGTATAAAGAGAAAATTATTTGTCTTTACCTTTTATGAGCTCGCTTATGTTATGTAATAAAATATTATTTTTAGACGTTTTACCATTTCATTCTAGAACGTCGTCAAAGAAGATAACAAAATAGACTGGTTTCTGAAACGGTTTCTTGCATGTTTTTTAAGTGTTAATAATTTAACGGGAAGTGTGTTTTTGAAGAAATATATCGACCAAAAATAAAACTTACATTTAATGAGTGTGTAAAAAGTTTTATAAGCCTGAAGTTGATAGTTTTTGAAATATTTATACTTTTATTAAGGAAACGGTAATACCCAAAGAGCAATAGATTAGGCTTTAAGGTAAAAAAATTTAAATAATGTCAAAATTTTTATAATATAGTATTTTCTTTATTATTTAATATCTTTAATATCTATTCATACACTGGACAGTGTGGTTACTCATTTCAAATACAAAATGTTCTATTTTTTTTTAAATAGAACACGCTCTATATTAGTATTGCATTTTGTAAAAAATATTACAACCTTTCATTTGATAAAAGATATCGCACCCTCAGTGCAAGACTGCGGTAACTGCGGAAGTAATCATGAATTAGATTGTAAACATGCATATCTATCCCCTGTAAAACTTTAGTAACTTTCAAATGCTTAACCGGCTAAATACTACAAAAACAGTTTAACTAATTTGCGTTTTTGTATATAAGTTCCGTGCAAAATGTGGTAATTCTAATGTAACAGAATTGCAATGGTTTCGATAACAAGCATTAAAAGGTACAAACAAAGTAAGAGATTTGTTATTTTTATATCTTTATCTGTGGTGTTTATTTTTAATATACAGCGTGTCTACGTAATCCATTAACGGCCGAGACAATAAACAAAGATTTACGAGACTAATATATTCATGTAAGTTTTATGTCCTTTGTGTGATATTATACATATTTCCATAAAATCTGTGCGATGTCGTATGACCATTTATTTATTAATTGATTAAAAGCACATAAATAATTAAGACTAATTATTTACAGCTAAAAGTATTTTTTCTTATGAAAAGAAAAACAGTTATCTTAAAACTTATGTATTAACAATACTGACAGTTAAAAATATCTATTCTCAGAAAACTTGTTCTGTAAAAACTAAATCCCAAATTGTATTAAATCTTCATGTAACCTTCCGGGGCGATTGTCTTATTATATTGTTCCCGTAATTCCCAACTTTTACTAAGGTAGTGAATCACAATCCTTTTGGAAATCACTGTACTCAACGTAGCCTGATTTCAAATTTTTATTATAGTCCTTTTGTTTCGAATTTCAATAAAAATATTGAAAGTTTTATAAATAATTTTTCTACCTTGTTATGACATTGTCATTACAAAGCGAAGGAATTGTGACTATTAGAAACATGTGCAGAAATAAAAAGATTAAATTGCCGCTAGCGATAAACCGTCTTATTAGGTACCTTTCAATTCTAGGTAGCTATCTGATTTCTTGGAAGTTATTAAATGTAAAGTTTAATACCATACTAAACTCCGATTGCTTTTTGATTATTTTTTCTTTATTTACCCGATGATTTATTGAAATTTAGTAAACGTATAAACCAATCCCTGGGAAGAAGCCCACCATAGTTTTTATAAAAATATTTTGGCCCTCGATGATATACGAGAAGAGGAGAACAACTAACAAAAAACGTGTCTATACTTTTTACAATTTTTTCCGTGCAAAAGTATTGTAACTTAAAATTCTAATACTAAATTGTTAGTGATTAACAATTTTCTTCGTGCAAAAGTATTTCCTATTTTTTTTTTAGAATTAATAATATTTTATTTAAATTTCTATTTTTTGTTATTGTAATATGGGCTAAAAAGCATGCAAAATCATAATTAAATGTTAAAACTTATTTCACCGATATTAGTACAAAAATAAACAAAATCGTCTTTATCTCGTAACCTTCATATTTCTTCAGCAACACCGGTCTTCTTCTTTTGTGCCACTCCTATCGAGATTGGAAATCATCAAGGCTATTCTGACCTTGTTTAACGGCTGACCTAAAGAGTTCATTATGGGCAGCCAAACCACTCTCTCAAATTCCGCAACCATGACATTCTCCTACGGCCTGGATTCCGTTTCCTTCTATTTTTCCCTGCATTATATTTTTGAAGTAATGCGTATTTATGTCCTCTCATCAGGTGACCAAAATATTCGAGTTTTCTTCGCTTTAGCGTTAACAAAATCTCTGGGTCTTTTCCTATTCTTCGTATTACTTCACAGTTTGTTATTCTTTCAACCCAACTAATCTTCAGCATTCGACGGTAGCACCACATCTCGAAACTTTCAATATTTTTCATGTTGTTCTGTTTGAGAGTCCAGCCTCTACACCGTATAATAGCGTGTTAAATACATAGCCTCTCAGCATTCTTAATCGTAGAGGATGCTTATATTTCTGTTGCAGAAGAATTTTCTCATCTTTATGAATGTGGTCCTGGCAATTTCGATACGTCTTTTTATTTCACTATTTTGGTCTCCAATTTCGTTTATTAAAGTTCCCAAGTCTTTGTAACTTGATACTTTTTCAACTTGAGTGCCATTTATACTAATATACGCTGGTTGTGTCATGTTTTTACTGAAGACCATATACTTGGTTTTTTTAATATTGATATTTATACCATAATTTGTTGCAAACAATATTTATGTCTGTAAGTAATCTTTGTAATTCTTCTACTGTTCTTGCAACTAGTACAGTGTCGTCCGCGTATCGAATATTATTTACAATCTCTCCATTAATTACGATTCCTCCGTTTGCTTGTAAAAGGGCTTCCTGACAGACTGCTTTCACTATATACATTAAATAACAGAGGTGACAAAATGTAACCCTGTCGTACTCCTCTACGTATTTCTATTGCTTGTGATGTTTCAGTTTCTATTTTGATGTTAGCTTTCTGATTCCAATATAGATTGAGAATTATTCGCAGATCTTTATTATCTATGTCCTTCCTTTCAAGAATCTCTCTAAGCTTATCCTATCGTACTCTGTCAAAGGCTTTTTCAAATCGATAAAACACGTATGTACCTCCTGATTAACGTCTAGGCATCTTTGTGTAAGAACATTCAAACCGAAGAGAGCTTCTCGAGCACCAAGCCCTTTTCTGAACCCCATCTGTGTATTACTAATATCTGACTCCAACTTTTGATAAACTCGGTTGTGGATGATTTTTAGAAATATCTTTAGTAGGTGGCTTATTAAAGATATTGTTCGATGTTCTGAACATTCTTTAGCATTAGATTTCTTTGGCAGTGTAACGAATGTAGACAACAGCCACTCTTCAGGTATAATACCAGTATTGTATATTGTATTAAATAAGTGCAATATTATACCTATGATTCATCATTCAAGAGCTTTAGCAATTCGTAGGAACCTCATCTGGTCCATTTGCCTTCCCAGTTTTGGAATTTTAAGTGCCATTTCTACTTCACATTTAGAATTTCAGGTCCCGTTTCGCCATATATCAGAACAATGTTATTTCTGTTGTCCTCAAATAATTCTCTTATGTATTCACTCCACACCGGTAAAAGCTTCAATATTACCTATCAACGCCATGTTGCTAGCTACAATAACTAATATAAACCACCTTTCTGTATAAACCCTCTCGTAAATGGGAACTTCACTTTATTTTTTTTTATTTTTGCATCTCGTTGCCAAAATGTTACGTTTGAGGCCGTGATACAAATACTCAATTCTATCTTTGATTACTGTATTATGAAATATCTAATACAGAGATGAGAAAAGAGCTTGCTTCTCTTTTTTGGTAATCTGTCATCTGCCGCCGTTGACAGCCCAACGCAACGTTGCCAAGCAACCCAGAAACTTACAATAAAATACAAATTAGTCATTATATCCATAATGATCGCCAACATTCGAACGGACAGCAACCCTAAGAAGAAGATTAAAGTATTTTGGAATTCAACGTGTTTATTTCAATTTTTTTATAAATTATTCATTTACTTTTATATACAGAACTAGACTAGTACAATCATTGTAATTGCTGCATTTCCTTTAGTCGAAGCGTACCTACAAAATATTTATCCAAGGCACTATGACTCAGATCTGTGTAAACTTGTATGCAATCGACTTCATTGTAATTTTATTGTATGTGCATTTCAAGCTGGAACATCCAAAATTGCTGTATCTTTTTGCAATAATTTAAAGTGTAGTAATTTTATTTTAAAGGCATTTATTATTTTCATACATATTTTTTTAAATTTTGTAAAAATGTAATACGAAAATCGAGGAAAATAACCACTTATTAGTAGTTTACATTTTCTTTAAAACAGCTTAATTAATTTTTTATGCTAAACACGTAAGAGCGTAAAGGCCGACTTTACTCTCGGTTTGTCAAGGTAAAAAATAGAAGAGAACAAAAAATAGTAATTTTTAATGATAAAAAGTTTTAATTTTGTTGTGTATGGAGTATTAGATATGATAACAAATACTAAAGTTAGTCCAAAAAAATAATAAAACAAAACAGAATTTTTAAAAATGAGGATCAACCTTCCTAATACCTCTATATCAAAATTGAGAAAAATTGGACTTAATTAGGAAATTAAGGAATTAATTTATAAAACATAATACTAAAATAATTAACAACCAAAGTGGAAATAAATAATAAACTAAATAAAATTATATCACTACCAGAACAACAAGGTTTTATGCCGGAAAGATCATGCACCGATACTACATATAGGTAAACAAATAATAATAAGACTTACTTACAATCAATTTAATTTAACAATCAGACGACCGGTTTCGCTTCTACAATTTGCAAAGCATCTTCAGGTCTAGATACAAAGTTAAACTATGATGCCGGTACTCTATTAATTGATGGATGGTAGGTCATGGTTGCAAAAATCATGTATTGTTGATTGGAGAACTTTAATGTGCTATTGCAGTTGTTTTGACAATAAACGGGAAGTTCTTGAGGAGTACAGATTTGATCCAATGAATTAGAGATATGTATTATTGTGGTTGTTTGTAAAGTAAAGTAAAGAACATCACTTCACTTTCACTTGCATTTGACAAACAACCACAATATACCTATCTCTTGGATCAAATCTGTTCTCCTCAAGAACTTCCCGTTTATTGTCAAAACAACTGCAATAGCACATTAAAGTTCTCCAATCAACAATATTGATTGATTGATTTTTGCAACCATGACCTACCATCCATCAATTCATGAGTACCGGCATCATTAGTTTAACTTTGTATCTAGACCTGAAGATGCTTTGCAAATTGTAGAAAGCGAAACCGGTCGTCTGATTGTTAAATTAAATTGATTGTGAGTAAGTCTTATTATTATTTCTTTACCTATTTGATATGGACTCACACAAGCAACACATTCATGATTTGATACTACATATATTTATAATGAGGCAATTGGAAGAGAAATCATTAGAGTACAACAAATGGGCATATCCATGGTTCGTGGACCTTAAAACGGCATTTCAGTTCGTTAAATTTAAGGAAGTTATCCACTTATTGCATGCAAGAGACATACCTTTTGAAATAATCAAAACATTATTATAGCGACATAAATATATAATATTATTATCTCTATACAGATCTAAACAGAAAAACTATATAATGCTGTAGTGACTTTATTTGAAAAAAAAATTAAAAAATATTGCTATAGAAAGATTATACCTGCTTCCAAACTGACCTTCTTCTTCTTCTTAGCCTTCTATCGTCCATGTTTTGACATATGCCTCTCCCAACTCCTTCCATCGGTCTCTAACACTGAGCAACATATTTTCAATTTGTTCTGGCTATTCTTTAATGTCATCAACCCATCTCATCTGTGGTCTTCGTATTGGTCGTTTACTTTCGTAAGGTCTCCAATGTTGTATTGTACTATTAAAACGTTGTCTTTTTGTCTAGCAGTGTGTCCCAAAAAGCTTCATTTAAGTTTGGCAGTTTTTGTTGTTATGTCCTCGACTTTTGTTTTTGATCTTACCCAATCGTTCTTTCTTTATCTGACAGTCGTATATCCAACATTGCTCTTTCCGTTGTTCTTTCTGTTGTGGCTAGTTTGTTCATGTTTGCCTTGGTTAAAGTCCAGTTTGACATCCATATGTCATGATAGAAAGGATGCATTGATTAAACACTTTGCTTCTCAAGTATTGGGTATTTTGCGGTTCTTAAGTATCGAACTAAGTTTTCCAAATCCCTGTCTATGCTAGTCTTGCTGTTCTAGTAATTTTCGCACTTTGGTTCTCTTTGTCAAGTTTTAGGATTTAGCCTAAGTATATATATATATAATATATATATATATATATTATATATATATATATATATTATATATATATATATATATATATATATATATATAATATATATATATATATAATATATATATATATATATATTATATATATATATATATATATATATATATATATATATATATATATATATTACTGGACTTGTTATATTTCACTGTCATTTATAGTTATACGTTTGTTTGTTTATTTGTTGTATAACAAAATGATCTACTCTCGCATAAATCTTATTTCCTGTTTAAAAAATTACTAAATAGAATAAGTACAAGGTAAAAACTGGTACGTTGTTATCAAAGGCAGTTTAAAATATTGCAAGGATCATTGGATATTTAGTAGCGTCCCATGCTGAAGAATTGATTTTATGAAAATATAAAAACAAAAAAAAAATAAAAAAATATATTACATTTAAATAGGTCATGATAGAAAAAAAATTATCAAGCATTGCTAAGTGAAGCCTAAAGATTCAGATTTAATCAAGCGATTACAAGCAATACAAACAAAATGCATCGAACGCACCCAACGATTTACACTATGTGGCTTTATTTCTTGGCCCAAATCATAATTTATGGATTTATCAGTCGAGGAGGATATGCATAAGATTATAATTGAATAATTATTTTTACGATAAAAGATTCAATGTGGATGTTCTAAAGTTTTGAAAAAATTGCAATAATTTACTTCCACTAAATAAATTAGCTAGCCAAATTTTAAGTGTGTCTCTGCTATTTCAAAGAGGTTACTTTCTTAAGCGAGTCGGTTTGTTGAAGAGCGATATACCAGGATATTATCGAAAAATTTGGAAAAATTATTATTTTTGTATACCAATAATTATGACTTTGGTTTGTAGTTTGTAGCTTTACTTAAAATAATTGTTTAAAAATATTATGTTTTTATCGGCTATATTATTTTAAAATGTTATGCATAAATACAGTTTCAAATGCAAGAAAAAATCAACTATTTAACTGATTTAAGAAAAGTGCTCCGACATACATCGATTTTTATGTTTACATTTACATTTAATTTGGATTAAACTTAATTTATGCATTTTATATGATCGTGACTCACTTGTTCGTGAGTAATACTCAATTTAGAATCTCATGTACGTGAACAAGCTTGAGTGAAATTAGCATAATTTAGTGAATAAATGTCTAAGATTTTCACTTAAAGCCTTTAAGATGGAGCCTTTAAAACTAAACCACATTTCAACCTCTATATAAAATGTTGCTAAATTCCTTTATAGCTAATAATAAAATATATCTGTAGATAAGTTTTTCTTAATAGTTTTTTTTTAATATTAGTCTAGTTAGTAAACTTCACAACCTATTTATATTGGATTTAAATATTAACTAATATAGGAAACAGGAACTACTAGTTTCATGTGAGTCACATATTGGGACCTAAATATATAAATAAAAACGAACTGTTAGCTATATACCAAACTTAATCCTTAATTATCGAGTGGGATCTGTAAGGCCCAGTTTTTATTTTACAGAATACATGAGAGAAGATTAAAAATAAAACTATTTAACATATGTATAATCATTTTATTTAATTTTTATTACATCTTAACCATTTTAAACTCAATGATAAAATAAACAACGTCTTTAAGAAAATGCCAAAAAAAATTCAACATTTCAACAACATTCAAAACAACAAACACGTTGAGATCTATTTTGTCCAAAACCAAACCTAACAATGAACAAGAAAGGACAAAGAATTGCATTTATAAAATACCTTGTGAATGCGATCAGTTTTATTTAGGTGAATCATCAAGGCCATTAAATGTTAGAATAAGTGAACATCAATCTTATATTAAAAATAGAGAATTTGATAGATCTCAAATATGTAAACACGCATGGATAATGAACATAGGGTTCAATGGAATAACTCAAATATAGTCCTAAAAGAAACGGATGGTAAAAAAAGAAAAATCAAAGAATCGGCTCTAATTATGCTAAATGAGGCCAATTGTGTCGCAAATTCCTCGGCAGAATGTAGTAGGATCTGGTTACCAATATTGAAAGAGGAAGTTATTAATAAGAAAATACCAGTATTAGTAAGTCAATAACATATAAAGGATACATCATTTATGTTTTTTAAATAACGTAACATATAAAATCAGAATTTTTGATGTTTGTTGAAGGTAAACTAAATTCACGAACAAATACTTATAATGTCGGGATAGTATTATGAGGTTTTTTTCCTGGTTTTTCCCTCATAATTTACTATGGAATCACTAACAGGAGAATTTTACTGTCATCATGTCATGTGTTTGTCTTTTTAAAGACGAATTACATGCTGCGATTTTTTCTGACGGATATTCTCAAGTTAAAGTTGATTTCATGTAACCGAATGAACTATCTTATAAGTAAAGTCGTCCCAGGAGCGCAACTCAACAATATTGGCAATATCATTTTAAAGTCGTCTACTTTAAAATGCATAATGTATGTCTGAATTGTCAATATAAATGAGTCAGATTAAATTAAATTATTAGAAGAATTTTTTCACTATGTAACAAAAAACAAAATTTGTTTAATTTACTGTTTGTATTTTGAGAACGATTTCCGAATTGGAAATTGAAACGTCAATAAACGTATTTTTATCTTTAATTGTGGTTTATTCCCAGTTATAAATAGTAATTAATATACAATGCCACAAGAAAATAGCTTCAGAACAATGCCAAAAAAAGTTAACAAACATGTACTTCTCTTACACTTAATACAAAAAATTCCAATTCTAATTTCAATATTTATTGCTGTCTTTGCAAATCGGTTTAACATGCTCTAAGAATAGCTATTTTTGACTTTTGACACACAAATAACGTGTTTCATTATTTGGACAATAGGCGCAACGACTTCGTGTATTTGGACGTGGAGGTGCTGGATCTGCTTGTACTCCGCTTAATTTTTGGACGATATTTCTAATATCCTTTTATAAATAAGGGTCTCTTGCTCTGGTTAGCATGTTCTCTCTTGTCAAGGCTGAGTCAATTGGTTTCAGAAACAATCTTCGTTCCGAAATTCAGTCGTTTTCATTTGTATTACATTTATGTATGACGTGAGAGTTTATGCTTGCAATGTTAAATAAATTATAAAAAATGACCATTGGCTATCTTCATATATGTCTGCTGCCTACGCTATAAGTTGCACATTTCTGATCGACTGAGTCAACGCCCGATTTTGTAATGTTACAACAAGTAATAATATTGGACAAGTTTTTTACAGCATACCCCATATTGTGCATAATAAAAGAGACGCCTTATTGTTTTAAAATATTTTGAAGTTGCAGGTTCCTCCCCCAATCCTTCCTCTAATTCCTTTTTCAACACTTCCATTCTTCTTCTGCGTCTGTGTTGAGGTCACTTTCTTCACACCTGTCTGATTCTGGCTCACTTTTCAAATTAATATTTTCTATTTCTGCTTCATCATAAAGCTGATGTAATCTTTGAATTTCTATCAGATAAGGATCCATCACTAAAATCTGAAATACAAGAGAAAAAAATGAAAGGCTGTGCTGTTTGCAAAAGTGCAAATAACTAGCCAAAACTAATGCAAACCCCGTTTTTTATTGTTGTTCGACATATGGACGAAAAGGTACTGACAAAATTAGTGCACTCCGACATAAAATAAGCAGTGAGGCATTAGAAATATATTATCGCTGGTCTCACAGGCCTCACCCGATCACTCAAGGGTTAACTAATATGTCTGAGATATAAATACGCTTTCTAAGATATTTTATTTACCATAAGTCGTTGAGAAATGTAATATTTAATTTAAATATAGAAAATAATAAATTTTATTTTAAAAATTATATCATATTTATAGACTATAAAACGTCTTGACCATTTTGGAATCCAATACAAAACCGTAAATTATCTATGTCTGTCTGTCCTTAAACATACCTTGGGTATAAGATGAAAGACAATCGTATATAGGTATTTCTCACTATCCTGTTCAGTACACTGCAGCCAAGATAAAAAAGAGCTCTTAACTTGGGAAAAGATCACTAGAGGAGCAATGCGACCAATTTGTGACAATATTGTTAGAGGACTCTCAGTATTTCAAACTAAAAACTAACACATCCACGCAGGAAGCTTGGTTACCTGAGGAAAAGAATGCCAAACGCTTAGAACGTTTTAAATACCAAGAAAAGGTTATTGCGTGTTAAAAGCACAATAGCTCTGGAATCTTCAGAGTCTTCTAACATTATTGCTACAAATTGGTTGCTTTGCTCTAGTAGTTATTCTTTGCCAAGTTAACATGCTCCTTTTCTAATTTGGCTGCACCATACTGCAGACGAAGAATAGTTAAATATACGTATATATGGTTATCTGCCATCTTGTATTCATATTTTATTATCTTTTTCCTCTCTCAGTAGTTTAACACTATTGCCATAAATTGGTCCTATTGCTATTGTAGTGATCTTAACATGGTCCTTTTCTAACTTAACTGCACCGTACTAAAAAGAGCCACTAGTTAGAAATACGGATTTATGGATGTACACTACAATTAACCAACTTACACCTCTAAACAATTAATGGAATTCGCAGAAAACCTGTCGTTGTAGTAAAAGGCACGGTAAAGTGCACTGGAGTTTTTCATTTTTTTTTTCAATTATTTACCTTATTTAAAATATTTTTTTGTCTGTATTATTAGTATATAGTAAATGTATAAATGTAGTAGTTAATCTGCTGTACAATTATTTTATAAATAACAGTATTATAGTGTACTTACTGATTATTTAAATTTATAAATCACCATCATCGTCACTAATTCGTTCACTAATTTTATTTTCACAGTTTTGGACCCATAATTTTGGAGTTGCAGTTTTAATAGCTTCTTGCCACTTTTCACTAACTAAATCATCACTATATCCACTGCATCCAACGTGATTATCATAATAAGTTTTAAATATACCCCAGATGTGTTCGATCGGAATAAACTGGCAGTGATACGGTGGTAACCGTATTACTTGCCAACTATATAACCGATTGGTTTTTCATTGCGTTTTAAATTTAAAGTAACTCTGATTTGAAGGAATAAGTTGGAGACAATTATTTCTATTATTTTTAACTAACCAATTTTATATGCTCGGTACATTCCACGACTGTGTTGGTTATTTCTTAAAAATCTCCTAATGGTAAGATGCATTATCTGAAATTATAACTGTTGGTTCACTCAGGCTCAGTTTCTCCTCAAGAAATTCAACAAACACATCTGCATCCATGTTTCTCATGGTAATTAGCAAATGTTGCTTTTAATGAAATAATCAAATCTGCGTTTTCTATAAAGCCTTCTTTCCCTACCGCATGAAGGTGTTGGTTGAAGTATTATTAAAAAAAAAAAAATTTAATGTGTTATTTAGCACGATAATATTTGTGTCAGAAAAAAATTTAAACAAGTATGTGACAGAAATTTACGTTAAATAACATTATGCAAGAATACTATGTAATAAAAAATGTAACAAAATATGCAAATCTATAAACAACTGGTTAATGACATATATTTATTTTATACCTAAAATTTAGCAAAGTCTTACATTATGGAGAGCAGCAGTGCAGTTTACCGCAATAATGTTACAATTTGCGCAATATTCTTTTCTGTGTGTGCCCTTATATTTATAAATGCACATTACATACATATGAAAAAAATAGTATATCTTTTGTACCTTGTTTTAAAAACCAAATTCTAAGGCAATATTTCCGTTTTTATTTCAGTTTTATCGCGAGTTTTAAACAGTAAGAATCCAACAAAGGAACTGCCTCAAAGGTTTTTCTTTGCCTTTTTGTTTCTCTAAGACATAAAATAAACGGTCTAGTATTTTGCATAACTATCACATAAATATTTCCTTTTGAAACAAAATACGTTTATGGCCCTTACAAAACCATAACTAACCTTTTAAACGTATTCTATCCCTTAGATGAATCTTCGAGATGCCAGACACATAAACAAAAGGAAATTAAACTATAGCTAACAGCCCTCTAGATACATATTTCCGCGAAAAGCCAAGCGGAAGACATAAAAATTCTAATATATTTTTACAATAACCGGAAAGATAATCGGAATATAGTACGTTGGTGTATAATCGTGAGAAACATTGCCGTCGCGAAAGTGCAGCTTCTCGCTAATGGGTTCGTATTACTCCCTGGAAATTTAGGGAATAAAGTAGACGAACAGAGTTGGTTTAAAATAAATGAAACATTTTAAAGTTATGATATTTTTTATTTTCTGATATGCTAGTCCTTACACTTCAAAAATGTTAGTTGTGCGTTAGCAGAAGTTGAAAACAGCAGAGCAAGATTGATTGAAATTAAAACTCTGTTGTCATATTTAATAAGAAAATTTTAAATAATTCTTTTGCGTGAAACATAAGATCAGATTACCTCACTATAATACAATGATAATGGAGAGTTGTTTACTATTTAATACTAGGTGATACAACGGCATATTCTATAGGGAATTTCAACGCTTCTTATTTGGTTCAGGCACTTGTTATTTATGTCACACAATTTTAATATATCTACATCATACGTCTTTTGTATGTATAGTTATTGGTATATTAGCCCTATTAGCGTTTAACGATGATGTACATAGACGAAACTGTTGAAAAGTATTTTACATTTAAGAAAATATTGTTTTAAAACAAAATTAGCGATTTATTTTAAAAAAGTGAGTTGTTTTGACTGAAATATTCATAATATTAGCGTACCTTGTCTAAAATATTTCTCTTGCAGACGAGCTCTCATCACCGTCACTATCCACCAGATTAATAATAAGTTGTCCACTCTTGAAAATATTTGTCCTAGTATTCTGTACTCATTTTCTACTTTTACTACATGGTTTACTGCTTTTTTCAGTCGGCACTTGTAATCTCTGATAGTTCATATCTAATTAAATCTACCACTTTCGCACTTTTCGCACTTTTCAATATGTTGTAAACTCTTTTCCTCCGAATTAATTTTTTTCACTTGTTCTGAAATAAGTTCGATAAAATTAAGTATGAAAAAATAAGGTGGGAACCTCAAAACAGTATGGCCATGGTATATTGCAATAGTGTCCATTATCTATTGTTTCTTATAAGTTTTAGAACGAAACACTTCAAGTAACACATTCTTATTATAGTTGTCTTTAAAACACAAATCATTATCTGAAAGGAAATCTTTTAGTTCCTGTTTTGAAAAGGAATTGTTATGATTTTTTTAAAAAGCCATGAGTGCTAGCATTATCCATAACTATCACACTGCTTGGTGTTAATATATTTTGAAGTAGTGTATTTTTAAACCACTCTTCGAATATAGAATTCATATTCTAATGATAATATACACTAAATGTTTCTCATTTTTTTTTTTCGCAAAGCATTATCCCATTTGGCACCCAACCATTTGTAGATCCACAGTGCACAATTAATCAACCGAGAACCCTTACTCGGAGGTACTCCTTTTAACTGGTACCTAAGTGAACCATCAGTCCAACCCTTGCTAGCGGTATCATGCGTGCCATAGGATGTCTCGTTTAAATATTATATAGTCCGCTGTTAGTCTCTATAGTTTCAATTTTTTTAAATAATCTTAACTCCAGTGTACATAATCTTTTTTTTTTCATAATAGTCACTTGTTTATCAACGATTTTGCATTCTGGCCCAAGTTTCTTAAGCCGTCTAGGTAAAGTGGTTTTAGGGCAGCTTCTTTCCATCGCAACAAGTTTGGTGTATATAATTAATATGAATTGTTGATATTACATTTTTTCTGTATTCCTCATAAACCAAATTTCTTAAACATATAGCAGTCACGATATTACTTTGTTTAGGTTTTCCAGCATACGATCTTGTTTTTCTCTTTTTAACACCACTTTTCACGATGTCGCGCATGGTAGAAAACGGAATTCCTGTTAGAAAGGCTGCTGTTCTTATAAAACTGCCTTTACATATATTTTCAGGATCATTTTGAAAATTTTTGTAAACGTTAATGCAAATTAATTACTATTAAACTGGGAATAAGCCACAATTAAAGATAAAAATACGTTTATTGACGTTTCAATTTCCACTTCGGAAATCGTTCTCAAAATACAAACAGTAAATTAAACAAATTTTGTTTTTAGTTACATAGTGAAAAATTCTTCTAATAATTTAATTTTATCTGACTCATTTAAAGGTAAACTAAATTCACGAACAAATACTTACAATGTCGGGATAGTATTATGAGGTTTTTTCCTGGTTTTTCCCTCATAATTTACTATGGAATCACTAATAGGAGAATTTTACTGTCATCATGTCATGTGTTTGTCTTTTTAAAGACGAATTACATGCTATGATTTTTTTTTTCTGGCGGATATTCTCAAGTTAAAGTTGATTTCATGTAATCGAATGAACTATCTTATAAGTAAAGTCGTCCCAGGAGCGCAACTCAACAATATTGGCAATATCATTTTAAAGTCGTCTACTTTAAAATGCGTAATGTATGTCTGAATTGTCAATATAAATGAGTCAGATAAAATTAAATTATTAGAAGAATTTTTCACTATGTAAAAAAAAACAAAAATTGTTTAATTTACTGTTTGTATTTTGAGAACGATTTCCGAAGTGGAAATTGAAACGTCAATAAACGTATTTTTATCTTTAATTGTGGCTTATTCCCAGTTTAATAGTAATTAATTCACAATGCCACAAGAAAATAGCTTCAGAACAATATTAAGAAACCGTTATGGGCCCAGCGTTAATCAAAAGTTCATGCAAATTGTCTTAAATTGTTCATTCAAAACAATCCTTTTCTTTCGAAGTCTTAAACACCTTTCTACAGTTACAGTCTGAGTGTCATTATTTTTTGTATCACTTACAATAATTAAAATATTATTGACTCCTACACTTTCTCTACTACTACTTGGGTTCTCCTGCTCCTATGCACGAAAACCTAAGTATTAAGCAATATATTTGAAACTTTTTTCTACTTTTAAGAATCAAACAGCAAGTATATTAGCGGAACGTAATTTCGAGAAACATCTCATTTTTGGTGGTAAAAAATATATTAAATACATATTAATTTGTCTGGACTAAACATGGTAGAAGATAGTCTTGAAGTTATATATTTTTTGTTACATGGTGTTAACTTTACGTATTTCTGACTATTGGTCGCATTGCTCCTGTAATGATCCGTTTCCAAGTTAATATGTTTCTTTTCTAACTTGGCTGCACCGCACTGAAATCGACCGATAGTAAGAAATATGTATATAAGCTTGCCTTTCATTTTTTACACATATTTTTATTATATTTTTTTTTTCTTTGTTGAGAGATATGTCGATACCTTTTACCTTTAGTTTACTATTAACTCGCATTAACGTTTTTCTTGTTGTCTTAAAGGTTCTAAACGTTTGGCATTCCTTTCCTCGGATAGCTTAGCTTCCTCCGTGGATGTGTTAGTTTTTATTCTGGAAACCTCAGAGTCTCCTAACATTATTTCCATAAATTGGTCGCATTGCTCCTGTAAAGATAAAGATTTATCAAGTTAGTATGCTCATTTTCTAACTTTTCTGCAACGTACTGAAGACGACCAATAGTCAGAAATACGTATATATGAATGCCTTCCATCTTATACACATATGATATTATATTTTTCTCTTTTGTTGCTTTTTCCTTTATATATATATATATATCTATATATATATATATATATATATATATATATATATATATATATATATATGTATATATATATATAAATATATATATATATATATAAATATATATATATATATATATATATATATATTATATATATATATATTTATATATGTATATATATATATAAATATATATATTTATATAAATATATATATATATATATATATGTATATATATATATATATATATATATATATATATATATATATATGTATATATACATTGACGACACAGTTCTCCTAACGGGAACGCTAGTAGAACTACAACATCTCGTTGTTCAAAGTCTCAATATATACTGTAACAGTTACGGCTTGAAAATTAATTTGAAAAAAACTAAATTTATGGTAATCACGAAATCAAAGAACATCAGAGCTAATCTTGTAATAGACAATACAACGATTGAGCGTGTGCCCTGTTATAAATATCTAGCTGCTTGGATCACAGACGACACTGATCAAACAAAAGAGATTAGATGTAGAATAGAAATCGCTAGATCAGTCTTTAATAGAATGCGCAAACTCTTTTGCAATCGTGATATCAATATAAAGTTACGAATAAGAATGCTGCGGTTGTTATGTCTTTTCTACACTGTTATATGGAGTTAAGGCTTGAACACTAAAACAGTTGATCATAAAAAACATCGAAGCTTTCGAGATGTGGTGCCATAGGCGCATTCTCAGAATATCATGGATGGACCGCGTCACTAACACGTAAGTACTCCAAACTTGAGACAAAAGATGCGAAATTCTAAATGAGATAAAAACTAGAAAGATGGAATACTTGGGGCACATTGTGAGAGGTGAAAAGTACGAACTTTTAAGAAACATCATGCAGGGCAAAATTAAGGGCAAAAGAAGTGTGGGAAGAAGAAAAATATCGTGGCTTCGTAATCTACGTGAATGGTTCGGGTGTAGTTCGATTAAACTTTTCAGGCGCGCTGCTAACAAAGTCGCAGTGGCCATGATGATTTCCAATCTCCGCTAGGAGTGGCACGAGAAGAAGAAGAATATATATACATATAAATATATATATATATATATATATATACTTTATCTAGTAAATCGCTACGGAGATTCTATATTTGATATTTGCAATGTTGCCAAATTTGCAGTTTCTCTTATATTATTAGTAACTTTGGTTTTTCAAATTCATCACCCTGTATATTCGGTCATTATTGGAATCTCCTATTTAATACAAGTTCAACCATATATAACACTTATGATTTTATATAGTCTGGAATGTCTTACATGCATAAAACAGTGCAAAATATGTAGAATTTAATAAATTTAAAAATATTAATGTAGAATGGTGTGATTTTGAGATTTGATGACATTACTCACAGTAGTTGTATTTCGAAAAGTTCTGCAAGATAAATTGCTTTTCTAAAACGAAAAATAAATTACTATTCTAAGAGAGGGTACGGTGACAGAAAAAGATCTTATTGTGAAGTAGCCAACTTGTTCAATGATACTTTCCCAAACCGTCTTCTATTCATCGGCGGTACAAAAAACTGTAAAGCGATTTGAGAAATCTGGAGAAGTAAAAGAATTAAAGATAAAAGAAAAAGAAGAAACCGACCAGGTAGACCGAAAAGAGTTATGGATGACAACAAAACTTTAGACACAATGCAAAGTTTTGTTAAAGATCCACATACATCTTCACGCAGGGTTTCACAAGTAAATGATGTAGGTCGTTTTTCAGTTTTACGTGTACTACGTAATAATAAATTTAAACCATACAAAATTAACTTATTGCAAGAATTAAGTGAAGATGACTTTGATCGTAGATTAGAGTTAACTGAGGTAATGATGGATAAAATTGAAAAAAATTTCGTTAACAGAATATGTTTTTTCGATTAAACAACCTATACACTGTATGGAAGTGTAAATAAGAAAAAATTAAGGTACTGGAGTGACGTAAATCTACACTGGATGCGTTAAAACTGTATTCAAAAAACACAAAAATGAAATGTATGGTCAGGTATAGTAGGTACTCAATTATTTGGACCCCTTTTTATCGAAGGAAATTTAACGTCTCATAGATACAAAATGTTCCTTCAAAATGAAATTGTACCTACACCGAGAAACTTGTTTTGGGCCAATTTTAATCATGATTTTAGCAATATGGAGCTTTAGCTCATTTCGGTGTAAATGTTCGGCGTTATTTAAATGAGATAGTTTCCGGACGATGAGGTAGATGAGGTAGAATTAAATGGTCTCCACGTTCACCTGATTTCAATCCTAAAGATTATTTTTATTTTGGATACTTAAAAAATTCAGTTAAAAAACTAAACTAGTAAGTCTTGCAGACCTAAGGCAACAAAATATTGATGAATCTCAAATAATTTCTAGACAATCAAGGAAAAATATGGTAGACGCATTCTATCATTGATTAGGGAACTGTGAACTCACAAATGGAACACATTTTGAACACTTGGTAAAGTAACCATTGTGTTAAAAAATGTTGTAAAATTAACCCAGAGACTTCTGTTTTATGTATTTAAGACCTTCCAGACTACATAAAATCATAAGTGTTACATATGATTGAACTCGTATTTAAGAGTAGATTCCAATAATGACTAAATATACAGGGTGCTAAATTTGAAAAACCAAAGTTACTAATAATATAGGAGAAACGGCAAATCTGGCAACATTGCAAATATAAAATATGGAATTTTCGTATCCCAAAATAGGTGCACTTTAAATTTTGTACACTTATGACTAGCAATTTGAGATAATTGGCCGTTTCCAGACTTTCGGGCCACTCTGTATATATAATAAATATAATAAATATATAATATTTATAAAATCTATTTCGTCTCTATACCAAAATATTTGGTAACGTTAATTACTGTACTGTCTAAAATTTCGTTCTTTATATATTGGTAATAATAAACATCTCATTATTTCCATCTTTCTTCTTCCTTTTCTTCTTACCTTTATGAAAATATTAGAAAATTATGCAAATATATTTACGTTTGTATTAAATATCAGCCATAAAATTATTCTTGACTTATATTCACCTCTTCATTAATTTAAAGCTGCTCTGACGAAAAATTTAATTTAAGAAACACCTTCGTCGAAAATTTATTTCAAAGAAATCAGATAATTCCATTTACATTTTTTATGGCAGTATCCAATGAATTGGGGAATTGATGTTTTAAAATGTTATTAAACCTACAGAGAAACAAATTGAATTCATTCAAAGAAATATGGAAGATATCAAATAATAAAAAAAAAATGCAAAAACGTAATATTTTTTATTATACACGACTTTTCTCTTAACAAAAATTTACTTTTATTTTATGTTGATTTTCTACATGTGTTATTGTTAAGTAATTCATTTATTTCACATTACGACTACTATATAAAAGATGTTTAATAAACAATTTTTATGTAGGTGGTCCGAGAGATATGTACTATTATTCGTGTTCTTCCTTGTGTTTGGATTTCATGGTACAGTTCTTTCTCTTTATAACGATATGTAAGGGGCCGGGAATTTGTATCGTTATAAGGAGAGATCATTAAACAGAGAGAGAGAGAGAGAGAGAGAAAATCGGTACTGTAATATTAATAATACTGTACTAAATAACCTATTTTAATTTTAAAGAATTATCAAAATGAATATAAATGAATTTACACTGTTGTACACTATTGTACACTACGTACATTTATTAAAGAATAATATATGCAATACAGAATAAAAAAATGACTGTACTAGTAAAACATGTGTACTGTACAATAACAAAATAATATGCTACTGTAAAGTATATTTAGCCTACATATCCCAAAAAGTCTGTCATTTTGGTCTGTTGCCTTTTCATTTTCCACAGAACTGATCTGACCTTGTCCTAAAGACGCCTAGAATCTTCCACAGCACTCATATCGTCTTCCTGGTGGATAAAGAATCGTTGCAGTACTTTTGCCCCATTTAATACCTGCTGAGGGGTAGGAGCTAATTTTGGCTCTGCTTTCACTTCCGGGTCACTGTTTTCTTCTTCTTCTACATGAACTTCTTGTGGATGTTCTTATAAGAAAGTCCAGATGTTGTAGCTACATTTTTATCAACTTCTTCAAAATCTGTTAGCTCTTTTGGTCCCTAGGTGATAGTAAGTTCAAACTGTCTGGCCCAAACATCTAATGGTAGGTCATCTTCATCATTAGTCAATCCTTGATCTTCCAGCCATCCTGCGTGTTTGAAAGAATGTTTTATTGTATTGCTCGTCACCTCGTCCCAGAATTTACTAATCATTAGGATGGCGTCAAGAATGTTTAGTTTAAGATCGCCATTGTTCTCAACCAATTTCATCAAAAGTTTTCTCCAAAACTATAATGCTTTCTTTAGAGAGCTTTTCACCAATGTACTTTTCCGATTTAAATTTTAAAGTTCTGTTGGAGGTCATTTTAAAAAACAATAAAGTCTCATCAGCATTGAAAATGTCGTCCGACGTTTTCAGTCCAGGCCACACGTTTTCTAGCCAATCATCCGTTACATTTTTGTTAGCATCGCGAGCCTCTCCGCTGATTTGCCCGTAGTTGATCTTGTGCCGTAGCTTCAACTTGCTCAGCCAACCCTCAGATATCTTGAGATTCTCAATTCCAAGCTCAGTTGCAAAAAACTCTTTTGTCACTCTATTTTGTTATTTCAAAGGGCTGCAACTTTTTTGTGTACACTTTTGTACTAAGGTAAGTTGGATTCAATCAATTTATTTTGGTCTCCGGACTACGTGATTTAATTTATGACCTACTTTTTTGAAACACCCTTTATATTTAGGGTGATAATAGAATTTGCTATGTATATACTGTTTTTCTTTCCAGTGATACGTGAAATCTTCTGTTTTTTTTTTTGTAAATCTATAAGGTAAGGACGCCAATTAAGGCCACGTTAAGGTTTAAATGTCTGTAATATTTTATTCATCAAAAATATGGAAGAAATGTCTTGTATACAAATTGCCTAACATTTTAGTTATCCAATTTGATGATAAAATACAATAAATAAAAATAAATAAAATAAATAAATAAGGAAATATAAAATTTTAACACTGAATAAATCTTGAATATTTTGCCTTATTTGGAACTGGTAACTTAATAAGGTCAGTTTCATGTTTTAAAAAGTTTAAGTGGATAATATATTTTAAACCTAAGAATTAAAGAATAAATACAAAGTTTAGTGAAAGAAACTTTTATTTATAATAAAAACAAAAATTTGTTACTACATTAAGCACATATATCACACATTAATACAAGTCGAGGACATACAAATATATCCTTGTCGTCTTTTGCTAATACTATAGATTCCTCTTGGATATTTACTTATTACAGCAAACACACTTGCGCATATCAGCCATTCTATTCTTATCACACAAGAAACAGTATTATGAATCTTTTTTTAAATTTGGTTTTGGTTTTGCTGAGCTATGATATTGTGCACTAAATAAATCTCTGGTTACTCCTTGTGCTTTCGTATTAATGGCCTGCCGACGTTTTTTTTGTTGATGCTCTTTAACTCCGGTGTAATCAGGAAACCACTGAAACTAAAACTTACATTTAGTTCTTAACATTGCTCTGTCTTACTTATTTTTGCAGCCGTATTTTTATCATATTTATTTGACTTGTAAACTGCATCACTATAGTCCTTACTGAAAGTTTTACCACAATTGAAGCAAAGTTTATCCAAAATGTAAGTTTGAAAAACTTTCGTCGGGCTGGTTCAGTTGTAGGATTTTTTGAAAATCTTCGAAGATTGTCTCAATCTCTCGTTGTGTCAGACAACTAGGTATAGAAGCAGCATCCGTAATAGCATTTGGATTGACTGGCCGTATTCCTGTTGCTTAAAATTTAGAACGAATATCTTTTTGCGTCATTGCGTTTTTCCAAACCAGCGTAAATATTTGCCGTCGGCTATCTTGTTCGGTTAATGGTACGTTCCTTATTATGGTTCACATAAAAATTTAACACCTCCTCATCCCAGTAAGATTTAAAACTCCTGAAGAGTACTTTATCAAGTGGTTGAAGCTCATGTGTGTTGTTGAAAGGTAGACAAAACAGAGTTACATTTCCTTTTTATATGCAGCTTATACAATTCTAATGTCTAAATGAGATGAAGCTCCATCAAAAACTAAAACGGCTGGTCCAGGATTTTGAAACAGCTGAAGTGATCTAACTATTCTATAAATGCATCTGCTATTATGCTTCCTTTCTTGGTCATTATAATTTTTGTTTCTACTGCAAGATTACAATACCATTCTGGTTTAATTCGTTGTCCTTTCATAATGATAAGTGGCATAATGCTATTATCTAATTCGTTACCACATGCCACGATTATTATATTTTTGCCATGCTCTTATGCAACGATATGCATCGTTTTAGCACCTTTGCTAGCCAATACAGTTTCTTGGTAATGGAGTGTAAGCTGACATCCTTTTTCGTCCATGTTGTAAATTTAAGCAGTTTTCCCTGCGAAGCCTTTCTAATATAAAATCTGTCGTAATCTGTGTAAAAGTTTCTCGAAATAGTCACTAATAACGACAGGATTAAATTTTTGAGCTTTGGCCAAATTAAGTTTTTAATGTCTTTGCAATATCAAGATGCCTAAAAAGAACAATTTCATTCAGTTTTTTTCAGCTATCTCCTTTTAAACCGAGAACGGATGCCTAATTCTTGTCTGTTTGAGAAAAGCATACACGTTTTTTGTAATATTTATGGGTTAATGGCATACCAACGTCAACACAATGTTCATATACGCCTACCAATTTATCTTCCTGAGGTTTTGCAAGTACTGGAGGCTTCCCAAGACGTTTTTATAAATTACCACTAGCTAGATGGTTAAGTAACGTACGCCGAGCAAAACAAAACGTAACTGCTGTTTTATAAACAGCCATGTCATTTCGTACGGCATTCATTGCAGCTTCAATGGCTTCTTCGGTCCACTATGCTATTTTACTGGTGTACATATCTGCAATGAAAAAATATTTTAAACGATTATGTAAACAAATTGTTTATAATGTCAACCAGCTCTTAATAAGGCCAACCAATGTGTCTTATTAGGGCACTGTCTACTTTTCTATTTAACATAAAAGAATAATAATAAAAAGCGAGTAATTATTTTTTATAGTTTTATAAAAAAATAATGTTTGGTATATATCATTTAAGAAACTTTATAATGATTTTATAACTTACCTAAAATTTATAACCGAACTTCGGCACCGTAGTATACACGTGTCTAGTATACTTCCCGCTGCTGTTTGATACTAATTGCTGAATGGCGTAGACGATTTTGACTCGAAAAGAGATGTACAGTTACATCTAGTATATAATATCTATACTTAATGAAATATTTATTATTTAGCGTCACTACTTTAGTGAGTTTAGATACCCCAAAAAGTAGTATGCGATAAGTAACAATGTCAAAAGCTACAAAGAAGTCATCGAATACAGCTTCAGTGACCATTTATGTCTAAACGTTGTTTGCTGTGATGGTGATTTCCACAGCATGAGGAGTAAGAATACTTAGGATTTATTCTAGAGTTCTACAAAGTTGTAACTCTTAGCACATTTTTTTAGAATCTCTACAAGCCATTGATGGGTAATGTACCCTAAAATGCTTTATCTGTTCGAGTAGGATATCGTCTCAATCAGACATTTTCTTTATTATTGTGGATCTGATTCGACATGATCTTGATCAAAGATTAATAATTGTTTTACATAATATGTTATATCCTGCTTTTTGATTTACATTTACTGGCTGTATGGTCAAAATTATTTTTTTAACGCATTAAGAACAACTGATGAACATTTTGTAATGCTTTTTTCAAGAGAACTAGGTATTTTGCTATCACTTTGATTAAAAGTCAAACATTTATCATACCTTATTAACAAAAATATATATTAATTACTATTTAACTGGGAATAAGCTACATTTAAAGATAAAAATACGTTTATTGACGTTTCAATTTCTACTTCGGATATCGTTCTCAAAATACAAACAGTAAATTAAACAAATTTTTTTTTATGTTACATAGTGAAAAATTCTTATAATAATTTAATTTTATCTGACTCATTTATATTGACAATTCAGACATACATTATGCATTTTAAAGTAAACGACTTTAAAATGATATTGCCAACATTGTTGAGTTGCGCTCCTGGGACGACTTTACTTATAAGATAGTTCATTCGATTACATGAAATCAACTTTAACTTGAGAATATCCATCAGAAAAAAATCATAGCATGTAATTCGTCTTTAAAAAGACAAACACATGACATAATGACAGTAAAATCCTACAGCATACACAAGGAATAATAAGAGGAAAAGAACAATACCGTACATAAAAGGATTATCAGAAAAACTTAAAAGGATAGGAAATAAATTCAACATTTTAACAACATTCAAAACAACAAACACATTGAGATCTATTATGTCCAAAACCAAACCTAACAATGAACAAGAAAGAACAAAGAATTGCATTTATAAAATTCCTTGTGAATGTGATCAGTTTTATTTGGGTGAAACATCAAGGCCATTAAATGTTAGAATAAGTGAACATCAATCTTATATTAAAAATAGAGAATTTGATAGATCTCAAATATGTAAACACGCATGGGATAATGAACATAGGGTTCAATGGAATAATTTAAATGTAGTCCTAAAAGAAACGGATGGTAAAAAAAGAAAAATCAAAGAAGCGGCTCTAATTATGCTAAATGAGGCCAACTGTGTCGCAAATTCCTCGGCAGAATGTAGTAGGATCTGGTTACCAATATTGAAAGAGGAAGTTATTCATAAGAAAATAACAAAATTAGTAAGTCAGTAACATATAGAGGATCCATCATTTATGTTTTTTAAATAACGAAACATATAAAATTAGAATTTTGGTGTTTATTGAAGGTAAACTAAATGCACGAACAAATACTTACCATGTCGGGATAGTATTATGAGGTTTTTTTCCTGGTTTTTCCCTCATAATTTACTATGGAATCACTAACATATGATTATTTTCTGACGGATATTCTCTAGTTAAAGTTGATTTGATGTAATCGAATGAACTATCTTATAAGTAAAGTCGTCCCAGGAGCGCAACTCAACAATATTGGCAATATCATTTTAAAGTCGTCTACTTTAAAATGCATAATGTATGTCTGAATTGTCAATATAAATGAGTCAGATAAAATTAAATTATTAGAAGAATTTTTCACTATGTAACAAAAAACAAAATTTGTTTAATTTACTGTTTGTATTTTGAGAACGATTTCCGAAGTGGAAATTGAAACGCCAATAAACGTATATTTATCTTTAAATGTGGCTTATTCCCAGTTAAATAGTAATTAATTTAAAATGCCACAAGAAAATAGCTTCAGAACAATATTAAAAATATATATTGTTTATAGTATTATATCAATTAATGGTCGTAATAACAGATGTATGCAAACAGTTGCTTTACTACAGACAAAAAATAATTTTTGAAGATTTGTTGCTACGAATACAAGCATGCTTTAAGTGACATTATATGCACATAGCATATTGCCTAGGGAATGTTTAACTAAGTATATATGTTTTCTCTTACACTTATTGTATCTTTTTGAAAACGTATATTTTTTCTAAAATACCTTTAAGCTCTACTAATCCAGAAAAGAGACTGTCGCAGTGAAATCAAACAAAGAAAACCATTAATTTATATTTCTGAAAGTCCTAATGAAGTTTAAATTATTTAGAATGACACGTTTGGCTCTTTTCCTGCCATTTCTCTGCTATTCGGAGTTATATCAGGTGCAATTCGACTGTATTGATTTTGATCAAATTTATTGTTCTGTTTAATACTGTTTGAAAAGGGATTTTACAATAAATCACATGAATTCATTCTGGTAAATTTTGCTTTGTCGACATTTTGAAGGTGTTTTACAGCTTTGCGTTTTGTTCGCCGGTGTGATACAAAATCTGTGATTCGGCGCTAATTGGACGGCCTTTGTCTATTCTATTTAATTTTGTTAACTATTGCAATTATGGAGACACGTATGCAGTAGTCAAAGGATAATTCAATTAAGAGTACTAAGTCATTAATACAACAAATATATATATATATATATAATATATATATATATATATATATATATATCTATATTATATATGTATATATATATATATATATATATATCTATATATATATATATATATATATATATATCTATATAGATATATATATATATATCTATCTATATAATATATATATATATATATATATATTATATATATATATATATATAATATATATGTATATATAGCAAAAATACGACCGTTGATTAATCATATCAATATGATAAATGTCAATAAATTTCTATATTCCAAAAGCTATGGGCAGTTCATTACTAAAACACCCAACGGGCTAACATTAGCGTCCATATCTAACGAAATACAGATGAATATTCCCCTCTCACTCCTGAACAAACCTCAAAATATGCTTCGCTCCTGTACTTTCCACAAATCACTAACAAGCTTAACAAACTTTTTAAAAACTTTCCTGTTAAAATAGCTTAAAAAAATACCAGAACCTTAGAAAAGTTATTTTCTAAGACAAAAACTCCATTGGCTCCTCTAGAACAAACTAATGTCGTCTATCATGTACCCTGTGTAGAGTACAACTTCTGCTACATTGGTCAGACTAGCCGCTATCTTCAAGATCGACTAACGTCACACAAAAGCGACATTAGGATTTCTTAACCATCTTGTGCCCTTGCCATTTGCCATTTCACATGCCATTTCAACTAAACACAGTATCGACTTTACAAATACCAAAATACTGTGCAAACAAAAAAAATATCATAAGCGATCGATCCTTGAAATGTGTCAAATTCTAAAACATCCATCGTCCCTAAATAAGAGAACCGACATCGACAACTTGAGCCAGATATATCACTCTCTTATCATACAAAACAAATAGAAAAACTCCCTACAAGACAGCAACTTCATTCCAATTCTTCATTTATTTTTTTTGTTTGTTTTTTCTTTAAATAAAGAGAAAAAAAATAAATCCTTTTTTAAAAAAAGGCTGTCCTCGTTTCTCTCGCTAATGTTCGCAATAATCGTACCTTTTCCAACATTATAAAGAAACACATGTACGACAATAAGCCACATGTGAAAATTATGACATCCTAGAGCTCATAGAAAATAATCGAAAAGATTAGTGTGGTTTGACCCTCGAAACAATTTAAACCAACATTCAAATGAAGCCGTCGGTTAAAATTAAATTACCAAGAGTGTTCTTACAGTTTTTTCTTGTATTTTTTTGTTTCGTTTCTCTTGTTTAGTTGTTAATCTTTAATGTTAAGTTATCGTCGAATTTTTATAACATCTAAAAAAACCTACAAATTGTTTTTGTAAGTATGAACACTGTTGGTTGTTTACTTATATTCTAAAATATTTTGTATTTGTAGTGAACTGATGATGCTTTTAAAAATAAAAGCGGAACGTATTCGAATAAATCAATAAAATAATTGACGACTTTTATTTGCCAATTATATGTATATATATATATAATATATATATATATATATATATATATATATATATATATGTATATATATATATATATATATATATATATATATATATATATATTATTGACATCGACAAAAAATAAAATCTATCAAAAGATGCATACATCACTCATTGGGAAGAACACTGTCATAAGTCAGAAATCATCGTTTTTCCGGAAAGACAAAAATAGATTTTTTAGATCTTAATTTAACTGTCAGTTCTAAACGGTAATTGCTAAAATTTTCAAATTAAACATAAAGAATATGGGTAAGTGAATGTTTCCAATTATGTAAGAAGCGAAACAAAAAAAATAAATATGATACTTGATTTAACAAAGAAAAACACATGAAAATTTTGACCTATGTCACTGTTCTTTTAAAATGTTGGAAATTTGTTTAAAAGTTAATGAAAGTAGTAACTTGAAATTATCTTACTAGTATAAAAAAATATTATTAATCATATAAAAGAAAATAAACATTTTATGTCTAACACTGATAAAACGAAAATACTTAAACATAATAGGTAAATAGTAGGTGATCTACTAAGACTCATAAAATTAGCATATTTTTTTTTAATAATGACATTAGCTTTAACTTCTTTTTTTCTGATATCCCTACTTTATTTTTGTACACATTTTTCAATTTTGGTTTGAGATTTTTTTTCTTTGATTCAATATAAACACACTATCAAAATGTTTTTGCTAGTAAGAGGTTTTATAAAACGATATTAAAGGGAATTCTTTTGTGATCATCAAAACTTTTATTTTAGAAATCTTTATGGGTTCGCTATTAGTATTCTTGGAAAAAGAGTTTAAACTATATAGATAATACCAGCTGCTAATTGCTTCAGATCAGAAATGTCTTGATGTCAAATTTCATTAACTTTGTATGGTTCTTCAGATTTTTGTAGCAGTGCGTACAAGAGTCACATACTGATCAGGGATATATAGAGGTCCTGACCTTTTTGCTTTTTTAATTTGGCGCTCAGTAAATAAATGAGCACTATCTTTTTCATTGTCACTATGACCTGAATTTAAAAACGTATGTGTTATGCTCTGCAGCTCATCGATATTTAAAATGGCGTATACATATGCAGCTATCACTATAACGGTTTTTTTGTTGCACTAACCTTGAGTTTTAACCTTGTTTAGGCTTACGCCTCTTCAAGGAACGGGGAACTCCTTTTTTTTGACGGAGTTGTGGTAGTTACGAGATAAGACGTCAACTGATCGAAACGCGGCCTAAGAAGCAGAGAACTGCTAAGGAAGAAGGGGAAAAGAAGGTGGCTTATTTTGTGATCGATAAGAATCGTGAACGCACAAGAAGAATTGGGGGTTGCCTAGCATGCAGTGAGGTACTTCAGGGTTACCAGCCATACAGTAGGAACGGCTCTTTATCAGCGTTTTTGGTGCGCAGCTTATCTGCGATAGTATATGGGGAAAGATTCTAAAATATCAAAATACTCATCAGGAAGTTCAGGTCCAGCGTTGTGCAGAAGTTTAGCTGGAGGGAATGGAACTTTTTTGGCGGAATGCCTGGTGAGTATTTGCCCTCTATGTGTGCAAGGTGTCTTTAGTGTTTGTTTTGCTCGGTTGTTCGAGCCAGCTATGGTTCTTAGGACATACTTCCTACTGAGGGTTAGGATTCTGTCCTTAATAGGCGTGATGTTAGATAATGCGTGTATGTGGGCTGATGGATACAACCAGTCTTTTCTCATGCAGAAACGTAGTATTCTACGCTCTGTGGCAGTGATGGCATTAAGTTCGTGGTTCCTCAGGGAGAGGTAAACGCATGCCTTGTATTCGATAATCGGTCTGATGAAAGTCTTGTAGGTGTGCAACAAAGTGCTAGTGGACGTTCCTCCTAATTTACCAGCCAACACTTTCAGGAGGTTGAGCCTTTTTCTCATCCTGTCAAGGGATTCTTGGACGTCAGCCTTTTAGCTGAGAGTTCTCGTAAAACGAACTCCAAGTAGAGAACTGATTTCCTGAGAATAAGGTCCTCTCCCAAAAGTGTCACCCGGCCCTGAAGGCCGCGTCCGTATGGGGGTCGGAATAATATTGCTTGGGTTTTGGATGGGTTTAACGTAACCCTCCATTTGTTGCACCACCTCACGACTCTGTCAAGATAATCTTGCGATTTCTCGAATACAGACCGTCGCTCTCCTTCCCTGTAGAAGCCTGAGGTAAGAATGGCTGTATCATCAGCGAATAGGAGGAGAGACTCTGATCCTTGCTGTGGGCGAGGGATGTCGCTATTGTATACTGTGTATAATATTGGAGCAAGTATTGAGCCTTGGGGCACTCCTGCTTGAGGAGTGAATGGAGTAGAGAGGTGCTCTCCTATTTTGATCCGAACTGATATTAACCGATGGAGTGTTACTTTTCTTTCAGATGAGCGACATGCTTTATTTATTCGTAGTAGAGAATTTGATCTATTTGATCCTTACAAAAAGAATTTAAACAGTAACCTAAAGGAACCTAGGTTAAGTTTATCTTAAAATTTAAAAGCATAAAAGAAACGTTTTATTGAGTTAATACTAAATTTTTTAAGAATTAAAAAATTTAAACTTAGCCGCCAGTTACAGGGATATCCCTGGTACTTGTCGATATACATTGAACTGTGTGAAAATACTGCCTTTGGTTCCTAAGAGGACATCTTCTAACGATATAAAGATCAGTCATCTCTCAACATCCTCCCTTCCAGTACAGCAAACATTTAATTTTAAATAGGTATTGTACCATGTGTGCTTATCATTATACAGATATTTTTTTTGGAGAATTCATGCATTCATAATTAACTCTTTTTTCATAATAACTCAATTATTCTGGAAAAGTATCAGTTTATTGAAAGTTTTACACATTTTTAAAACTAAATGTAACTCCTTTTTGTATTGTCATTAGTAGCGTTTAACAGGCGTAATAAAGCATTTTACAGATGTGAAATGAAATGACACAGTTAAATCAATTTTGATAGATATAATCCAAAATGATTTTTCTAAGGTTTTGAAAACGTTTCTTAGGTTCTCAAAATGAACACGTTCTTAGGTTTATAATACTGTGCATGGTTCTTTATAAGAACTAAGACGACGAATAATGCATGAATGTAGGATAGTAACCTTTAAAAAGCTTTAAAACATTCGTCTTAATTTCGTACAGATACTTTATAAAGTGTATGAACATTGGTGTACAACATTTTAAGTATATAGTTAAATAATTCTAGCTGACGAGTAATCTCTATTTTTTTTTATTAGAAAAAAATTCGCATTCACCAAAAGGTTATTAGCGGCGGAACATAATATAAATAACAAAATTGAATAACTACAGATATTAGAAGATATTTATGGGTCTTGAATATTTAATTATATTATCACAGGAACACTCTTGACCTACAGCTTCTGCTAGAGAGTTCAAGATACTCTAGTGATGTCTTTAGTGATAGTAGTTACCACAAGTTAGCAAGGTTAGGCGTGTTAAGTAACGATGGAATCCACTGGAAAACATTATTTTTAATCTTATTTAGCTTGGGATTAGTTTCAGATGACACATTTCGCCACAAACACAAAACTTTATTTAAAAAAAAAATGACTGGAAACACACTTCTCCATAGGCTCCGAATAATCGCTTAAAATTGCCTGTCGTGCAGTCCTATAAGCTCCTTTGTTTTCTTTTATTCCGACATGTGAGGGTACCCACAAAAATTTGACTCTTATAAATGTTTATGAGCTTGGTTTAGCTTCTACTACTTTTTTATTACTTTAGTAATTTTTTAAAAGGGCGTTTCGACAGGGTAGAAGGAAATGAAGGTTATTTTCTAAGGAAACGATTGATGTCCCTACTCCATCTGAGGACTTAGATGGATGTGTGTAGATTTTATAGTGGTTGATGTACTTTTCTAAGTGGGCTTCGAACTTGAGCCGAATTAGAGATTTGTTTATACTGAATTTATTAAAATGGTCTAAATATGTATAACAGATTCATAAACTGATCAGCTATGGCTCAGAATATTTAATATCCGGGGAGAAAACATCCAAAAAATTAGTGTTATATGGTTTTAATTATTTCGTAATTTAGTTTTCTTAGTATAGCGAATATTTTAAAATTAGTTTACATATTTGTTTGTAAAAGTATTTTGATATATTGGTATATAGGTAGAATAGTCAACTGATCCATAATCTAGCTTAACACTTATTAAAGAGAAGAAGCCGAGTGAATTGGTCTGAACTCCAGTCAGAAAGACTCCAGACAGAAAAAAATTAGGCTTTATTTGTATTAAATGTCAATATAGTTTATGTCAGTAATGTTTTCTTTGCTTTAAATGATAATAAAACGTTGTTTCCTGTATAATCTTTGGTAATAGATATATCAAGATATTTTTTTATGAAAATATTAAGAACGGGTAATTTTATCTTAAAATATTAATAAGATGTAGCATTTCTTTCTAGTAAATTCCACAGGGTGTTGCAAAATGCGATGAAAAAACAAAACTTTATTTTATACCCCGTATGCAGGTAAAACGTTGATATTTTTTAGAGAACAATAACACAATGATTTACTAGAAACGCACCTATAATATGAAAAAAAATGATCGAAATCCAATTATTCGCCCAGAAGAAAAATAGCTTCAAACTTGCGGTACATTTCAGGTGGTGCGTTAATTTTGAGCAGTAGTGTATATTGACAAAACAGCAAGAAAAACTAAGAAGATGGAATTTCTGAGTGAGACCGAAAATGTATTACTTAGATTATATTGATATATTAGACGTTCGTTTACAATATTCAATTCAACGTTTTTTTTTTTATAAAAATATTACTTTTAATTAGGTGTTTATATGCCATACGCTTAATAAAAAATAAATTCTCCGCTACTGATACGCTTCTTGGTAAAACTCATAAGGACAACTAAATCATAAAATAACTTACGATAAATTTGCTGGGGTATAACCAAATTTAACAAAAATTGTTATTGTTTAAAAAACCTCACTGTATGTTCTATTTAGTTACATTATAATTTGTAATAATTACTGAAAACATCGGCAGATATCCAAAAACCTTACCTATTAGCACTCTTTTTGGTACTTAAATAAATAGCCTTACCAAAGAACTAGAAAGTAGAAACTTCTATTTAGCAGTCTAAATGTCTACCTAGGATTTTATTAAACTTTTAACTTCTTGGAAAATTCTAATTCTATTTTAGCATTTCGTTAACTAGTATGCTCGACAGAACTTAACTTTTGATAACTGTTTTCAAGTTTAAAATTTAAACTTTTCCGTCGTTCTAGCCTCTACAGCATTGGAAATGGGAATGCAAATCAAGTTTTTGTTAAGTTGGTTAATTGTAGCTTAATGGCCTCTGTCTGGAAGGACAATAAAACAATGATATCAGCACTGCAGCTATTAGTCAGACGGACAAAATCACTGGTTGTGTAAATAAAGGGCCTATTACGCAGATTGAGGCCTAACAATAGAGGTAAACTGAGCTCTCCCGTTTTATTACTTGCTAAGAGCATGGGAGGTTTTCGGTTACAAATTCGGACGTTTGTCAACAGAAACTTTGTTTTGTTACGACCCATATAGTGTTCTTTGTTAGGATGACTCATATATACTTTTACCAATTTATTATTTCAGATATTTGGTAAAAAACATCGGATGTCTTTTATAGTATAGCTCTTGTCTATTTATTTGATAACAATAAAAAATCACGTACATATATAGAAATCGGTGCAATATCAAATTTGTAAAATTTGTGAAAGTGAAAAAAAAGATGTTTCAGTACCCACATTCACTATTAAGAATAAAAAGAAAAAGACGGTCAAGATTTGATTTCACGTAAAGTGCATCTGTGTATCTGCTTATACATATTTCGCCCAAATAGGGCTCGTCAAAACAGTCGTTCTGAACGTGAAAATAAATATTGTCTGTCTTAGGAAGCAACTCTAACATGGTTTCGTATAGACGCAAATAGCGACATCTGATAGTAGAATTTGGTTTCTTAAATTAGTTTACGGATTCTACTATTAAGAATCTTTGGTATTCTTGTATTGGTTTATTATAGTTTTTACAGGTATTCTTGAATTTTCATAGGAGCCAGTATCATTATTATATCAGTATAATTTTTAGACGTATGCGCCAAAGACTTGGAAATTTTTTCGGCGCAGAAATAGTTTATAAACACTTTCCCGAAGTCAGTTCTAATGCCTCTGTTTACTTTTACACTAAGTTTTGGAATGCAGACGACACTTTAATCTTTGACCCATTAGCGATTACTGTATTCGTTTAAGTACAGCTGCAATTTTGACATACCACTACCCTCTACAATAAAATAGTTGCAATTCTTAGTAATTACAGGAATCTAAATACGGCTACTAGTGGCTTCCCACGATCGGCAATTCTACAGATCATCGCGGACAGCCAATCAGCACGGACGCCAACGCACCGCAGACAGAGCTCTTCCTACGGTCCGTGACAGTCTGTGTAGGTCCGTGACAGTACTGTTTGATTATATCATAAAAAGGCCACTCAGGCTTGTAAACATCATCAGACCCACTACCAGTTCCCATCGATTCTCTAAATTTTGTTTTTTGCCTTCTGTATGTCGACATTAAATTATCTCCCTCCTTTTTTAATTCTTTAATCGAAATAGTAATATTCTTCAATTGATTTTTTATTCGGTTACATGCATCGTATGCATCGTTCCGGTTCTTATGCTCTGGCGCCGTGGAATTCCATAAACTTTGTTCATCTTAATACAAATTTAAAAATCAAAAACAACTTCGTTTGTCCATTCCATTTTTTAGCAAAAAACTGCAAAACAACATTGACAACACTACAGACAACTACTCGTGTCAGCGAATGAAAAACTTCTGACTTGCACTTGTCGTCTGTTAAAACACAGACGCGCTAGGATCGCGTCGCATGAGCATGTACCGCACCTTTGATGTTACCGACTCTACATGGATAGGACGGACCAGCACGGACGTGCCTGCGCTACCACGGACGAGACTCTTCCCACGGTGCGTGGTGCGTGCTGGTCCGCTTAAGTCCGCAATATCGCCGACCGTGGGAAGCCGCTATACAATGACAGCCTTAACAGATTATCTTGAATGATTTAACTAGTTTGTTAGTTTTGATTTATTGTTACTAAAGTCAACATGTGCATTTTTTTCGCAACATCAACTTTGTAAATTTACAGTAAGGTTTTCTCATTTACTTCATTTTATCATCAAATGATTTAAGTTGGTTTAGAATAAGTTTGGTAAAGATTTTGGGTGAATATTTTTTAGAATTTTAATTAACGTGATTTATATGTAGTTAAAATTAAGTCTACTCATATGAGTACAATGAGCGTATGAGAATATTTTTAAAATTTTACAATTTTTATTACAGTATCTGTAATAATTTTAAGAGTTCATATTAGTGTGAATATAATAAACAGAAACGAGTGTCTTTCTGACATAGATCAAACATTAAAATAATAATCATTGTCAACATGAATTTCTACAAAATTAAATTAAATTTAAATATTGTACTTATATAAATATATACTTTAAATAAGTTAAGTTTTAATGGTTTGCGAATTTAAAAATGTGAAAGGTTAAACTTCTTGTCTTATAATAGTGAAATTTGGAGAGTTCTCAGCTAGTCATAACAGGTGGCATGAAATAGTCGCACATGGTATAGAGCCACTGTGGCAAAAAAATAAATAAAACCTTATGAAAAGTGATATTTCGTTTGAAAGGTATTGACATTGATGATGCTTGGTTTGTTTGGTTGGAGGCTGATTTTGCTGAATAAATTAAACAAATAATAAAATTCGTTTAATTATTAGAGAATAAAGAAACAATTCTTATATTAAGTGTTTCAAATATGTTTGTGCTATAGCGTAAACCTTAGGTTTCATGTAACCTTGCAGAAAAAAAAGCTAATGGTGTGGTCTCCTGCGGCCGAGCTAGTTATTCTATCGAATCTTGTCGTACAATCCATCTACCATGATATTCCTCATCTAAGTGATGTTTTTACTTCACCATATTAGTGAGCAGCAGCACCACATGGTTAGGACATTATTTCCAAATTCCCGAATTTATCTGAATTATCTTCCACGATTTCAAGAATTAACAGCTAATTTTCGTTTTGTAACATCTTCAGATGTACTTCACCCATTAAGTTAGCATTGAGAAAAAAAGCCCAAGTATGTGGTTTTTCAATAAACCTGCCTAAACACTTTCTTTTTCTAGAAATTAAGTATGCTTTTCACGAAAGATGTGACGATTTGTGTGACTTTTATACCAAACAATGTGTGTGTTAACATTAACATTAAGAGAAAAAGTAATTTGTTTAGTAAAACAACTCGTTTTTATGTAATCTGGAGTTAATTTTGTTAGACATATGTTTACAGAATCTAGTTTTTGGTCGGATCATTATCTGAAAATTAGTGCACAATTATTAATTTGTATGAATGAAATTTGTTTTTAGCCATCACTTAGACAACATCCTTTGACTGATTCTACAATTAGATGCAACTTGGACTATACGAGAACTAAAGTTCACTACTATTTGTGTATATCAGTAATTGTTAGTTGACAACATCGTTTGACATCTTGAACACTACCTGTTTCTTAAAACTTCCAAAAAAAATTTCTCAGATAAGTCCTGGATATATCCCTATCGGGGTACCTCTCATTAAAAAAAGTTCTGCTGCACGGAGTTGTTTCTACATTCATCAAATATTAAGCCACATATGCCACTTTGTCAGCTGCAGTACGTCCCATTCGGCCTATTTAAACATGTTAGTGTCTAATTAGACAATGATTAAACTAAATATTTAAAATATAGACACTTTATCAAAAAGTTAGCAAATTAAAAACAACTAGAGAATTTAAAAACATGGACTTTTTTCACACACAGCCAGAGGCAAACGTAAAAACCTTTATTAATTGAATCATCATCATCATCATCATCAATGGCGCTACAACTCTTCGTGAGTCTTTGCCGCGTTTACATTTCCATGTTTGTCGGTCCTGTGCCAGTAATTCCCATTGTCGCACTCCCATCTTCTCTAGATCTTCTCTGACTACATCTTTCCACCTTTTTCTAGGCCGCCCTACAGACCTTCTTCCATCTGGCCTTTCCCAGAATACATTGTTTATAAGGCGATTGTCGTTACTGCGTATCACATGTCCTACCCATCTGAGTCTATTGGCCTTTATATATCTGACTAGATTTTCTTTTCCGAATAGAAAGTCTAGTTCGTTATTGTATCTGCCTCTCCATTCGTTAGTCACGCTGTCTCTGCAAGGGCCATATATTATTCGAAGAATTTTACGTTCCCATACCAGCAATTTATTTACTTCTCTTTTTGTTATCGTTTATGTTTCGCTTCCATAACGCGAATGTTGGTCGTACTATGGTCTTATTACTCCGGATCTTTGCACCTCGTGAAAAAAGTTTCGACGTTATCAGATATTGCATTGCTAAGGAAGATCTATTTCATGCCATTATTCTCGTTTCAACTTCTCGCTCTAATTTGTAGTCATTTGTGATTGTTGCTCCTAGATATTTAAATTTTTTAACCACTTCGAAGTTGTAATCATTTATAGTAATGTTTTGCCTTATTCGCCGTCGTTCTTGTTTTTACCATGTATTTTGTTTTGTCTTCATTTATTTTTAGACCGATGTTTAATGCAGCTTCTTCAAAGCTCGAGAAGATATCCTTAATTTCTAATGTTGATTGTTCTACTGCATCTACGTCATCGGCAAAGGCGAGTATGATTTTTGCTCCCCGAGCAGTTATGTCTGGTTTGATTTTTGGATATATTTTTCGCATGAGATATTCTAAGGCCAGGTTAAACAACAATGGGGACAATGGATCTCCCTGTCTCAGTCCAGAATTTACGCAGAAAGCATTTGATATTTTTCCCCTATTCTAACTTGTGCAAAAGAGTTACTTATACACATTTGTGTTACCGCATCTAGTTTCTTGGGTATGTCGAGCTCGATAATTGCCTTCCATAATGTTGCACGATTAATTGAATCATAAGCCTGTTTGAAGTTTATAAAAATCTGATGCACGTCGTGATTATATTCCCAATACTTTTCACGCATTTGTCTTACTGTAACTATTTGATCAATAGTCGATCTGCCAGGCCTGAAACCATACTGGTAGTCACCAACTATTTCTTCGGCGTATGGTACTAATTATTTTTATAATATCGAAGCCAATATTTTATATGTAGTCATTAATTGAATCGGTCATTTTAAAAACAACATGACTCACCTAGTCCTAATTTTATAGGAGACCAAAAAAAAAAAAATATTTGAAAGATAGATGAAATGGATGACCTCAAAATCCAAAGTTATATTGTAATTGTGTTTCTAACCATCATGATCTATAAATCGTTAAAAAAATTAAGGTTTTTGGAAAAATTAATTTTGAAATATTGGACTTATGCTGTTTTTGCAAAAAACGAAAAAAAAACAGAAATACAACTATTTATATGTTTATTTTGAAAGTATAATAACTACAAAAACTAGTAATTATTAAATAATAATATTATGGAACAAAATGAAAGTCATTATCTGTCTCAAGGGCTACGTCGCCAGCTTGCTTACTGGTAGGCCACTGGAAAATTTTCTCGTAAAATAGTTTATATTCTTCTAAAATGCTGTTTTGAACTTGCTTGATATTTGCAATTTTTTGGGGAATAATGGCTACAGTATTATTTGGATAAGCTAACGATGTTGGTAGTAACACTCGGTGTTTGGCTTCGGAACGACGAAACGTATGCCTAATGAAACCGTCAATAAAATATTGGGTCACAACTGTACCTTTTGCATGCTTATTGTATTTAAACGACATAAACGACGATAAAGGGAAGGTTTTTTTGTTGCTTTTGTACCTTTGAACCTAGGCTTTCATTGGAGAGGCAGTTGCGCTTGTAATATATTGGCCACCAATTACGATAATCTAATATCTGACGTGTCTTCATCTTAAAAACGGAAAAATTTGTCTCAGTTCCAGTCATAAAAGAATAATATTGGTCTGTTATAAAAATACTGTCATGCTTCTTAATTTTTGATTTCAGCACCCCAAAATCTCGATCATTCGGCAAAAATGAATGTCCTCTGATTGGAAAGTAAGGGATTATTTTGGAAAATCTGCCTGTATCCGTCAATAAGAGCAAAAACCGGATCATCGTATGGTTACTATTTTGTCCAGGACAGTTGTCGCTGAACAAAAGTGCTTCTTGTGCTTTATTGGCTAAAAATGTTTCCAAATAATGAGACAACATGGAACAAACTTCATTAACGCCTTTATTGGCTTGGGCTTATATGATAAACGTAAAACAAAATAATTCCTTGGTTTTAACATTTTTTATACCAAAGCAGTTTACCCATAGCTGATGCAAATCAAATATCAATATCATGACGCAAAGATCTTGTATCGGTATACAGAGAAAGATTTTGCATAAAATCGAACGGGAAAACAATTTCTTCCTCTCAATTTTCATAAATATCTCTCACAACATTTATCTTGTTGTGAGATTTCTTGTACCTTATTTTATGAACCGCTAGTTCAGCTTCTGCGGTACGTTTTTCATGTGCTCTTAGGGACTGGTTGTTAATTTTTGTAACCAAT
>OU898281.1:58002901-58257901 GCA_918026665.1 Diabrotica balteata
ATCTGGTTTTAGCGATCTTAATTTAGATGGCAAGAGAAAGCATTCGCGCTGCTACTGACTAATCACTGTTTATTTAAAAAACGTTTTGAGATCGTAATATACACTCTCACGCACTAATTCAGATTCCGCACTTGTTGCTGCATCACGAGCTCTACTGTCTTCCTCTTAATTGCCGATAATTTCTATATGCAATGAGATCCATATAAATTTAGGAGTTATGTGATTCTCTTGGGAGATTTGTAGTTCAGTTTTTATTAGTTGCTCCAAGGGATGTTTAGAATACAGATGCTGTATGACAAGAAAACATCTAGGCGAATCGGTGAGAAACAGAGGTTTTGAAATTCTTGAGAGGTTGCATGTTTTAGTGCACTTGAGCTAGCCGGTAGTTGAAATTTGAAAGTAGACGTTGGAGTAACAAATGCACAACCAATGCCATCATTAGATTTAGAAACATCGGTAAAGATGTTTGCGCAGTTAAGGTAGTCTCGTTCAAGAATATCGTTTAGTTTATTTTTGATTGGTATGTTGTTATTTCATTTTTTGATAACTCTATTAGAGTGGTGTTGCCATGTGGGATGCTTTTAACCATGAAGTCGAATGTTGGATGTTACAGTGACATACATCTGGGATTGTTGTATCAAAATTATTCAGAATTGATCTTACTCGGATGTAATAAAGTTTTTCAGTACGAGGTTAATTAAAGAGAAATTCAAGATTATTTTTAGAAAAAGTATTTCCGAAAAGTAGATGATCCTTATTAGCAGTACAGAAAAAGCATGTGAAACTGTTAAAAGTACACGCCTGTACTGCAATGATGGTTCTCCAGTTTAGAAATATAAGCTTTCTATGGGTGAAGTGTGAAAAGCTCAGAGAACGATCCGAAGTGCGGCATTATGGATTGTATCTAACGATTTTAGCCTAAAAGTTAAAATGAGCTATGACAAAATTTTAACTTTTTGAATTGTAATACATATATTTAAATCCCACACTTGTTCATTGTAAAAATTATTCATTTTTTATTTAATTTCAAATTAAATTTTAATTTTTTCCAGCGGGTTTTATTTACTGTAGTATTCCACAATTCAATACAGTTTTGTGCTACACTTTACGAGAATCCAATCACCCCTCTCGATTTGAAATTAAACGTCATGTCTAGATTTATTATCTATCATTATTTTTGTATTGAAATATTTTCATAAGTTTTAATAAAACACGAATCAATCTATGGGTACGGAGATAATGGAAAAATTTCAAAATTAATGGAATTTTGTAAGATGTATGTTTAAATAAATGTATACATATAAATGTGACTGACTGATCGAAAATGTTTGATATTTTTTTAGTTTTTAGTATACTAAAAACTTGCGACCGGTCGCACAGCCCTGCTTTTAGCTGGTTTGATATAATATTTTCGTTGACCTGGCAACGTTGCCTTTGAAATTGGAATGACACATGTAACAAGCCCCACTTAGGGCCGGTTCTACAATGCTAGTATATACTGAGAATAAAGTTATACTTGGAATAACTTCATTAATGGTGTTCTACAAACAAAGAATAAACTAGGAATAAGATAATCGGAGTATATCTGTAGAATAACTTTATCCCTCCAAAGTTTAGCAGATATACCGAGTATAAATTTATACTGCATTTCTATTGGTCGGTCAGGGGTTGTCAAATCTGTAATATTTTAACCTCACTTTGTTTGTTTTTTATATATAAAATAAAATTTTTGATATTGCACAAACATTTTAGATTGTAAATCCAAAGGAAATTTTATTAGGTAATCCAAAGGAAAAAGAAAGCATTTATTATTTCAATTCTAAAATTTTAGGATATGTATGTAATGTAATAACGTCTACCCATATGACTAATGTAGTATAGGTATAATCTTACCAAGGCAATATATTTTTTAATGTTTTGATAACAGAGACTGTAATTCTAAAATCTGTATTATATAAACATTTCTTTAACTAAAATTATATATTTTGTAATCCAATATTTATACTTGTTTAAAATGTGAAGTACCTATATAGATATATTTTCATAATTTTGGTTATCATATTATAACACTAATCTCAGTTGATGATAATAAAAAATTTAAGAAGGAAATTTTGCATCTTTTTTTATCCATTTTATATTAATTTTGTACAGTATAATAATATAAACGTAGATAAAATACCAAATAAAGCGAATCAATTATTCAATTTCTTTCAATTGTAAACAAATTTTACAGTTATGACAAATGCCAAATGTCGCTGTCAATAACAATTTGAACTAATTTTGAAGATATCAGATCTACTATTTCGTTTTACCTTAGTGTTCTGTGGTTATTCCCAGAATAACTATTCCGCTTAGTGGTGGGCTTCATAGTTCCTTTCTAGGAACTAGTTCCTTAGATCTAGTTCCTAAAAAGGAACTAGTTCCTGGAACTAGTTCTTTGGAACTATGACTAACTTTGCGATCAGATCGGTATGATCAATCTTGATATGAATCAGATCGAGTGTTTAGGTTCGATATTCGACATCACAAATAAAATAAAAGTAAAATATGGTAAACGATGGGAAACTAAATTCGAAGGCATTGGTTTAAATAATTATTTCACGAAAATAACGAAGTGGTTTTTTACTTTATCTAAACATATTTTGCTGAATTTTAAATCAAAATGCTATTATTTTTCTATGATTGTTGATTTGTTATTTATTTATTTTCTCTCTAAGAATTTTTTGTTCTTCAAAGATTTATTTACAAACAAAATCTGTGCGATATTAAACACATTGTATATATTTATATACTTTACTTACATAGCAATTTTTTTTTTCGACATAGAAGACAGGTCGTAAAATTTAATTATATCGTTGGGTGTAAGAACTACATTCATTTTACATATTCCCAATTGTCAATACAAGCACTTGAAAGCCAAACAGGATCATACTGATGTGTATCATATGCTTTTTTTAAATATTTATTTTTGAAACTATAAGCGTAAGAATTTCTTAAAATTTAATCATTATATCACAATTAAACTAAACTCTAAAAATATCATGACCAATAAATAATTTAACAATAACTATAACATAAATATAACACAGCTACTATACACAATTATCTAAGCACAGTATAATGTATATACCTACAAGCTGAAGTTACAGCCAACGATCAAGCATCACATACCGGACCGATCACGATGTGATCACTATTATCATACAGTTCCTCGTTCCTCGGAACTGTGTTAGTTCATCCACTAATCGGCTCCGGCTCGGAACTAGTTCCTTTTTCGTTTTCGTCGATCGAACAAATACTTAGAGATGCAGTTCGCGAACAAATGACGGTATCAAATAGAAGATCAGGAGTGACGTTAATAGTTCCTCGGAACTAGTTCCATTTAATTTTCGGAACTATTTCATTTATAATATAAAATGAACTAGTTCCAGGAACTAGTTCGTTCCGGAACTACCCACCACTAATTCCGCTGTCAATTTCACAATGTAGAACGCTCGAAAGGTTATACTTGGAATAAACTCAAGTATAAGTTATACTCAGAATAACTATTCTCCAATTTATACCTGGATTGTAGAACCGGCCCTTACACAACTTGAAAAACACGATTTTCGATTATAAGGATTGTACCAGTTTTTTATGACGGGACCGGTACTTGATCTCTTATTTCATTTTCAACGTCTCCATAACCGAAAAGTATAATTACCGAACTTTACTTTCGGTAATTTATTGTTAAATTAATTGACTTTAAATGCGCATCTGATTGGTTTTTTTCTAATTACTATTGTTCTAATTTTGAAGTCATCATATTAAAATGATTATACTTCGAATATATTTTTAATTTTCTATTTTTATTGATTTCCGTAGTTTTCTATTTTTAGCAAATTATTCTTTCTTTGTATTGGACTAGCTAAGTAGTCAGTCACCTGTTGTAAAACTAATTTTTATTTTTTATGAATTTCCTTATCTTCTAGATAGCCAACGAAATTCTTGTTTTGTTTATATTTTTTCTCCACAAGGAATCTACGTTCCTGTAGTTGGCTGTATACCATGTATTAAAAATTTAATTAAAAATTCTTTGTAATAGGTATATATTTTAGGCCCAAACATGCTAAGTTAAAAAGACAAAACGTTTTTCTAAACCATGTTCCATCATCAGTGTCCCTAGAAAATAGTTAACCACTTAATTAAAAAAAACATAGGTTAAAATTTTAACTAAGGTTAATGAAAAATGTGGTTAATACTTACTAGGAGTACATGAATGTAGCCACCAAGATTAAATATGTGGGTAAAAACCCGTAACAGATGTTTAATTACATTTAGTTTTAAAATTATGTTATGATGATTTAAGATTATAGAGTTACCGATGGATTAGGTAACATGGCAATCAAACATTTGATCCCATCAATTATATGGATCGGAGTGGAGTATATAGATTAAAATGTTCAGATTGCAATGCTTCCTACATAGGTAGGACATGCAGATCATTATCCTCACGTTCTCTAGAACACATAAAAAGAGAAAATTACTTCCACCTTCTCCCAACATCTCAAAGAACACAACCGTACCCTCAATATCCCAGAAGACGTTTCACTTATCCACAACATCCCCCAAAAAAACTTCCTTAAATTAGATTTATATGAAAATCTTGAAATTTTAAAAGAAAAACAAAAAAGCCCAAATTGTGTCAATCGTCATGTATCCTTCAATCGAGACTTCCTTCCTCTTCATCGCCAACTATTCTCATAATTTTCACCACTAATTTACCTCTCAACTAAAATCCACATTTATCATCAAACTTCAGTCCATTCCAAAACTTTTACTTCAACATAACATACTCTCCATCTCTACCCTCTTCTCTTCATTAAACCAAACTTCAAGTCTAACCCTCTATATCTATTACTGTCCATGATTCTTGTTAGCCCCCCAAAAATCCTAAACTATTCAGCAACCCTTTCTAACAAACATTTCAGTCCTCTTTTTACATTTTCACACAATTCCCTTAGGGTTTGGTAGCGGACCTCTGGTGATCTCAGCTTTCTGTAGTGGTTCAGTATCCCACCATTCATTCAAACAACCATAAATTTCTTTCTTACTCAATTTGAACATAGCCATCTATTAATCTTTCAATTTCAAGTTAAGTCCAGTACACAACGCAGACACATTCAACTTATAACTTATTCATCAAAATTTTTTCATGTACCTAGTGTTGTCTTATGACAGATAGGGCTTTTTTAAGTTATAATTTGAGTTCTATATGATAAACATAATACATAACCATATCCCAACCATCAAATTTTGTTTATTTCACACAATAGTTGAACGAACACCTTAAGATCCTCATATCCATTATGAATAATATCAAATTACATAACTTATTCATCTGCAAAGATGACACTACAAAAACTTTTTCGTTTCACTTAATATGAACAAAGCCAACCATACCATCATCACAATTTAAGACAACTTATACCTACAACAAACCTAACTTATAACTTATCCTTTTTATTTCTCTTGTGCCTAGTGTTGCCTTATGGCAGATAGGATCTTTCTTAAGTTATAAGTAGATTATCACACTTTCAACATACTACATAATCATGTCCCAATCATCAAAAAATCTTTCGTTCATTACATAATAGCTAATACAATAAAACTTCCACACCTTTTAGTCTGTTACTACCTTGTCAGACATTTATGTTCATGAACTTATAACTCAAAAATTTTCACATTTGCCAGGTACCAAATGTTGCTTCTGACATACAGGGCCTCTATATTTGAGTTAAAAGTTAAATAACACGTGAACATTTACTAAAACAGTTTTATTCTATTCATACAAGAACACTACCAATTATAAATAAATACATTTAGATCCAACCATTAACATCAATATTTTCTAAAATTCAACCTTCCACATGTGTCTAGTTTATATTTTCTGGGTACCAAATGTTTAAGAAACATAAAGGGCCATATAATAAAAACTTTTCTATATTACATTGCTACATACATGTATAGTTGGTTGCCTAACTACAACCATACAATTTTTGCTCCCTTATATCATCTTATTTTCATAAATTAAAAACTACAATCTTTGATGGTTGATACTGTTATATTAGTTTACTTAATTTTCACAATTTTAAATCACGTTGGCTTTTGTCTTAAGTAGAAACATACAGCTACATTGACTGCTCTGTGATAATTTCCGTCATAACTTAACAATATTGTCATCAAATGTCATTGCCAATCAGTTGCACTCATACAGTCCTCGAAGACATACCGTCTCAGGACTAGCAACTTCAACGTGGAGTCATATGTCGCCATGTTACCTAATCCATCGGTAACTCTATAATCTTAAATCATCATAACATAATTTTAAAACTAAATGTAATTAAGCATCTGTTATCGGGTTTTTACCCACATATTTAATCTTGGTGGCTACATTCATGTACTCCTAGTAAGTATTAACCACATTTTTCATTAACCTTAGTCAAAATTTTAACCTATGTTCTTTTTAGTTAAGTGGTTAACTATTTTCTAGGACACTGATGATGGAACATGGTTTCCGAAAACGTTTTGTCTTTTTAACTTAGCCCGTTTGGGCCTAAAATATATACCTGTTACAAAGGATTTTTAATTAAATTTATATTTTTTATGTTCCTATAATAATTTTACTTACCACGTTGAGATATTACTCTGTATTTATGTTGCTGCATATAGTTATATATTTAATACACAATATTTTTATTTGAAGACGGCCCTTAACGCTGCCTTGATCCAAAAAAAAATTAAGATGCTCCTTAATTTCTTTTAAAACCATAGACTAATATAGTAAGTGTTATTTTGCTTATGATTTAATTTTGTGTTTGAAATGTTCAGACACTTCTGTCATTTACAAACATTAACTGACTCTCCAAGTGATTTTTCTATCTTATCTCCAAGACGTAATAATTTAATTTTATCGAGTGCACTTCCCTCCAATCTATGCTTTCGTCGCAGCAGTAAAAATAAATGTCTTATATTTTGTATTTGTCTAATAAAACGCTCCAAGAATACCAAATACTTTCCCCTCATACCTCCAACGGTATAGAACCTACAATCCGATGCGAATACCCCAATATATTATATTATACAGCCCGACGAGTGAGCCAAGATTGAATTTTCGTCAGAAAAACAACAAAAATAAACGCCACTTAGGTTTTTCTGAACGAGATTGTTTACATAGATTTTTGTGATCAGCATATATTGTCTGTGCTTTTCGTAATATAAATATAAGTTGGATGTAAATAGAATTCTAATAAATATATAAAATTGTTCAAACTATTAATTCACGGTAAAGAGGTTTTGGCATATATTTTGGATCAATTTTATAGTAGGATTAAAAGCGACTACGAACTGTCCCTTACTACTAGGTACTTAGATAATATTTTTGTGAACACATGTATTTTTTATTTTACTTTATTGTATTCAAAAAGGAACCCAATTCCTAAAGCATGAGTAAAAATTTTAAATGATTAAATAATAAAACTTTAACTATATAGTCGAATTGAGTTTATTTATAAATCTACATTAACTTATAATACATACAATAACAAAAACCACAGTTAAACAATAATAATGCTTAATTCCAATGTCTGATTAGTGATTAAAATAAGTAAGAGTGAACACTATATTTTAGATTTTAGAAGTTAGCTGCATAATAATTGAAAACTGACTAACGGCCGGTTTCCGAAAGGCTGATCATTATCAAAATTAGGTAATCTACTGTTAACAGTCGATTGAATGCATTTTGAGTTGCAGAAACATCGATCAAACTTCAATCACATAACACACATTAACTAATCTAACAAGCAAATAATCTACGATTAACAGCCTGTCAGCAGTATTTTGGGTTTCCGAAACGCTAATTATCGTTTTATCTATGTCAAACAACTGTCATACTAGCTTGTCAGGTAATCTGAGATTTTTGGACGATTAATCTTATAATCTTTGGTTATGTATCAATGGTTGTAAGTAAATAAAATAAAATCTTTGGTTACGTTGTTAATACATAAACCTAAGGTGTTTTATAAAAAGCTGTTGTTTAGAAAGAACTCAAAAATATTGTTACAAAGGTAAACAATTTACTAATATTTAATAGATTTCAGAAATAATTGAAACTTTTTTTTGTAGAACATGTCTATCACTGATATTTCCGATATTTCTTTGTCCAGTGAGGAAGAAAATGAGGTCCCCAGAATTAACCGCAGGATTAGAATGGATCCTATGACCCACTATAACGACAGTGAATTTAAAAATCGGTACAGAGTATCCAAGGAAGTTGTAATTAATATTAAGGAGTTACTTGGAAATATTGAACCAGCAACCCACCGCAACAACTCAATTAGTGCCATTGAACAGATCCTACTGACAATTAGCTTTTATGCTACTGGAGCATTTCAAATAACTGTAGCTGATAATGTGAGGGTGCACAAATCAACAGCCAGTCGCATTATCAAGAAAATATCTCTTGCTATAGCTAGGTTAAGACCAGATTTTATACAGATGCCAGCAACAGCAGAGGAGCGCCTCAATATTAAATCAGGTTTTTATGCAATTGCGAATTTTCCTAATGTGATTGGTGCTGTTGATTGTACTCATATTAAAATACAGTCAGTTGGTGGTCCAAGAGCAGAACTGTTTAGGAATAGAAAGGGTTTTTTTTTCACTAAACACTCAGGCGATATGTGATGCACAGTTAAGAATTAGGGACATAATTTGTAGATGGCCTGGTTCTGTGCATGATACAACCATTTTCAATGACAGTCACCTGCGTGCTGACTTTGAAAGTGGCGTGTACGGCAATGATTTTCTTTTAGGGGACAGTGGATATCCCTGCCGAAATTATCTCTTGACTCCATTTTTGCAACCTAGGAACAATAGTGAAGAAGCCTATAATAGAGCCCAAATCGCGACAAGAAACCCTATAGAAAGGTGTTTTGGGGTGTTAAAGCGGCGCTTTCCTTGTTTGTCAATGGGGTTGCGAGTTCAATTAGATACCGCTATGAATATTGTTATTGCCTGTGCCGTATTACACAATATAGCCCTCAATCACAATGATAATGTTGATGATATGATTGATATTGAAGCCTTGATTGATGAAGATGTGCAGGGGGTTGCTGGAATAAATGAAAATACAGCTGCACGCTCCTCTTTACTGCAGACCCATTTTAATAGGTATGTATTTGAAATTAAAAATTAACAATTTATGTCAGTTTCAAAAATTATTTTTCATTATTTCTATTAAAAAAACTTAAATTCCACTTAATATATTTTATTTTTTTACATTTAAAAGCGCTCGTCTCTTTTAAGCAATTTACTAGTTTTGTTGTCACTAATAACTATTTTTTTTTTTTTAATTTAAGTACTTACCTAATATCCTTTCTTTTTTAGGTGATGTCCAACACACATCAGTTAATTATAAATAAATGTTATTTTTTGTAAATACACTGAACATTTTTCATTTATGTTTCCCGTATAAAAGTTGTTGTTTTCAGTTCCAATGTTTATAATTTATTAGTTTGTCAAATAAAAATTTTACTTAAAATTTATTCTCTCTTTATTTAAAACCATTTTTTCATCTTAATGATTTTTTATGGAATCAATAGATTTCGAGAAAAAGAAATTAAATACAATATGCTATGTGATAACTTGTTTTAATTTTTTTCTCAGAATATAAAATTTCCTATATAGACCAGAGAAATTAGCAAATAAAAAGACATGACACTCTTTGATATAGGTATCTAACAATAAATAGGCCAATCAATAGGCTTTTGATAAATTTGGTGATAATAATATGTTATAAACAAAATATGCAAAAGATTTAATGTAATTTTTTACTTATAAACATTAGATAAACAATGTTAAGATCGCTATTTGATTTTAAATACTAAAGGTAAATCGGCAAATTATATGGAAAAGATAGATATACGACAAAATGTTACTGAAAAAAATATATAAAATCGTTTATGAATAAGTAAAAAAGTATGTTTAATCTTTTCCATATTGTGTTTATTACATATTGTTATCACCAAATTTCTCAAAAGCAGTTATTAGATACCTGTATCAACAAATGTCACGAAAAAATACTAAGTTCTCTGGTCTATTGTATTCTATGAAGGTTTCACTTATCTACTTGTAAAGGTGAAGGTGTACAACAGTTTTTGATTTGTACTAAATTAATTTACAAAAATAAACATTTATCCTCTTACATCAATTAACAATGGTATAAACATATAGGTATCTAAAATTAAACACATTTTTAATTATTCTTGTTTTTTTATTAAATTTTCAAATTTTATTTTGTTTATTTTTATCTCTAAATCCACTAGAGTCTGTTTTTTTATTTCTATTTTGTGTGCTGCCAGTTTGGTTCTTTTTTCAATAATTGCACCTTCCAGTTTTTTTTTATAATACATCCTTTTCAATGCATCAGTTTTTAAAACTCTCTTTTGCATCACTTTCTTCCTCATTTTAACAGCTGTTCCTGGATCTTTTTTAGGCAGCACACCTGATGTACCAGGTAGTGATACTGATACATTTGGTTCAGTATCAGTACATTGATCTACTGGTGAAATGAGTATCATACCTGATACATCAGTATCCAGCTCCATTTGAACCTCTGGTACAACTGTAAAAATAAGTTACATGTTTTAAATGCACAATAGCATATTTTATATTTTTAAACCCTTATAGGGTAAATTATAGTTATAGGATAAATCCATACCAAGTGGTTACAAATATATTAATAAATGCATGTAGCAAGTTATTTATGGATTTAATTTGTAGGCTAGATTGTACTTTACTCAATATAATTTGTTTGCAAACATCCATAACCAAATAATTAAAAAAAAAACGTAGATGCCTGCAAACACCAAAAATGTTGTGCGGATTAAAACAAAAATGGCTGCCAATCGCAAATAGTGACCAATACAAATTTAAAAAAAAAATGTTTTTGGCTTACCACAGCTAAGGGTATTTACTCATTAAATATCAAAATTTTCTAAGATGGTCAAGCAACAAATTAATTTTTTTCTGGAGCACTGGGTATGGATTGACCCTATAACCCAATAAAATATGTAACACATCCATGATCAATTAGTTTATTTTATTTAAATCTCTGTTTATCAGGAGTCTATAGAAAAATTCAAATTCTAGATAATTCTTTTATTTTTCTTTCATTTCTAATGTTACTACCTTTCAGATAGCTAATAACAGTGTGTAACCATATAGCAATCAACATTTATATAATCTAGTCACAGAACCACATATAGGTAAAAGGAAGAATTGTAAATATTTTAACAGAAGAATTTGGATAATAGTCTTCGAAATAATTCTACATTATACATAATATTCTACATTATAATAATATTAGTATTAATTTTGATCCCCACAGACATCTCATTAAAAGTGTTTCATAGATGTCTAATTAACAGAGAGTTAATTAAAAAAACCAAATAAATGCAAAACTCACCGGATGCATGGTAGGAAGATGCACTATCACAACTGTTGGGTAATGGTTGTATTTGATTGCCCATCAAAGCCAACATTTGTGCTCCTACCTCAGTTAATAAGGGTTTAAATGTTCCACCACCCGTTGCAAGTATGGCTTTCTAAAAACATTTTTATTGTTAGTTCATTGTTTTGTAAAAAATATTTTTGAGTACAGTAGTGATTACCTTATCTGCTGCTTCGTCTTTTTTATGTTGGTCCAGTGCCTTTTTTTCCAAGTACTTTTGCATCTGAAATGTTAAAATATATCACGAAACTCATAATTACTGTACATATATAATTAAATAAATAGAAAATTTTATACACTTATATACCTACATTTTCTTGTGAGACATTTTGTCGAGTAGTGTTTGGAAAAGTGTCAAGTAATTTAAATATTTTATTTTTATTATTACGAGTATGACCTTATTTAGTTTTAAATTTTATTTAATCATAATATATTACCTAATTGCAATATGAATTCAAATAACAATTGGCAGATTTTATATCTTATTGTCAATTCTATATGAGATTCACTTACCTTTTTGTCTATAGTCGGCCCGGCTGGGGTTGGCGTGAGATACACTGCTGTGGTGATCTGCTTGGCGCTTGCTTCCGTACAGGACGAAAGGTTTTTGAAGAGTGAATCTCATATAGAATTGACAATAAGATATAAAATCTGCCAATTGTTATTTGAATTCATTTTATTTTACATATATTTGCCACAAATATTCGCTATTTTCGCTAATCTTATATAAAATCTAATATTGCATTTTTTCTTTAAAAATTATTTATCCAATACAATTTAACCAGCGATCTCTCAAGTTTAATCACTAAACACTTAGTGAAGTTTAATTTAATAATGTTTTGATTGATGTAATATCCATTTAGCCTATTTTTAATAAAATCAACTTTTCTTTTTGCCGTTTTATCAATTTTATTTTCGAATCTATATGCAGTTCTAATTTTAACATACACTTCTGCTTGAAAATTTAACAAAATGTCTGTAAATTTAAATACGCCAGGATGTGATTTATAAAAACATTCGTTAAATTTTAAGTGAAATGATTCACATGCATTTGTAGCCAATATAAGAGATGATGAATTTGAAACCCACATGTAAGGTGGAGATGTTGAATCTTCCGTTAAATAATTATCAACTAGGTAATCACAATATTACAAAACTTTGTCATCTTCTGGCATAATTTTAAAAAGTTCATCAGAAAAAAGTTACCAACATCATTTGGATCTAAATAAGGAATGCCGAAAAAAAACATTTAAATATTTTCCAATAACAGTTTGATTTTTATATTCCGAGGACAAACCTAAATTTTAAATATTTTGGTACCAATTTTGTGTTAAATGAAATTTGCAGCAAATAATAATAATGTCGGGCCATACTAACTTGGCTGCAGTTTGAATTGCTAATTCAAAATCAGAAATTATTTTCTTTGGTTTGAAATTTTAATTCAAATCTGTACATATTGGTATTAGTATATCAAAAGTACTTTTGTACGATTGCTGTGATTTATTTGTTAACAAACAAAATACCAGAGAAACATAACAACCATTTTTGTAGCCATGTAACTATAGTAAACATCTGACAAAAATATTTAAAACAGTATTGAAAAGTTCCATCTACATACAAAGAATCTACATTACACAAAAAGTAAAGATTTGTGAAACAACCAAAAAAAAGTAAACTATTATTTTTCGTTGATAATAAAAAGTTTTTAACTGTATTTGTTTTTAAAATTAAGTTTACTAATACTTATAGAACTACTTCCCGTGACTTGGTCAATAATGGTGTAGATTTTCATCTTGCAGCATAGATATTTCTTCGAACTTAAGGAATGTCTTTCGTAGCCAGCGGAAAATTGCTGAAATTTTTCTTCTTTAATTCCTTTTAAACAACATTTAAAGGTCTTTCACATATATATCTTCTACAGCTTTCCTCTTTGTAGAATTACTAAAAATTTGCCGGTCAACGTGAATATCTGGAGCATGATTATGCTCGACCGATGCTCGAACGTAATTTTTATTACCTTCCTTTGTGTACACTTTTTGTTGACACTCTTTTTTGATGCATCGACACCCAACTTTTCCATCTTTATCGACATAAGCCTTTGATATTGTTCTGAATATTTATATTTATTAATTATTAGTTAAAGTTCTCCCCTTAGGCTAAACATAGTCGTTGGATGCGCTATTTAAGAGTTAAACACTAACGAACAAAACTATACCGTAATACTTGCAACTGAAGTGAATAACTGAAAATATTTATATTCTTACTTTTAAACTATAATCAAATTTGGAATTTTCAGCCATTAAGACCTAATCCCCAACTTTCTCGGCGATGAGGCAGCAGGTACTTGGGATTAATGGGCCCCGGTAGTTTGTGGGGGCATTATTTCACATATTTTAGAGTTGAGAGATTGCAAGAGTATCTATTATACCCATCAGTAAACTACGGCAATTCATTTAATTTAGTTATTCTTACGTTAACTAAGAAGGTATTATTTTTTCTATGAATATAAAATACGTTAACTTCTTTTAAACTCGTTTTAAAATACTACGTCTGTAAAACTTCCATATCTCTCGCAATATTGAAAATGACTGTAATATACTGCAGGTTAAAGTGTATCTACCGCTAGAGAATAGAATAGGATAAATAATGTTTAAAAACATATTATATAAAAATAAAAAAAAGCCAAAAGCGAGATCTCCAATTTCCTATTACAATTTTTTGATTACTACTCTCCTAAAAATAGCGATTAAAACGTTTCCATTAGTTCTGTCGACCTGGGAAGCACTTTAGCAACACGAGTTTATAATACTCTCTCGCTAATTCAACTCTATTGGAGGGATAATAAACCCTGGAGAGTGAATCACTGCGAGAAGTGCTGATAAGGTGGATGATCATATAACGACAAATTCGTATAGAAATCTCCAGAGAGTAACGAGCGTGTTATTGTATAATGCAATATCGTTAATTTTAATCAAAGTTGTTAATACGAATCCACGATACATGGAAAAATAAACTAAATAGGATGCAGGATATATGCACTGGTTTTCAAGAAAAAGTTTACATTTTGATTAATAAATAATTATTTTGAATGGATACTACCTACAACTTCTTTGCTAACATACTTGAAAACTGTAGGTACTATATTATTAATTAACCGAAACTGAAACAATATCTATAATAATTGTTGAAAAGATATAGTATTTTTATTGTTGATACTTTAACATCATATAAAATAACAGCTTTGGTATTCCCAAAAGATGGTGATTGGTTCCTTATTGAGTATTATACATATTAATTAATTACATTTCACAATAGAGAAATAGAAAAACAAACTTTTTTAGATTATATTTGTATTGTAATTATTTGAAAATAATAGTAGAAAAAGCTAAGTAAAAAATAAAGGCCAATTTAACAATATTTAATAGTTTAAAAATAAAAAATAAACGAACTAAAATATGTAAAAAATAAGTATTATGACAGTACTAGTGTAATGAAAAAATTAAAATGTTTCTGTTTTTTAATTTTAATATAATAAAATAGACCTTTAATTTTAAAGTCCAACTTTCCATTGTATCCATCAATGCATCTTCAATATCTTCATTAAATGATAAATTATGATTAAACTTCTGACAATCATTTTTGTAAATTAAAGAAGAAATTATGCGATATCTCTCAGCTTTTTAGATGATATTGGTTTTCCTTATGGCCAGAGATTTTCAACAAAGATGACATGGAAGGGGGCCTATCAAATCCTCATTTTTTCAGATTTGTTTCAACAAACTCGTTGTAAATGTTACTGACGTAGATAGACATTGTTTTTTTTTATTAATGCGGATTTGTTTAAATTTCAACCAATTTATCTTGGTGTTTGTTGCATTTTGTTTTATTCACAACACTTTTCCCAATATCACTTATAGACTTAAAGTCAACAGATTCAATTTTTACTAAGTTTAAAATATTTCATTTTTTAGCATTCTTTTTAACACTTATATAGTCTTCAGATGTGTAAAGCCTTTGCTGGCATTTTAGGACAGACTCAATGTGACCAAATTCACTGACGTTTGGTAGGAAACTGTGCCCAAAGGCTAAAAACTTCATAGTAATATTTTAAAGTCTAGGATGGACTTCCAACACACTTTTTAGCATAAGAACTATCTTGATGATGCAGACCTGCAAAGAAGATTGTTGGCAGTTGAAATCGATTATTTGAAAAAAAAGTACTAGAACATCAAGGCTGCAAAGAAAGAGCAACGAATCTATTAGAAACTACATCAATGCTACAGAAAAGGTCATTGACAAAATAGAAAGAAGAGGTTTAAAATGGGTTGGACACCTATTGAGAATGCCTGACGAACGTTGGCCCCAAAAACTTCACATATGGAAGCCCCCTGTAAGAAGAAAGAGACGTAGACCGCGACGCTCATGGAATGAGGAAATTATAAGAGCGATGAAATTGACAGGTTTGGAGGAGGAACATGCCTTGGACCGGAAGGATTGGCGGGGGAGAACGGGAATACGGCGATAGCCGTCTCCAAAATGTATTGTATTTACAAGTTGGATCCTCTAATATATATACACTATCTTGATAATTCTATCCTGGGCACCACATAAATCACTCCAAACTGCTACAGAAACAAGCACAGGCAAGAAGTCAACAACAGAAGTCAGTTCTTTTTTGTAAAATCTGCCATGTAAGCAATAGTATCAAATTTTGTATTTTGGTAGTTGGTTCCTTCTTGCATAACTACGTCTATTTGTTAACTACAGTTAACGGTAATTAGAATAATGTAGTGATATACATAATTACTGTTTGTTTTTATTATTAAATGTATATAGTATTATTGTTCTGTACCAGTGGCCACAGTTGTCTAGATACTTTATGTAAAGAAAAAATGTTTAATAAAAACTCTTTGTTAGATGAGTTATAGTTAGGTGCATAAGTTGTACTTCTTTACAACTGAGACTTTGGTCTTTTTAAGATTATTTTCCTAGTCGATGTCTTCTACCTCGATAATTTCATCTGATGCAGGTTGGATATATACGGCATTAGATATTACATATACAAGAAAAGCCAAATAATATAGAACTATAACATAAATATTATAAATATAATATGTAACTAGAGCTCGTGAAATATGCACTTAAAAAACTCTAAAATATGCATAAAAATATGCACAAAAATCAGCTGAAATATGCACTAAAGTATGCTTTTCATGCTTTTATGCATTCAGTGCATATAAATAAAAACGCAGTAATACATGTATTGAAGGTAATTAATTTATTTCATGCTAAACTCACAAAAAGTATTTATTGAAATTTGTATAATCTACAATATGTTGCATATGAAATGTTTTGAAGTGTATACGTAGCTTTATCTATCTCTTTTAATGCTTCCATATTATGTTGCAGAGCTTCGCAGACTAAAGGCGATTTCTTTTTTTCCCAGTATTTAGTAGACAAATCATAGCAATTCAGAGTAAAGATCTTTGTGTATAAGGATTGATTTTTTATATATGTCTTTACCAGAAATTTTTCGGACAGGAAGTTTCGTCTGATATTTAAAGGTGGTTCCAAGGCTTCCAAATACAAGGGTTGAATTGGTGTGGACTTCATAGCACCTAAACATGTACGTAAAGCTAAATTGTGTATTACGTTAATTTTATTTAGCAATACATTACTGGCTGATCCATAAAATATGCTTCCGTAATCAAAAATGGAGCGGATATACGCTCTGTAGAATAATAAATTTACATCTACATCAGCATCCCACCACGTTTTATTAATCGATTTAAGGAAATTTATTCCCTTATTGCATTTGTTTAACATATCCTCAATATGATCCTTCCAAGTCAAATGTTTGTCAAGTGTCATCCCTAAATATTTGACCTTACTTTTTAGTGGATATTGATGCTCTCCTAATTTAATTATTTGATCGTTAGGTTTATAATGTCTAGTGAAAATGCAAACCTGAGATTTATTGCAAGATAATTCAAAATTGTTTTTATGAAGCCATTTTTGAAGTATCTGATAGATACTATCCAAGTTTTTAATTGCTGTTTGATATTCTTTGTGTTCTATGTAAATGCAGAAATCATCTGCGTATTGTATGAGGTTGAAGGATATGTTATTTATTTTAATATTGTACAAGTCCGCTACGTACATATTAAACAGGATAGGGCTCAATACAGAACCCTGAGGTAATCCTTTGCTTACGATTCAGGAACCTATGAGCATTTGTTCTTTTTCTTAAATAAACTAATTTGTTTGAGTATAGATTAACAATACTAGCGGCAAATTGGGCTGGAATTTGAAATATTCTTAATCTAGCCTTAATTATCCTCTCTAGAGTTTTTTGTATACAAGATAATAAAGATATGGGTTTGTAAGCTTCAACTAATTTTAGATTTTTCCCAGGTTTTGGTATAGGAATGACAATAATATGTTTGAAGGCTGAAATGTTAGAACCTTCTCTAATTATCTGATTAAAAATATTTAGAAGTAACTCTTTTGCATTATTTGGTAAATTCAATAGCATAACGTATTTGATTTCATCATAACCAGGAGAAGTGTTGGGACGATCACTAAGGGCACAGTCCAATTCTAGCATTGTAAATGGTTTTAAGAGAAAATGACTATGATTCGGATTGAATAACATCAAATCTTCGTGATTGTTCACATATGGTGGTGCAATTTTGTCCAAAAACTCTTCTGTCCACGAATCTTCCAGTGGTAATGGAGCATTGACCATTTTCCTGTTCATCCTTTTCGCTTGATTCCAAATCGAGGTAGGCGACGTTTGTTTATTTAATTTTGAGCACCAATCAACCCAGCTTTGTTTGGCTTTCGATTTCAATAATTTCTTAGCGTGAGCACTAGCTTGTTTACATTTAATAAAATTTTCAACTGATGGATCTTGCTTGTATTTTATTAATGCATTTTTCCTTTCTGCGACAATTAGATCACATTCTGCATCCCACCACGGTGAAGGAGTCCGTTTTTTACACTTAAAGGGTTTATATTGGCAAATACATTGTGTGGAAGCTTTATTGATACAGTCTAATAAAATATTATATTTTTCTTCAGCATTTGGGGATATAGGTCCACTTTCATTTAACATATTCTCGATTATTTCAGCGTACATATCCCAATTGGCTTTCTTAATATTCCATTTACTTTTGGGGTATATGGTCTCATTAATAGCTCTTGAGTATTCGAGTTCTATTTTTACAACAAAGTGATTTGATCCAAGTGTATCAGAATCTACAGTCCAAAATGTTTTAGCAAAAATGGAAGGGGAACAAACCGTAATATCAATCATAGAATCTGAATGTCCTGGATTTCCTTGACAAGTAGGTTGACCGTTATTCATCACAATAAAATCAAGATCCTGTAGGGTCTCTACAATTTGATCGCCAATATTATCATTTTTTGATGATCCCCAGAGCGCATTGTGGGCATTCATATCACCTCCAATAATGCAGGGGTGCTTCACTTGGGAAAATAATTTTGTCCAATCTTCTATTCTGGTTTTGGTTTTTGGACATCTATACACAGAGAGAAAACTCAAGTGAGTATTATCGTAATTAATTTTAATACCACAGGCAGCTCTTTATTGAGTTTTATTTAATTTTAATATTTCAAAACGGATACCCGTTTTTACCAAAATAGCGACACCAGCAAAACCGTCTGCACGATCTTGACGAACAATATTATAACCTTTAAAATTAATATACAACATTACTTTTGAACCAGGTTTCACTTAAAAGAACTATATCAACATCTTCTTTGTAAGAAAATTGAGTAGGCTGTTTTTATTTGCAACAGCTGATCTAGCGTTCCATTGCATAATTTTAAGTTTAGTGTTTAAGGCCATAAATTTAAGTACTTTTAAAAATATCCTCGAGAACAGTATACAAACCCTTAGCTAACAAATTATTATCCAGTGTTTTTACATCCTCAACTGATTTGACATTTTTTATAAATTCAGAAAAAAAATTGACTAACGAAATAACTATCTTGTTTTTTTTTCACCATCTATTGAACTATTAGGTTTATTGGGATTAGGTGGTAGAGGTTGTAACGGACCAAATCTAAAAGGAAAGGTGGTAGAATCTGTAGGGGATTGTGAAACAGGAGTAGACACTTTCCTTTTTTTTATGTGCATAATGTTCAGTATTAATCTTACTAGGTCCAGGATGAGCAAAGTTTGTTGATTTTTTCATATACGGTCTTGGAATGGTAGGATGAGATGACGTAATGTCATCAGATACGTTAGGTAGTTTTGGAAAATTTTCTTCAAGATTTGACAATATCGAAAATTTATTGTTACTAACAAATCCGGAAAAAGATGATTCTTTATATCTTTTGGCTTCTAGAAAGGAGATTTTTTGATCTAGCATAATGTTTTTAATTTTTTTTTGTTCCTCATAAACCGGACAACTTTTGGAGATCGAAATATGATCTTTACTTTTACAATGTATACAAAAAGTTTTTTTAGTGTCGCATATGTGACTATCATTTTTAATTTCTGCACATCGTATACAAAATTCTTGTGTGCCCTTGCATTGCTTAGAAATGTGACCAAATTTCAGACACTTGTAGCACTGTATTACCCTGCCTACAAATCTTTCTACTGGCAAATACACAAAATTAACTACGACATAAGTTGGCAAAACATTTCCTTCAAATGTAACTATAATATTTCGTCTGGGGACGTATTCTGTTTTACCGTCTTTATCTACCTTTCTATGCATTCTTTTAATGTCAGTAATTTTAACGGAAGAGTCTATATGTTTTTTTTAAATAATCAGTATCATACCTCGTATCTACATCGTGAATTATTCCCTTGATTTCCAAGAGATGGTTAGGGATATAGGCTTTTAAATTTTCATCCTTTAACTTATTATGTGTTACTAGATGATTTGCATCCAAAATTGATTTTAAAATAACTTTAACTCTATTTTTTCCTATAGATTTAATTTCCTTTAGGTTTTTGATTTTAAGTTTTTGATGCAAAATTTCCCCCACAATCATTGGATGTAAACGAGAAATGTTCTGATTATTTAAATTCTCGATATATACGCAACAGCTATGAAAATCATAATTATTAGAAGAAATGTTATAAAGTTTTACTTCCCTTGTTTTGTTAGTTTTATCACCGGAACTCGCACCAATTTCCATGTCATGTTCTGGAGAACTTGTCGCAACACTTAAATCGCACATTTGCGTCTTATTTAGTTAGTCTTATTGATTACCCCCATTAGGGGAGGTAAATCACTTATTTTCACAAAAATTCCAAATATTTAACCGATATATTTATCACAAAATTTAAATTATAAATATAAATTTTGATTTTTAATCACCGCAAAAACTTATCTGCCGCTTAATGTGATTGTCTGTTTACTGTGAATGCTCACTACGTACTGAATTTCCACTTTAACACCTTGTATCTTTCAACATTTTAATAAAGAAATTTGGCTTGAATCGTATTATTTTAAAGTCTACGGTTCCTTTTTGTTCAATTACTTAAGGACCACCCTGTGTAAACTGTGTTATTATTTTGGATTATAATTGTCACAAAAACATTTACACAATTGTATTTTGTCTTGAAACAATCATGGAATTATGATTTTTTAGTATTATTTTTATAAGGGCTTTATATTGAAAAAAGAAACTAAAACGCAGTCAAAATAAGGGATTTTAAAGTACTGGTTAATGGTTAATGGTTAATGGGAAATGGGTTAATGTTGACTTCTTCTTCTTCACGTGCCATCTTCGCTACGAAGGTTGGCTATCATCATGGCAATTTTGATCCTGGAGGCTGCCGCTCGGAACAATTGTATGGAAGTGCAAGCAAACCACTCCCTGAGGTTTCTCAACCATGACATTCTTCTCCTACCTATGCTGCGCCTACCTTCAATCTTTCCTTGCAATCTTCAATCAACAAATGCAATTTTGATTATTCATATCTTATTACAAATTGTTGAAAAATACGTTAAGAACTTTTTTTAAGGAAGAATCTTTAGAACTTTAAGAAACCTTATTTAAGTTTAGAACTACAATACTATTGTTAATTTTAAATGATTTCACATTAAGAATATTCGATAAAAAAATTCATTTTCAAAAAGCATTTCCTGTTATTTTACGGCAAAAGCTCACAAGAACATCCATTAAAATTTGTTATCAACTTTAAAAACATCCCTTTTCAGAATTGCCCTATTTATATAGCTCCATAAATTTTCTTTTCATTCCGGAAAATACAGCCCATAGGCCTACTGCAATAAATTGGGCATTAGCGAAGTCCTCGCACATCCATTTTTTCTACCACCTTTATCATTATTGAAATTTTCCCATCTCACGAAAGCGGACTTCATTTAAAATGCTTCGAAGGGGATTTAACAAAATAACAAGCATTCTTTGACATATCAGAGTTTGGAGGTTTACTATAGGTTGTTTGTTAATACACACTTCTTTCAAAAAAGCATTTGTAGTATATATTTATCACTTTGTGTCGAAAGACACTTATTGAAACGGTCGAAAACAGATCATATACTGGTTAGAATTTGGCGGTGTTTTTAAAAAACCATTACTAAAATGGAAATAAATTTTTTTTTATTATTTAAGAAAAAGTGGCATCTACCTAATAGTTATTAGGGAACAATACATAAGTTACAATTTTGTAGTGCAATATAACTATAAGTTTACATACATTATATACAACAACATATTAGATTTTATGATTTTCTTGAATAGACCCATTTGTTCTGCTGTATTTTTTTTAAACTGTTTTGATTTTTTTATTGAGTCTTTATTGGCCTGAGTTCTGAATTTAAATTTTGCTATTCATAGAGCCAGTCATTCAACACATTGCTTTAACGACACTTTAAAGTCATTAGAGGCAGATTTTAGTGTCGTTTCTGAATCCGCATTATTCACTACACTACACGCACTTAAACCTGCATCTTTTTCTTCTTCTTCTTCTTCTTCTTCCTTCTTTTATGTAGGCTTTAAAACCTGTTTCTTCTTCAATATTAGCTTTCTAAATTGTTTAAATTGTCGCACCATCTTTTTCTTGATATGCCAAGAGTTCTTCGTCCATTTGGTAACTTATCTCGTACTTTTCGTATCATTCTGTCCTCTGCTATTCTACTCGTCTGTTCGTTTCACATCCGTTTTCGTTTTATTACCGATCCCATTATGTCTCCTATATTGCATGCTCTTCTTGTGTTTTCGCTTCTCTCCCTATCCAACAGACTTTTCCCTTAAAATCGAGTATTTTCATCTCTGTTATCTCTAGAAGTCGTCTCGTTTTAGATATGTCAGGTCTTGTCTCCGCCGTATATGTAAATATAGGTCTAATTGGTGCTTTGATGATTCTTGTTTTTGTATCTTGTCTGAGGTGTTTGTTCTTTCAGATTGTGTCATTAAGGGATATCGCCGCTTTACTTGCTTTTAAGCTATGTTGTTGTGTTTCAGCTTCAAGCTCGTTTTCTGTCTCAAGGATTAATGCGGTATCGTCTGCATAATATATCATTTGGATTTCTTTGTTCCTCATTATGTAGCCATAACCTTTACGAAGTGCTGATTCTGCTTTGTACTGGTATACACTGGGCTATTTTTCCATTTATCTTTGCCTGTATTTGATTATGGAGGTAGATGTTTTCGATGGTTTGTGTAATATTGATTGGTATGTTTCATTTATACAGTAAGTGTAAGACGTCTTCGAGATGGATGTGATCGAAAGCCTTTGTCAGGTTTTTAAAACATAGATATGCTAGTTTATTGTACTCGATGGCCTTTGCTGTGATTTGTCTTAGTACAAATACGGCGTCTACGCAGGATCTTCCGAATTTGAATCCTTCTTGTTCATCTGATAAAGTTTTTAGTCTATTGACTTTGTTGGTTAAGACTTTTGTGGTAAGTTTCAGTGCGGTATTAACTAGATTTATACATCTATAATTGTTGGGGTCTTTTTTGTCTCCTTTCTTGAACATTTTTGTCATTATGCTGTTTCTCTATGCGAATGGTATCTTGCAGTGCTATATTAGTTTTTGTATCAGTTTTGTCATCTCTAGGGTTATATTTTTTTGTCCGTGTTTTAGAAGCTCGTTGGTTATTCCGTCTGGTCCTGGTGACTTTCTATGTTTTAGAAAATTTATGGCTATTTCTACTTCCTGAAAACTGATTGTTATTTCATGTCTTAACTCAGGTACTTTATTGTGCTGATTGTTATTTTCCCTTGCTGTAAACAGTTCCGTCAGGTGTCTTTCCCATTCGTTTGCTGGTATGTTATTGTTTTCCGTCAATTCTGCCATTTCTTTCCGTTAGTTTCCATAAATCATAACCATAAACCATAAATCTCCATATTTGTTTTTGTGTATCGTAGAAGTTTTCATAGAACTTACACTCACAGGCGTAAAGATTCTAGTCAGAATCCAAAATGGCGTATTAAATTTCGACATTAAGCAGGTAGCGACTAAAATTTAATGGCAATTTTGGACACCAGCCCCAATTCCCGTTTTTATCTTACAGGTATATTCGACACCAAATAAATATAGCTGCGACATAAATAAAATACCATAGTTAATTAATTTATTTATTTTAATAAAAGTAATGTGCATTTTGTTTCTTTATAACTGTAATAATATCTAAATATAATACAACTAGTACCTAATTTTTGTACATTTTACCGTTAATATACTTGTATACAATGATTTATTTGCCATTAAAGGAATGATAAGATACAGCTTTTATAAAATCTAACATACGTGTTTGTTGGGATCGTAGTTTATCCATCATTTTCTCTAAAAATGCCAATTTAGCCTTAACAGTAGTATCTTTGATTTTTGCTGGTATATGTAAACTATTATTTTGACATAAGTGTCTACTTGAAATTCTTTTAACTTTTCAATAAAAATAAAAATAGAAGGATGTGTTGAATAAAAAGAAGAATTAAATCTCGAATGAAAGGATTCACAGGCATTTGTGGTCCTCGCAATAGACGGATTCTGATTAGACCATATGTGTGGTGGAAATAGAGCGCTATCGAAAATGTAATTTTCCAGTAAATAATCTGCATAAATATCGAGTGTTGCGTTTATAGGTTTATATGACATTAAATCATAAAGAAAGCATTCTTCAACTTCTGCTGGATTTAAATAAGTTAAACCAAACGTATGCCTTAACCATTTTCTAATTTCTGAATTTGTATCCTTATATTCTTGTACCAAACCCAAAGATTGAATTGTTTTAAACCAGTTTTGGTGTAAGTGAAAACGGCATCCACTAATTTTTGTATTGGGCCACATATACAATAAAGCACAGTGATTTGCTTTTTCAAAGTCGACAAATATTTCAGTTGGCTCTAATAATAATTGAAATGTTTCAAAAATCTTAGACCTTAATAAAGAAAATAAATTTTTGTATGTCCGATTGTGATCCAAAACGACTTTTCAAGGCCCTTCCATTGTAAAAAAGGACTAAGATAGGTAGATAGACTGTTATGTCTCTTATTTAACCTTACACTAGAAAAAGTAAATCGAGAGTGCCATATTAATACGATTGGCACCATCTTTAATAAACCTGTACAAGTGGTCGGATATGCAGATGACATAGACAATATTGCTAGGTCCACGAAATCTCTGATCGAAGCATTTTGATCATTAAGGGCGTCTGCACTGATGGGATTAAAAATAAACGCACAGAAAACCAAGTATATGTACTGTACTAGATCAGGCAACCAGATACCTAGACTATTAATTGATGATCTGAAACTGGAAGGTGTGGACACTTTCATTTACCTGGGCTCGCTGCTGACCAAAGACAACAATGTCAGCGAAGAAATTAAAAAAAAAATAGTGCTTGCCAATAAGTGCTATTATGGCTTGAGGAAACAGATGGTCCCAAAACTACCCAGAAAAATTAAAATTACCATATATAAAACACTAATAAGGCCAGTGTTAACATACGGGTCAGAAACGTGGTCACTGACACAGAACGACCACGAACTGCTTAGACGTTTCGAGAGAAAAATTCTAAGGAAAATATATGGAGGAGTCCAACAACAGGGTTTGTGGCGTAGGCGCTACAACTTTGAATTATACAAAAGTTTTGGGAAACCTGACGTTGTAAAATTTAATAAATTAGCACGCCTTCGATGGAGAGGACCTGTAATTAGACGAGATGAAGAAGCAACAGTCACAAAAATTTTCGACCGAAGAGGACCAGTGGTAAGATGATCCAGAGGAAGACCAAAACTTAGAGTATCAAGATAACATAAAGGATGATCTAAAATCCATTGGAGGTAAAGCATGGAGAAAAGTTGCCAGAGACAGGGGTAAATGGATGATTATTCTGAAGAAGGCTTTGGCTCATAACGAGCTGTAATGCCATTGATGATGATGATACATCGTAGTAAAGTCGCTTTACATGCTTTGTGTAAACTGTTCCCAGTGTTCATTGTGTGTTCTTCTTACCAACCAATCTGGTCTGAATCTGCATCTTTATTTTCGATAATTCCCACATTAGGGGGTGGGAAGAAATTCAAATAAGGTTGACTATTATATCATTTTGATGAGATAAGAGAAGATTTAAGTTGATCATGTTCTCAATTCGATGATTTGGATAGTATATCCTTTGTATCGATGTTATCGAACTTAGTAAATCAGAAACAATTACTACTCTAGTTATGGTATTGTCGTTAGAAAACGCAAGTGCTTTGTAGAGAGCGAATAGTTCGGCTGTATATATACTGTAATGTATTGAAAGTTAAAATAAGTTCTTATTTGAATTAGTAACGAAAGCCGCACCAACTTCATCATTGGTATTCGAAGCGTCTGTATAGGGTTCCAGGGTTCGAAGTTTTGATAGGGTTCCAATATATTTCACAAGAAATGTGCTTTAATAAGGAAGAAAGATATTTTTGCACAAACTGGAAAAGTTTTTGTCAACATATACCAAGTAAGCCGGCAAAATATGGAATAAAAATGTTCGCACTTATTGATTCGCGAACTTTTTATACAGCAAAGTTGGAAATATATGCCGGAAAGCAGCCAGAAGGCCCCTTTGAGATAAATAATAATCCTAGTAATGTGGTTAAATGTATGATAGAATCAATAGCCCATACTGGACGCAACATTACTTGCGACAACTGGTGTACATCCGTTCCTCTAGTAGGAACCCTAAAATAAATAAACCACAAATTCTTCCCTTTTTGTAGCTACAAAAGGAAGACCACTAAACAGCAGCATTTTTGGTTATGGTAAAGACTGTCTTTCACTATCATATGTTCCTAAGAAAAATAAAAATGTTCTGATGTTATTTATGTTTCATGATTATGACACAATTGATGAAGAAACGGGTGAAAATAAGCCGCAGGTTATAACCTTCTACAATACGACAAAGGGAGCAGTGGATGTTGTGGACCAGATGAATTGTAATTACTCCGTTTTTTTTTCGAATAAGTTGCCGATGGCCACTTACAGTTTTTTTTTTCATTGATGAATATTGCAGGATTAAATAGTCAGGTAATTTATTATAGCAATACTAATACTAAAGTAGAACGCCGTTAATATCTAAGAGAAATTAGTACAGATCTTATCAGACCCCACCTGATAAGTCGTGCATCAATAACAACATTGCCAATATTATTGCGACTTCAAATAAGGCAGAAACTAAAGATAGAGTCAAATGTTTTTACTGTCCTCGAAGTAAAAATAGAAAAACCACTTCAAGTTGTGCAGATTGTTTAACACGTATGTGTGGTGAACATACAGATTGAACCAAATTAAAACGGAACATACAATTTAATACATGTCTGTTTGAACTGCATTTGAAATAGTGGACCAATATAAAATTTGGACAAAAATAAATCCATACCTGGGTATAGACATTGTATAAAATATCGTTCAACTATCTGTCTCGTAACAATGTTGTTTGCGTAAGACGGGTTTGTCTAAGATAATAGTTCAGGAAATGAAGCTCGAAAAAGTTAAAACCTCGCAATTTTTTCGTCCTGCATGTATCCAGTTGAAATTTTAACAGAAGGTAGGTGATAGCCCAAGGATCAAAATCTATATCGAACCGAAGTGCGCTGAAGGGTTTTAGGGGTGAAAACTACCCTAATTGTCAAAAATTATAAAATAACATATTAAACCTGAATATGGGTAAGATTTGGTTTGAATTAGTTAAATAATGATTATTTTATACTTTTGAATAGAGTTCCATCATATTTCAACCCTTAAAAAGCAACCCTTGTTAGAGATTATTGTAAAAAAATTACTAATTCTAAAAAAATGATTTCGCCTTGGATCGATTTGGATAAAAATTTGGATTTAAGCTCAATTCACCCGCTGCTTTATAGTTTATGTCATGTCGACGAACCCTGATTGTTCTTAGGGGTGAAAACTACCCCTAATTGTCAAAAATTATAAAATAACATATTAAACATGAATATGGGTAAAATTTGGTTTGAATTAATTAAATAATGATAGTTTCGTGCTTTTGAATAAAGTTCCATCATATTTCAACCCTTAAAAAGCGACCCTTATTAGAGATTAATATAAAAAATTAGTAATGCGAAGAAAATGGTTTCACCTTGGAACGATTTGCATAAAAATTTGGAATTAAGCTCAACTCACCCTCTGCTTTATAGTTTATGTCATGCCGACGAACCCTGATTGTTCTTAGGGCTGAAAACTACTCCTAATTTTCAAAAATTGTAAAATAATATTACAAATCTTAAGATGAGTGAAATTTGGTTTGGATTAGTTAAATAGTGATTTTTTTATACTTTAAAATACAAATTCATACATTTTCAACCATTAAAAATCAATTGTTATGAGTGCTATAGGTGAAAACAATTTTTTGCCAAAATTTTGCAACTTTTCAACTTTTGAAAATCACCCTTTACAACATTGCAGTTTTTATAAACTAATTTATAAGATATAAATTGAAAAAAGTAGAATTAAATACAAAAAAATGTATCAACATAAAAAGGCACCATATATTCTTATACATTTACATAAATAGTTGAAAATATTTACATTTATAGGTAAAACAATTATAATATTAATTTTATTCGTCATCAATTACATCTTCATCGTGATCTATGTCATCCTCATATTCTTTAATTATTGGTGGACTGTTATTGCACCCTTCACCTGAGCACAGAGAACAAGTAGAGTTACAGTATAAACCAACTTTTCTGCACCCACATGAAAACGCGCATCCTTTTTTGCATTGGCAAAAAATAATTTTCAAAAATTTATCGGGTGCAGGTTGTTTGTTCATGCGTACGGGTAATAACAAACCATCTTTGGAATACCATCCCCAATCTGTTGCTCTGATATTTTCATTGCCAAGCCATAGACATATGAGCAGATGTTTTATTCTGTTGTATGGGATTTCAAAATAAGAACGCTTAAAATTTCGAATGTATAACGCCCCACTAGCTAATATACCGGTTTTGTAGATTATTATGCTCCGAAATGTACTTTTTTATACTAATGGAATTTTCCGGAAAAAAATTAACTGGTTTTTTAACGTATTTCCTTTAATTTTTAACGATAGAGTGTTTCTTCAAAAACGATTTGTAGAGGTTTTTAAGAGCTACCAGGATCTGTGAATTAAATCTTTTTGGAACCATTGGTTTTTAAATGGGGTGAGTTTAAAGGGCTCGAAAAAGATGGTGCTTGATCGTAAATCGATGCTTTTAAACGGCTATATCTCGCCAAATATTCATTCTACAACAAATCTAAATAAAGGAAAATTTTAGTCATTAAAAAGCTACAATTTGGTAATTTTATTTTTTTCATATATTCAGTATTTTCGGGCATATTTAAAAAAAGAAGGGTAAAAAATATAAATTGTAAATCGTTTCTCGCTTTAAGCTCTACTTTTTCTAAAACAAAGCATTTTAAATGGGTCAAACTTCTTGGACGTATTAACAATACATGTACAAAGGGAATTGCAGAAGGGTGAAGATCGATTTTAATTATGGGGGTGGTTAGGGGGTTGTTTTCATTGATTTTTTCGTAAAAAATGAGGTATTGACCTTATTTTCATCATAACTCACTCAATTTTTGAGCTAGAGTCTTTTTTTATGATAGGTCTATTTATGCTCTTTAAAAAAAGGTTTTGTGAGTTTTCTTCCAAAAATGCATCATTTTCCCGATATTTGACTTTGAATCTTTCAAATTTGGCATTTGAAGAAAACCGCTGAACATTGATAGGCCGTATTTCGGTTCCTATTATATCGCAAAAACATTTTAAAAAATGAATTGTATTTGTCTTTTTAAAAGCTACAAATTTGTTTTCTACAATTTTTTTGATAAAATGCACCATTTTCGAGTTATTCGCGAAAAATCGATTAAAAACGTGGATTTTTTCGTCTAAAAGTTGTTACTTTCAATCGCGAATACCTTAAAAAATATCATTTTATAAAAAAAATGTATAGCACATTTTTTGTTTAGAATCACTTTTTTATTCGAAACCTGTAGTTAAAACGTAAAAAAAATTTCACAATGGGTGGCAACCACCTGGCTTTGGGCACTTTGTCGTATAGATTTGATTTAGGCTTACCTTCTGTTAAATTCAAGTCAATCCACGCAGAGAAAATGCGGTGATGCATCTTTCTGGACTATAACTGGTTTGACAGCATATAAAATCGTAGATTTATGTGTAGCTTTCAATTTTTATGAGTTCAGAATCCAGCAGCCCGCTAAAGTATTGGATTTTTATAATATAATTATTTGACAATCTTTTGTTGGCCAACCACCTACAGCAGAATTGAGCCGAAATACATTATATTCCTATGTTCCGAATTTATTTCGTTCAATCTGTATAATTACAATATGTCAAATATGCCGCAATAGTGTTTACATTTCTTTTATGTTATACAATTTGTTATATATGTATTATTTCATTAATAAAATGTATATACTTTTATGTTATTTATCACTAATCAAATTTTTATAGAACCATGCCGCGACTAAGTTTCGTTAATTATTGAATATTTTAGTAAAATATAATTAAATGAGAAGAAAATGGCGACTGAGCGCAGCGCTCATAGGCGAACAATCGCGTCATTGTCTGATACGCGAAAAATGACAGGTTAAAAAAACATTTGGCTCATTGAAAATGAAAATAATTTAGATACTTATATCATTAACAATATTATTGCAAAAAATTTAGTATATTTTTAAATTCCTTTTTCGCATTTGTTTATTTTTATCTCCGTATTTCGACGTGTAACAAAAACGCAAAGCTTGAGAAAATATCGATCGTACAATCGTACCTGACGGCTCTGCTTTGGAATCCATATAAAAGTCTTCAATCATGTTGACGCCAAAGAGACGCCTGTATTGAAAGAGAAAAAATATAAATAAGGAAATATCGAATATCCTCTAAAATTCATTATAGTGACATACGGCCTCGTCACGTCTATTGATTGCCATTTTCCGACATGGATCAGATAACTCAGACGTTATGAAGTGACTTTTGTTAATTTTAAAGTATATATATTATACAAGAAAAAGAGAATTTTAACAGGAATTAGGTAAATCAAATCTATTAAATGATTATTATTTTCTGTACTTTTATACAAATAATAATGTTTAACGATTTAAAATGCTTAACTTACGAATTAAAATTAATAACAATTCATTGCTTGTGAAATGAAGTTTTATTGGTTTCAAGTTTTCAACCCCTAGAAAGCATTTTTTTATGAAAAAATAATAAATTATTATTTTATAATTATATATAATAATTAAAAGCCTATTTATAGTTTTATATGTTTTAATTTTCAGAATGATAATTCTGTAGTTTAAACACTTTAACTTTCAACCCCTAAAAATCACCTCTAAAGACGACTGCTAAATAGGCCAGACAATTGACTGGACCTCTTGAACCTAAGGCCAAAAAAATACCTTATTATTTTTACGCATAAACTATTATTGTTTTGTTATTTTGAGAGAAAGCCTAAACCATTTTTTAAAACAGACTATACAACTTTTTTTTAATATTATTAGGTTAATTATAATGCCTTTTTGCCATGAAATATTTGAACTGATTTTTTTTACGAGCTGTAACATGCAGTTTACATGCAGATGATTTTTGTGGTGTTCGGTTTAAAGGTCTTTTCGTGGACTATCAAAAACTTTGATATCAATAACTTTTAAAATGCAACCATTTTCTTGCGATTTAACGTTAAATACATTAATCTATTGATTCAAAAAATTCAAAAAAATAATGTCTCTTTTTACCAACTGTATCTCACTTTGTATTGTATTCAGAATATCTATTAATAAGTAATTCTCATTAACTTTTTAATAGTTTCATTTTTGTTTTTCATAATTCTTCGATCAAAGATATATTTTTTGAGTTATTTATAAAAAACTGGTAAAAAACGTGACTTTTTTTTTAAAAAACTTGCCGTTTTCAACTACAAATAGCTCAAACAGTATTGACTTTTACGAAAAAATTCTGTAAAACAAAAGTTAATCCTCTATCGAGTTCCCTGTTTATTTTAAGCAAAATAATTTTTACCTCCGAAACGGGGTGGCATCCATCACTGGGCAGAAGCACATATTAGCGTTTTATAACTTTTTTTAAATCAGCGTACCATCTCACCAGATTTCAAGCAAATCGGTTCAGTCCGACAAGATTGGGAGGTGAATAGCCCGAGTGAATGGAGTAGTTCTAGGACCGGTTAGGGCGTTTCCATATTCACCACCTGGGTATGGGTCCGATGTGAGGCATACCACTGAACATAAAACAAATTGAATTCAGTTGGCCCAAAATCGGACTAAGCGGAAAAGTATGCTTCTTCTTCTTCTGGTTCCTATCCGTTTCGGATGTTGGAAATCATAATTGGCAATCATAACCTTGCTCGCTGCGGTCTCGAAACAGCTCCGTTGAGGTTTTCTTAAACCATGTTCTTAAATTCCGCAGCCATGATATTCTCCTTCTACCGGGTCCTCGCTTACCTTTGACTTTACCTTGCAATATATGACTGTAGCAGGGAGTAACGGTGCTGATTTCTCATAACGTGTCCCAGATATTGCAATTTTATGCGTTTGATCGTAAACACAATCTCTGGTTCCTTCTTCATTTTTCCTAGAACTTCCTTGTTCGTGATCCTTGCTGTTGTATGATATTCTCAGCATTCTTCTATAAAGCCACATCTCAAATGCTTCAAGTTTTTTTAATAGTGGCGTCTGTAAGCGTTCATGCTCCGCCCCGTACAACAACACAGAGAAAAACATAGCATCTCAAATGTCTCATTTTTGTATCAAGGGATATGTTGTGACTTTTGAATATAGCGCTCATTTTGTTAAAGACCGTTTCTTGTCTTTCCTATGCGGCACTTTATTTCCTGTAAATTGCTCCACTGTTCGTTAATAATAGTTCCCAGGTAACAATACTGTTTTACTCGCTCTATCTGCGTCCCATTAATGATATAGATGAGTCCGTTTATATTCTCCTTGCTGATAATCATTTGTTTCGTTTTGTGGGTATTAATGTTTAGTCCGTACTGTTGACTGTACTCGTTTTTTCTGTCCATTAGCCTCTGAAGTCCTTCTAAACTATCTGCTATCACCATGGTGTCGTCGGCATATCTAACATTGTTTACTCTTTCACCATTTAGAAGGATGCCTTCGTCTATTCCGTAAAGAGCCTCGTTAAATATTTTCTCTGAGTACATATCAAATATCAACGGCGATAGGATACATCCCTGTCTAACTCCACGTAGTATTTTTATGTGATCTGTTTCTTCTCCGTTAATTTTTCATGTATGCGGTCTGATTCCAGTAGAGTTCTGAAATTATTCTGAGGTCTTTGTCATCCAGGTCTGCCTCTTTTAGAAATGTTTATCATCTTTTGATGTTGAACTTTGTCAAATGCCTTTTCGTAGTCGATCAAGCACGCGTATGCGTCGCAATTAACGTTCCTGCATCTTTGAATCAGTATCTGTACTCCAAAAAGTGCCTCTCGGGTACCCACTGCGTTAATGAAGCCGAACTGTCTGTCCGATATTTGTTCCTCGCACTTCTTATAAATTCTTCCATGGATGACTCTAAGAAACAGTTTCAACATGTGGCTCATTAGGCTGATTGTTCGATATTCTTCGCACTTTTTAGCCCCCTGTTTTTAGCCCCCCAAAAAAAACAGAAAAAGTATTGCGGGAGCTCTATATTCTGCGTGAACGTTGAAGGCTAGATGATGACGATGATGATATCTTGCCTTTGTATTGCTCAAAAATTATTAAGCAAATTTATTAGGCATGTAACAGCTAACTTACCATGATAGAGTACTTAAAATTGTATGTAATCGCAGAAATAAAAACGCAGTTTAAAACAATAAGCTCTATTTATTTTGTCAGTGTACATAATTGGTTCTAAAATATCCGTGATATTTTATCTCTAAGCATTTTACTTTTGAACCATTTTATTTTACTAGCTATCAAAACATTTTGGCTATTTTAAACTTGGAGATTTCCAAATCAGAATATTTTTAATTAACTTTTTCAATTTGAGATGCTCGTTTCAGCTGTCACAAGGCTACCTTTTTAATTAAACTTTTAATCTTTCAATAAGGCGCTAAGACACTTAAATTAAAACTACTAATGCAAAGGTAGAATTGTTTTAAAATTTAGTTTTTGTATTACCGAACAAAAATGTTAAGGTGACGAAGTTTAATTCTAGTTATTTCTCGTTAGAGTTTTTTATTCAGTGGTGTAGCAATTACATCAACAAAGTTTTTTTTTATAGTTTTTTTCTTGCTAATACATGCTATTGTAATTAATATTTTAAACCCCTCAAAGAGTTTAATTTTTCATAGTTATGACCCATATTTATTTGTCTAAGCATTTTAATGAAAATAAGCCAGAAAATAATTGAAGTTTAAAATTAGTTTATTGACGTTTTAATTTCTACTTCGGAAACAGTTCTCAAAATACAAACATTAATAAATCAAACAAATTTTGTCAGTCAACTTTCCAACTCAAAATAACCCTATTTATAAAAGCCCAGAAGAAATATCCAATATACTAGCATCTACTTATGAATATAACTCAAGTTACCTGTATATTATGCTATCAATTTATTAAAATAAAAGAAGAAAATAATCCTATAGAATATTACGATCAAAACAATAACGATCTAAATATACCAAAAACAAAGGAAGATATTAGAAAATGTATTTCAGAATTGTAAGAACACCGACAATATACCGTTTATATTTCTTAAAAATTTAGGCCCTCAATCTAAAGAAACATCTACTCAAAATCTACTATATAATCCTATCCAGAAACGTGTTTCCTAAATCATGGAAAAATTGAATTATAATACCTATTCTAAAACCAACTAAAAAAAAATCAGATCCACAAACATATCGACCGATATCACTTACATGTAACATAGGTAAAACATTAGAAAAGATACCAAACAATAGGGTAATGTGGTATTTAGAATCAAACAAATTAATTATTTCAGAACAATGTGGTTTCCGAAAACATCGCCCAATTTTAGACAACCTCGTTGACTTAGAATCAGAAATCCACGTAGCAATTGCAATAAAACAGCATTGTGTTGGAATATTTTTTTATATAAGCAAAGCATATGATAAAGTTTAGAAATATTCAATCATTGACACAATCAGCAACTGGTTAATAAATGGTAACATATTATTAAAATACATTTCAAATTTTCTTGAAAACAGACAATTATTTCAAGTTCGAGTTGACGGAACATATTCTCAAACAAAAATTCAACAAAATAGTATACCACAAGGATCAAATTTAAGCACAACTTTCTTCTTAGTAGAAATAAATTCGTTATTAAAACAAATTGAAAACGCTGTCAAAGCTAAATTATACGCTGACGACCTAGTTATTTTCTGTAGAGGAAAAAACATAACAACGATTCACAGTCACATTCAAAAACGTTAACACACATTGAGAAATGGTCAGGTAGAAGTGGACTTCAGTTTAACACTTTAAAAACGAAAGCAATCTGTTTCTCAAAGAGTAATTGAATGCAAACAAAAGAATTATATCTACACGAACAAAAACTGGATTTATGTAGAAGAAATCCGATTCTTGGGTACGACGTTTGATAAAAATTAACTTGGAAGACACATATTCAACAGCTGAAAAAATCCTGTCTACCTGGTATAAATTTACTACGATCACTTGCCTTTAAGAACTGGGGTGCCGAGTTATTCAAGTTTAATACTTATTTACAAATCCATAATTAGATCAAAACTTGACTATGGAACCATCGTCTACAACTCCTAAAAAAAAACACATTTGAAGTCACTGGATATTATCCAAAATAGATGTCTACGCATTTCTTTAGGGGCTCACTACCCAAGTCCCATTTAAAGTCTCTATTGGGAAAGTGCAGAACTTCCTCTTTTTTTCAGAAGACAATATCTAAGCCTAACATATGCAACGGCAGTGTCATCAAACCGAAATAATCCAGTACTGCATAACGTTTTTGCTGATCGATTTACAATCAAATTTTAACAAACACGTCACATTGATCTTCCTTTTTACTTTCGTATACATATCATACTTTCCCAAATTAAATTTTCAATTTCCAAAAACCTATAATACCTCTTCAATCCACAATACTGGACTATGGACAATATTTATTTGTGCTATCGACATCAGTCTAACAAACCTAATAAAATAAGAGATATCATCAACCATCATTAAACAAAAGTTTCATATACTATGAAACAGATATGGCAATACCTACAACGTATACACCGATGCGTCAAAAAATGAAGACAGAGTTGTAGCAGCAATTTATTCGGAAGACTCCTCAGTAAGTTTTAAATTGTCATCAATTACAACCATCTTTTCGGCTAAATTATTCACAATTTTAAAAGCACCCTCGTTAATACAAAACAAAAACAAAGAAAGATGTATATTGTATAATAATCACAAATTTTTTAAGTTCATTATTATCACTGACTCAATTGTACTGTGACAACCTGCTTCTTATTAAAAAAATAACTTAAAAACAATTCAAATAAGAACATCCAAGTTCACTTTTTATGGGTACCTTCTCATAACGAAATTAAAGGTAACGAAGTTGTAGATAAGATGGCTAAAAACGCACCAACTAACCCGATATCCGAAGAAAGTAACATATTGGTACAAAACGATTTTAAAACCATACCTAAAACAAAAAATAATTCAAAGCTGGCAACAAACTTGGAACAACACTCCATCAAGGCTATACGAAGTCAACAAACATCCACATCTTTGGAAACCAAAAATAAAAGACATGAGAGAGCAAGTGATACTTACCCGTCTCCGTATTGGCCATACACGACTTACTCATGACTACTTATTACAGCGCAAAAATAAACCAGTGTGTGAAGTGTGCAACAGTGTCCTAACGGTAAAACATTTTTTAATACAGTGTCCCAAATATAACAGTGAACGACTCAAATACAACATACCCAACTCCCTAAGAGATGTCCAAGAAGAAAATACAGATAACCGAAAAATATTTTCCCATCTTAAAGACTGTCAACTTCTTCAGAAGATCTAAAATGTACATTGTAAACACATAGATATCCTGTGGGAGCTTTTATCAGTTCTTCTATCAGGCGCGGCCCCCTGCGAATGGGGGATGCTTTCTGGGTCTCCGTAGCGCAGATACCCAGAGGGTAACAGGAATACCTGTCGTGGAACAAAAACTGACACCTGGCAGTAGGTATAAAATGCACACCCATGATAATGGAGTTTATTAATTTATGTTTAGGGTCGCTGCCTGGGGATCGCCAGGGCACGTCTGGAGCCGGCGCTGGACCGGCATCTTAAAGACTGTCAACTTCTTCAGAAGATTTAAAATGTACATTGTAAACACAAAGATATTATTAATATTATTATTATTATTGTAAACTGATGTATATTCACTTATTGTATCAACTCATTTGCCTAAATACGCTAATGACATTGCGTGGTTGATGCATTAATAATAAAAAAAAATTGTTTTTTGATTTAAATAATTTGTCGTAGGTTTTTGGCATTAACAATGCATTCAACAGGTGAAGAAAGTAACGCCCTATACATATTTAAAACTAACAATTAGGAAAAGGTCTGACATATTCACGAGAGCGTAAATTATTATTATCTGCTAGAACAAATTGTGTTTCAATAAATGCTTCACGGAAGGGAATATTAAATTATAATGTTAATTAGTTTTCCATTAACGCTAACTCCCACTTTGATATTATTAAAACCTGGTATATATTGTCACTTAGCCGGAGAGCCGGAAAAAGTAGAGTAAATATAAGAAATGAACAATTATAATATGCAAATAATAATTATCCTTAAAACAATTATACGAATTGCATATCAACTAAATTAATAAAGTGTATTAGTGAATATATAGCGCAACCCCTTGCAAATTTAATAAATTTATCAGTAGAACAGGGTATTTTTCCACATAGCTTGAAGGTAGGTGTTGTAACTCCAATTTAGATCAGATTTAAAAAATCCAATTTTAGATAATTACAGGCCAGTTACAGTCCCTACTGTATTTTGGGTTAAATTGATGAAAAAGGTGTATACAAAAGAATATATAGTTTCCTTAGAAAATACAATATATTATGTTCCAACCAACACGGATTTCTAGCTGGAAGATCAACAGAGAGTGCTACCACTGAATTGCTTAGTTTTATTCACATCGCACTGGATCGGGGAAATTTTGTGGGGGCACTTTTTTTTGATGTCTCAAAAGCATTTGATACCATAAACGTAAGAGTTGCTAAAGAGCAGTTAAAAAATCTTGGTTTTAGGGGTCAGTTCTCATTATGGCTGTCATCTTATTTACATTCTAGGAAGATCCACGTTAAACTTAGTGATACACGATCAGATTATGGTGATATTGATATTGGGGTTCCTCAGGGTTCAATATTATCAGTTTTCTATAAAAGTGAATGATAGCCTGGCTCATTCTACAACTTCCACCAAACTTTTAGGTTTGTATCTTGATAGTAACATGAGCTGGGAATCTCAAATTAATCATGTTTGCAAAAGAATAAATAGTAGTTATTACGCAATATTGCAATTAAAAAGTTTTCTTAAAAAGGAACAGTTATTGAATGTATATTATGCAAGTGTTTATTCTCACTTAGCCTTCAATATAAATCTTTGGGGTAGTGCTGTGAATGCTGCAAGAGTGTTTGTCTCTCATAAAAGGATAATTCGGTTGACCTCTAAAATGACCTCATCAGGGTACCAAAACATAATATAGCAAGGTTTGAAAAATGTCAGTATTATATGGGTATAAGACTTTACAATCATCTTCGCAACATTATTAAATTTGAAATAATTTAAATAAATTTCGAAGTAAATTAAAATCTTTTTCTGTTGCAAAATTGATTCTACATTATAAATGAATATATGGGGGATGTAAATAATTAATTCTATGTATTTTTTATCCTTTTATTCTGAAATTGTGATGTTTTATAATGTATTTATATTTTGTTTATTCGACTTATATGATCTTCCAGGATGAATAAATTAATATTATTATTATTAATTCCTCTGGAAGTTTTTTCGACAATTTTTCAAGACTGTTGAACAAAAACTGGCACCCGGCCGTAAATGTAAAATGCATATTCTTGAGAATGAGTTTTAAGGTCGATTCAGACACATCAGTCCCGTCACAGTCCCGACGCCGAACCGTCCTGTTTGGTCACAGGAACTATCAACTATCTGACAGCTGGCAAACTGTTCGTCGCCTGATGAATGTGAATGCCGGTGCCATATTTCTAGTAAAGAATATTCTGTATGACGGATTGTTCGGTTCCGCGCCAGAACTGTGACGAGACTTGACTGATGTGTCTGAATCGACCTTTATAGTTTATGTCTAGGGTTTCTACATGGAGATCGCCAGGGAATGTCTGAAGACGGCGCTGGACTTGACAGCATGCGGGATGTCGGTGGCATGAGTTTGTAGATGCAGGATTCTGACAAATAATCAACTAATGTGTGCAAACAATAAGAAGATCCACAGACGAGCCAAACATTACCAAAAGTCCACTTGCTGAAGGTGATGCGCTGGAATCGGCTATCGATATAATTTATATGCCGAATTTTGCAGGGAGTACTAAGAAATTCAAGTATCTGAACAACGAGGGGCAGACAAATACTGAGTATTTATAAGAAATAATTTATTCCCAGATACTAGTCCCTAATCCATCAGATGCGACGTCAGACAACAGCTACATATCCAAGAAACAGCTATAGACTATATCACAAATGAAATACATGAATAGACTCCTGAGAGTATCACACAAGAAACTCTAACTCAAACTCAAACTAGTAAGCAAAATTGAACGTATCGTGCAAGAGTTCAATGTAACAAACTCACTAAGCACAACATAGCTACCAAGAATAAACTGTTGTAAAAAGTTGTAGGTATGCTGTTACAGATGTCCCTTCTGACCATGTACTATTAGTGGCCGTCATAAAGATCGCTCTTTCATGCAAGAACAAGCCTGAAACTCAACAACAGATAGCACTGGATAAACTGAAAGACCCTGTGATACAAGCAAAAATAAGCAATGAAATAAACGCACAAATTCAAATATTAACGACAAACATTACCGAAGATATAACACCAACATGGAATACGATTACAAGTGCTGTAACAGACATCATGAAAAACAACTTAGGGTACAAACGAAATAACAAGAAGCAAAAATGGATGACAGAAGAAATACTATTACTAATGGAAGAACGACGAAGACACAAGAATAACCAAGATGGCAGCAATATGTATGAAAACATTAACAGGCAAATAAAAGCAAAAATAAGAATAGCAAAAAATGAATGGCTTAAGCAAAAATGTATCGATCTAGAACATTTACAAAGACAACACGACGACCGTAATTTACATAAAAAGCTTAAGGAGACTGCTGGAATATACAGAAAACGAAGACCAACTACCATAGTTAATCAGGATAACCAGATAGTGCTGGGTGAAAAGGAGAAAAATTGATATATGGGAAAATTATATCCAGGAGCTCTTCCATGACGAAAGACCCATGAGTGAAGTTTATACAGACGACCAGCTGACTGGCCCTTCAATCACCAAAGAGGAGATAGAAAAAGCAATATTATATTCAAAAAACAATAAGGCACCTGGACCAGATGAGATCCCGTCAGAAATACTCAAATTACTAGATGAAAGGGGAAATTTCAGCACTACACAAAATATTTAATTTAATTTATGAAACTGGCTGCTATCCTCAACAGTGGTTACGCTCTACCTTTATTCCCCTGCCCAAGAAAGTCAATGCAAAAAGATGTGAGGATCACAGACTCATTAGCCTGATGAGTCACACTTTAAAGATATTCTTAAAAATACTACATCAAAGATTATACAAAAAATGTGAATGGGACATCAGTGATTCCCAGTTCGGGTTTAGGCAAGGTTTAGGAACACGAGAAGCAATAGTAGCAACACAGGTACTGGTCCAAAATTGTTACGATCAGAGGAAGGATGTGTTCCTATGCTTTTTAGATTACAAAAAAGCGTTTTGATCGTGTCCAACACCACAAGTTGATGCAGATTCTCAAGAAAGTTGATATAGACCAAAAAGACATAAGATGCATTGAAAACTTGTACTGGCATCAAACGGCACAGCTAAAAATAGACAATTCTATATCTAAGCCCATACATATAAGAAGAGGCGTTCGACAGGGATGTGTGCTTTCCCCTCTTTTATTTAACATTTTATTCAGAATTTAATTAATAAATCTTTGTAAAAGGTATATTTTAGGCCCAAACGGGCTAAGTTAAAAAGACAAAACGTTTTCGGAAACCATGTTCCATCATCAGTATCCTAGAAAATAGTTCACCACTTAATTAAAAAGAACATAGGTTAAAATTTTGACTAAGGTTAAAGAACAATGTGGTTAATACTTACTAGGGGTACATGAATGAAGCCACCAAGATTAAAATATGTGGGTAAAAACCCGATTACATATGTTTAATTACATTTAGTTTTAATTTAATGTTGAAATGATATAAGATTACAGAGTTACCGATGGATTTGGTACAAACATGGCGACATATGACTCCACGTTGAAGTTGCTAGTCCTGAGACGGTATGTCTTCGAGGACCTATATGAGTGCAACAGATTGGCAATGACAATTTGATGACAATATTGTTAAGTTATGACGGAAATAATCACAGAGCAGTCAATGTAGCTGTATGTTTCTACTTAAGACAAAAGCCAACGTTATTTAAAATTGTGAAAATTAAGTACATTAATATAACAGTATCAACCATCAAAGTTGTTAGTTTTTAATTTATGAAATTGAGATGATATTAAGGAGCAAAATTTTTATGGTTGTAGTCAGTGCAACCAACTATGCATGTATGTAGTAATGAAATATAGAAAAATTTTTTTTAATTATATGGCCCGTTATGTTACTTAAACATTTGGTACCCAGAAAATATAAACTAGACACATGTTGACGGTTGAATTATAGAAAATATTGATGTTAATGGTTGGATCTAAATATATTTATTTATAATTGGAGGTGTTCTTGTTTGAATAAAATAAAACTGTTTTAGTGAATGTTCACATGTTATTTAACTTTCAACTCAAATATAGAGGTCCTGTATGTCAGAAGCAACATTTGGTACCTAGCAAATGTGAAAATTTATTTTGAGTAATAAGTTTCATGAACATAAATGTCTGATAAGGTAGTAACAGACTAAAAGGTGTGGAAGTTTTATTGTATTAACTATTGTATGTAATTGAACGAAAGATTTTATTTTGATGGTTGGAACATGATTATGTAGTATGTTGAAAGTGTGGTAATCTGCTTATAACTTAAGAAAGGTCCTATCTGTCATAAGGCAACACTAGGCACAAGAGAAATAAAAAGAATAAGTTTATAAGTTAGGTTTGTTGGAGGTATAAGTTGTCTCAAAGTGTGATGGTGGTATGGTTGGCTTTGTTGATATTACGTGAAACTAAAAAGTTTTTGCAGTGTCATCTTTGCAGAAGAATAAGTTGTGTGATTGGATATTATTCAAAATGGATATGAGGATCTTAAGGTGTTCGTTCAAATAATGTGTGAAATTAACAAAATTTGAAGGTTGAGATGTGATTATGTATTATGTTTTTCATACAGAATTCGAATTATAACTTAAAAAGGCCCTATCTGTTATAAGACAACACTAGGTACATGAAAAAATTTTAATGAATAAGTTATAAGTTGAATCTGTCTGCGTTGTGTACTGGACTTAACTTGAAAGATTAATAGATAGCTATGTTTAAAATTGAATAAGAAAGAAATTTATGGTTGTTTTGAATGGATGGTGGGATACTGGACCACTGCAGAAAGCTGAGATCACCAGAGGTCCGCTACCAAACCCTACGGAAGATGTGAGAAAATGTAAGAAGGGGACTGAAATGTTTGTCAGAAAGGGTTGCTGAATAGTTTGAGATTTTTTGGGGGGCTAACAAGAAGCATGGACAGTTAATAGATAAAGAGGGTTAGGACTTGAAGTTTGGTTTAATGAAGAGAAGAGGGAAGAGCTGAAGAGTGTGTTAAGTTGAAGTAAAAGTTTTGGAATGGACTGAAGTTTATTGATAAATGTGAATTTTAGTTGAGATGGTAAATTAGTGGGTGAAAAATTATGAGAACAGTTGGCGATGAAGAGGAAGGAAGTCTCGATTAAAGGATACATGACGATTGACACAATTTGGGCTTTTTTGTTTTTCTTTTAAAATTTCAAGATCTTCATATAAATCTAATTTAAGGAAGTTTTTTTGGGGGATGTTGTGGATAAGTGAAACGTCTTCTGGGATATTGAGGGTATGGCTATGTTCTTTGAGATGTTGGGAGAAGGTGGAAGTATTTTCCCTTTTTATGTGTTCTAGAGAACGTGAGGATAATGATCTGCATGTCCTACCTATGTAGGAAGCATTGCAATCTGAACATTTTAATCTATATACTCCACTCCGATCCATATAATTGATGGGATCTTTGGAATTAGAAATGTGTTGACCCAAATTGTAGGGTACTTTAAATGACACATGGATATTTTCAACCGAACGTTGGATGAGATTTCGAATATCTCCAGAAAGACTTTCTTGATAATATGGGAGTGAAACATAATTGGGCTTGGTAACAAGGTCTCTGGGAAAGCAGTCTCCTGCAGGGTCTTAAGGTGTTTTTTACGGATGAGTTTATTGATAATGTTATGGTCATATCCATTGTTGACTGCTATTTGCTTAAGTATGTTTAGTTCTTTTTTGTAATTTAAGTCTGAGAGTGGAATGGTTACTAGGCGATGGATGTAACTATGAAAAGCTGCGTATTTATGCGACATGGGGTGGTTGGATGAGAATGGAATTATGTGATCAGTCTGTGTAGGTTTCCTATAGATACTGAAGTCGAAGTGGTCATTTAATCTGGTAATAGTGAGATCTAGAAAATTAATAGACATGGAAGATTCTAGTTCCATGGTGAACTTGATGTTGGGGTGAATTTGATTGATTTTGGCAAGTAAAAGATCAGCTGAATTGGAATTACCTGAAATGAAGACTAAGCAGTCGTCAACATAGCGAAACCAGTGGAGTATTTCAGGGTTTTTCATGATATGTGTGGATTCTAAGTGATCCATAAATATATCAGCTAGTAAAGGAGAGAGACAGCTGCCCATGGCTAAGCCATCAGGTTGTCTGTAGTATTTGTTGTTAAAAACAAAGAAATCTTGATCTAAACAAAGCTGTAATAGTTGGATAATGGAGTTGGTGGTAGATAAGGTGATGGAGTTGGCTATGAGAAGAGAATGAACCAGATTAATAGTTTCTTGTTTAGGGACAGACGTGAGTAGATTGCTGACATCAAATGATAGCATAGTAATATTGGGGTGAAGGTTAATGTGTTGTAAATTGTTGACTAGATGACTGGTATTTTTGACTGAAAATCGAGGGGTGAAGTTCGTCATGTTGTTGATAAGATTCAATATAAATTTTGATAGAATGGAAACTGGAGTGTTAATGAAGCTGACAACTGGACGAATAGGAATACCCTCTTTGTGTATCTTAGGTAAACCGTACAGTCTGGGTATTAAAGGATTACTTGGGATTTTATAATATGGTGCAAAATGTTCTGAGAAGAAGTCTGTGAAATGTTTGATATTGTCTTTTAATTTATTTATGAACTTTTTTGAGGGGTCTGTTACAAGTAAAGTGAAGTTATTGTTATTGAGGAAGGTTGAGACTTTATTGTTGTATGATGTTTGATCTAGGATCACCAGGCAGTTACCTTTATCAGCTTTACTGATGATTAAATTATGGGATTTGATTTTATTCTTGATTGATTTGAGAGTTTTGAGATGATCATTACGTTTGTTTTCAGAGAGGTTGTGAAAATTGGGTGTAGGGTGAAAATTTTGAATGTTGGAGGGAAAATTAGAAGATGAGGGTATGTTAATATTAAGTATAGTAGAAGAATTGGGAGAATTTTTGTTTTTGAATTTGTTTATGGTATTGAAGCAAGAGTTTCTGATAGAGGTTTTTTGATTTAAAGGGACTGTAAGGTTTTGAATGATAAAAACCTTACAGTCCCTTTAAATCAAAAAACCTCTATCAGAAACTCTTGCTTCAATACCATAAACAAATTCAAAAACAAAAATTCTCCCAATTCTTCTACTATACTTAATATTAACACACCCTCATCTTCTAATTTTCCCTCCAACATTCAAAATTTTCACCCTACACCCAATTTTCACAACCTCTCTCAAAACAAACGTAATGATCATCTCAAAACTCTCAAATCAATCAAGAATAAAATCAAATCCCATAATTTAATCATCAGTAAAGCTGATAAAGGTAACTGCCTGGTGATCCTAGATCAAACATCATACAACAATAAAGTCTCAACCTTCCTCAATAACAATAACTTCACTTTACTTGCAACAGACCCCTCAAAAAAGTTCATAAATAAATTAAAAGACAATATCAAACATTTCACAGACTTCTTCTCAGAACATTTTGCACCATATTATAAAATCCCAAGTAATCCTTTAATACCCAGACTGTACGGTTTACCTAAGATACACAAAGAGGGTATTCCTATTCGTCCAGTTGTCAGCTTCATTAACACTCCAGTTTCCATTCTATCAAAATTTATATTGAATCTTATCAACAACATGACGAACTTCACCCCTCGATTTTCAGTCAAAAATACCAGTCATCTAGTCAACAATTTACAACACATTAACCTTCACCCCAATATTACTATGCTATCATTTGATGTCAGCAATCTACTCACGTCTGTCCCTAACAAGAAACTATTAATCTGGTTCATTCTCTTCTCATAGCCAACTCCATCACCTTATCTACCACCAACTCCATTATCCAACTATTACAGCTTTGTTTAGATCAAGATTTCTTTGTTTTTAACAACAAATACTACAGACAACCTGATGGCTTAGCCATGGGCAGCTGTCTCTCTCCTTTACTAGCTGATATATTTATGGATCACTTAGAATCCACACATATCATGAAAAACCCTGAAATACTCCACTGGTTTCGCTATGTTGACGACTGCTTAGTCTTCATTTCAGGTAATTCCAATTCAGCTGATCTTTTACTTGCCAAAATCAATCAAATTCACCCCAACATCAAGTTCACCATGGAACTAGAATCTTCCATGTCTATTAATTTTCTAGATCTCACTATTACCAGATTAAATGACCACTTCGACTTCAGTATCTATAGGAAACCTACACAGACTGATCACATAATTCCATTCTCATCCAACCACTCCATGTCGCATAAATACGCAGCTTTTCATAGTTACATCCATCGCCTAGTAACCATTCCACTCTCAGACTTAAATTACAAAAAAGAACTAAACATACTTAAGCAAATAGCAGTCAACAATGGATATGACCATAACATTATCAATAACTCATCCGTAAAAAACGCCTTAAGACCCTACAGGAGACTGCTTTCCCCAGAGACCTTGTTACCAAGCCCAATTATGTTTCACTCCCATATTATCAAGAAAGTCTTTCTGGAGATATTCGAAATCTCATCCAACGTTCGGTTGAAAATATCCATGTGTCATTTAAAGTACCCTACAATTTGGGTCAACACATTTCTAATTCCAAAGATCCCATCAATTATATGGATCGGAGTGGAGTATATAGATTAAAATGTTCAGATTGCAATGCTTCCTACATAGGTAGGACATGCAGATCATTATCCTCACGTTCTCTAGAACACATAAAAAGGGAAAATACTTCCACCTTCTCCCAACATCTCAAAGAACATAACCCATTACCCTCAATATCCCAGAAGACGTTTCACTTATCCACAACATCCCCCAAAAAAACTTCCTTAAATTAGATTTATATGAAGATCTTGAAATTTAAAAGAAAAACAAAAAAGCCCAAATTGTGTCAATCGGTCATGTATCCTTTAATCGAGACTTCCTTCCTCTTCATCGCCAACTGTTCTCATAATTTTTCACCACTAATTTACCTCTCAACTAAAATTCACATTTATCAATAAACTTCAGTCCATTCCAAAACTTTTACTTCAACTTAACACACTCTTCAGCTCTTCCCTCTTCTCTTCATTAAACCAAACTTCAAGTCTAACCCTCTTTATCTATTATTGTTCTGAAGCTATTTTCTTGTGGCATTGTAAATTAATTACTATTTATAACTGGGAATAAGCCACATTAAAGATAAAAATACATTTATTGACGTTTCAATTTCCAATTCGGAAATCGTTCTCAAAATACAAATAGTAAATTAAACAAATTTTGTTTTTTGTTACATAGTGAAAAAATTCTTCTGATAATTTAATTTTATCTGACTCATTTATATTGACAATTCAGACATACATTATGCATTTTAAAGTAGACGACTTTAAAATGATATTGCCAATATTGTTGAGTTGCGCTCCTGGGACGACTTTACTTATAAGATAGTTCATTCGATTACATGAAATCAACTTTAACTTGAGAATATCCGTCAGAAAAAATCATAGCATGTAATTCGTCTTTAAAAAGACAAACACATGACATGATGACAGTAAAATTCTCCTGTTAGTGATTCCATAGTAAATTATGAGGGAAAAACCAGGAAAAAAACCTCATAATACTATCCCGACATTGTAAGTATTTGTTCGTGAATTTAGTTTACCTTCAACAAACATCAAAATTCTGATTTTATGTTACGTTATTTAAAAAACATAAATGATGTATCCTCTATATGTTACTGACTTACTAATACTGGTATTTTCTTATTAATAACTTCCTCTTTCAATATTGGTAACCAGATCCTACTACATTCTGCCGAGGAATTGGCGACACAATTGGCCTCATTTAGCATAATTAGAGCCGCTTCTTTGATTTTTCTTTTTTTACCATCCGTTTCTTTTAGGACTATATTTGAATTATTCCATTGAACTCTATGTTCATTATCCCATGCGTGTTTACATATTTGAGATCTATCAAATTCTCTATTTTTAATATAAGATTGATGTTCACTTATTCTAACATTTAATGGCCTTGATGATTCACCTAAATAAAACTGATCGCATTCACAAGGTATTTTATAAATGCAATTCTTTGTCCTTTCTTGTTCATTGTTAGGTTTGGTTTTAGACAAAATAGATCTCAACGTGTTTGAAAAGGAGAAACATTTGTTAACATCTGTTTTATTAAAAAATGATTATCCTTTATCGTTTATAAATAAGGAATTTTCAACAATCGATCGAATAGAACAGAACAACTTAGAACGAGATCCTACAGCATACACAAGGAATAATATGAGGAAAATAACAATACCGTACATAAAAGGATTATCAGAAAAACTTAAAAGGATAGGAAATAAATTCAACATTTCAACAACATTCAAAACAACAAACACGTTGAGATCTATTTTGTCTAAAACCAAACCTAACAATGAACAAGAAAGGACAAAGAATTGCATTTATAAAATACCTTGTGAATGCGATCAGTTTTATTTAGGTGAATCATCAAGGCCATTAAATGTTAGAATAAGTGAACATCAATCTTATATTAAAAATAGAGAATTTGATAGATCTCAAATATGTAAACACGCATGGGATAATGAACATAGAGTTCAATGGAATAATTCAAATATAGTCCTAAAAGAAACGGATGGTAAAAAAAGAAAAATCAAAGAAGCGGCTCTAATTATGCTAAATGAGGCCAATTGTGTCGCCAATTCCTCGGCAGAATGTAGTAGGATCTGGTTACCAATATTGAAAGAGGAAGTTATTAATAAGAAAATACCAGTATTAGTAAGTCAGTAACATATAGAGGATACATCATTTATGTTTTTTAAATAACGTAACATAAAATCAGAATTTTGATGTTTGTTGAAGGTAAACTAAATTCACGAACAAATACTTACAATGTCGGGATAGTATTATGAGGTTTTTTTTCCTGGTTTTTCCCTCATAATTTACTATGGAATCACTAACAGGAGAATTTTACTGTCATCATGTCATGTGTTTGTCTTTTTAAAGACGAATTACATGCTATGATTTTTTCTGACGGATATTCTCAAGTTAAAGTTGATTTCATGTAATCGAATGAACTATCTTATAAGTAAAGTCGTCCCAGGAGCGCAACTCAACAATATTGGCAATATCATTTTAAAGTCGTCTACTTTAAAATGCATAATGTATGTCTGAATTGTCAATATAAATGAGTCAGATAAAATTAAATTATCAGAAGAATTTTTTCACTATGTAACAAAAAACAAAATTTGTTTAATTTACTATTTGTATTTTGAGAACGATTTCCGAATTGGAAATTGAAACGTCAATAAATGTATTTTTATCTTTAATGTGGCTTATTCCCAGTTATAAATAGTAATTTACTCTTTATCTATTACTGTCCATGCTTCTTGTTAGCCCCCCAAAAATCTCAAACTATTCAGCAACCCTTTCTGACAAACATTTCAGTCCCCTTCTTACATTTTCTCACATCTTCCGTAGGGTTTGGTAGCGGACCTCTGGTGATCTCAGCTTTCTGCAGTGGTCCAGTATCCCACCATCCATTCAAAACAACCATAAATTTCTTTCTTATTCAATTTAAACATAGCTATCTATTAATCTTTCAAGTTAAGTCCAGTACACAACGCAGACAGATTCAACTTATAACTTATTCATTAAAATTTTTTCATGTACCTAGTGTTGTCTTATAACAGATAGGGCCTTTTTAAGTTATAATTCGAATTCTGTATGAAAAACATAATACATAATCACATCTCAACCTTTAAATTTTGTTAATTTCACACATTATTTGAACGAACACCTTAAGATCCTCATATCCATTTTGAATAATATCCAATCACACAACTTATTCTTCTGCAAAGATGACACTGCAAAAACTTTTTAGTTTCACTTAATATCAACAAAGCCAACCATACCACCATCACACTTTGAGACAACTTATACCTCCAACAAACCTAGCTTATAACTTATTCTTTTTATTTCTCTTGTGCCTAGTGTTGCCTTATGACAGATAGGACCTTTCTTAAGTTATAAGCAGATTACCACACTTTCAACATACTACATAATCATGTTCCAACCATCAAAATAAAATCTTTCGTTCATTACATACAATAGTTAATACAATAAAACTTCCACACCTTTTAGTCTGTTACTACCTTATCAGACATTTATGTTCATGAACTTATTACTCAAAATAAATTTTCACATTTGCTAGGTACCAAATGTTGCTTCTGACATACAGGACCTCTATATTTGAGTTGAAAGTTAAATAACATGTGAACATTCACTAAAACAGTTTTATTTTATTCAAACAAGAACACCTCCAATTATAAATAAATATATTTAGATCCAACCATTAACATCAATATTTTCTATAATTCAACCTTCAACATGTGTCTAGTTTATATTTTCTGGGTACCAAATGTTTAAGTAACATAAAGGGCCATATAATTAAAAAATTTTTTCTATATTTCATTACTACATACATGCATAGTTGGTTGCCTAACTACAACCATAAAAATTTTGCCCCCTTATATCATCTCAATTTCATAAATTAAAAACTACAACTTTGATGGTTGATACTGTTATATTAATGTACTTAATTTTCACAATTTTAAATAACGTTGGCTTTTGTCTTAAGTAGAAACATACAGCTACATTGACTGCTCTGTGATTATTTCCGTCATAACTTAACAATATTGTCATCAAATGTCATTGCCAATCAGTTGCACTCATATAGTCCTCGAAGACATACCGTCTCAGGACTAGCAACTTCAACGTGGAGTCATATGTCGCCATGTTACCAAATCCATCGGTAACTCTGTAATCTTATATCATTTCAACATTAATTTAAAACTAAATGTAATTAAACATATGTAATCGGGTTTTTACCCACATATTTAATCTTGGTGGCTTCATTCATGTACCCCTAGTAAGTATTAACCACATTGTTCTTTAACCTTAGTCAAAATTTTAACCTATGTTCTTTTTAATTAAGTGGTTAACTATTTTCTAGGACACTGATGATGGAACATGGTTTCCGAAAACGTTTTGTCTTTTTAACTTAGCCCGTTTGGGCCTAAAATATACCTTTTACAAAGGATTTTTAATTAAATTTTTAATACATGGTATACAGCCAACTACAGGAACGTAGATTCCTTGTGGAATTTATTCAGAAGCCATATTTCAAGAGTCTTTGGAAGATGCAGAGATGGGAATCAAGGTGAATGGAGTATTGATCAACAACATACGATATGCTGATGATGGTGTCTTAATTTGTGACAACATAGTCGATCTTCAACAACTTGTCACTATAATCGGAGAATACAGTGAGCGAATGGGACTAGAGATTAATACCAAAAAGACCAAATTCATGATCATCTCCAGAAACTTGGATGCATTTGAAAACTCCACCATAACACTGAATAGTAAATCCATAGAAAGAGTGAGTAAATTTAAATACCTGGGATCGTGACTTTTTGAAGACTGGGCATCGGACAGGGAAGTAAAATGTCGCATTGAGCAAGCTCGACAAGCTTTCGTAAAATTCAAGAAGGTACTGACTTGTTCTGAGTTCGATCTTCAACTGAGACTAAGGTTTACTAAGTGCTACGTATGGTCAGTGCTGCTATATGGCGTAGAGGGCTGGACACTCAAAACGAGGGATATAAACAGATTGGAAGCTTTCGAAATGTGGCTTTATCGCCGTATCCTAAAAATACCATGGACAGCGAAGATCACAAATATAGATGTCCTTAAAAGAATAAACCAAGAACGCCAACTTTTCGAAACCATCAAGAAAAGGAAAACAGCGTATCTAGGTCACATCATGCGAAATGAAAAATACCAGTTTCTCCAACTTATAATCGAGGGTAAAATTGAAGGCAAAAGAGGAATGGGACGCAAGAAAATGTCCTGGCTCCGAAACATAAGGCAATGGACAGGGATTAACGACATACAATCTCTGATACATATTGCAAGAAATAGAGAGTTAATGGAAAATGTGATCGCTAACATCCATTAGTGGATTTGCATCTGAAGAAGAAGAAGATGCTGTTACAACTTGTAAACACCGAAGTCCTACCACCAATGTCGTAGAAGCTCGTACATTAGAATATTTGCATATGCTGATCTATTCCTCAGTATTGGCAATTATTGCTAGTGTTATTTCCACTGGACATTAAGATCAAAACACGACGGGGTACTAATAATGAAAGCACTAGTAATAGAATTGTACCCTGGAAAAAAAAGTTGAATTATTGTTTGAGAATATTAAACAAATGACAAAATATATTCGAGGGCTGAGAAGTAGAAAAGTAAATAAAAAAACTAAAGAAATAATGCTAAACACTGTTATGAAATAGCTGACAAAAGTGAACTTTAAAAAGCTTCTCCGTATATTATTACCTAAAGAAAATCATGTTGCTTAAGTCAGGCAGCTTCATTGAGGCTAATGAGTATAAAGATGTTAGAAGGGTACAGACTAACAACAAATAAAAAAACGACAGGTAAAAGTTAGATGACAGTTTAATAAGGAAAAACAAGAAACACGGAATAAAGCTAAACAGCAAAACATAAAGGGCGCGAGTCAGTTTAACTTTAAAACTCATGAAGGAACTTAAGTTTAAATAAACTAAATAAACATTTCTCTTAAAGACATTAAAAAGAAATAAGTCAGAAAACATATCAGAAAATTATCAACAAAAATCATGATATTGATTTAAGATCAATATTAAATGAAAAAAAGGTTACAAATTCAAAAGGTTACAAGTCAAACAATGGTTTAATAATACTCAAGAACACATTTATTAACAAATACATATTAACTAAAAATACGATACAAATTCTCATTAAAAATCTTAATTATAAATAATTGAAACAGATTGCAGTTTTTAAATAATTGGAATAATCTCAATATGCAATTTTTTTTTATTATTGAGGTAATGCCTCGAGAACTAAGATCATTTGCATGGTACAGTCAGGTACCTAGTGTAGTGTGTGTGTGTGTGTGTAGAGTAATTGTCTTGATACTTAGCAAAGTCGACGTCATTGTCTTTGCTAAGAGACGCTAATTGTATCCGAACGTCTGCGGTCCCTCCGGTGAGTACCGATCGCACAAGGATAGAAATTATTTTCATTCATTAATTTTTAATAAACGAAAATGTCTCCACTCAGATGAGATTCGAACTCACGACCTTTGGGTTTAAAGGTAGGCGCTCTTACCACTGAGCCACAGAGGGGGTTAATATGCAAATTAAATTCAATAAAACTTTAAATATCTGAACATAACAAAATATTAATTAGATGTTGAATCCAATTGGCCATTGTTTCGTTTATACGAAAATGAACGTTATAAAAATTAAATGTTACCTCTAATAACATACTTAAAAAGTTATTAACATTATTTGCAAACATAATTATTTTGCATTATAGGCAAATTATATCTCTTTTTCTTCTTAGTCTTCTATCGTCCATTATTGGACATAGACCTTTTTCAGCTCCTTGTATCGATCTCTATCATGAGCAACATATTGCAATTTGTTCCGGCTATTCTTTTTATAATATCTATGGTCCGGTCTCATCTGTGGTCTTCCTCTTGCTCATCTATCTTTGGGTCTCTACGGTCTCGAATGTTGCATTTTAGCGTTCCAACATTGTTTTTGTTTGTCTAGTATTATGACCTATTATGTTCCATTTGGGTTTGTCAATTTTTCGTGTAACATCCTCGACTTTTGTTTGATCTTACTTAGTTTCTACTTTTTTTTTTATTTGACAGTTGTAAAAAACATTGCTGTGTCAATTTCTTTATTTATATTTGCCTTGGTTAGGGTCCTTTCATACAACTAAATTTTTCAAATCCTGCCTGTCAGTCTTGTTCTTTAAGTAACTGCCGCACTTTGGTTCTCTCTGTCAAGTTCTATAATTTCGCCTCAGTAGATATATTCCTGGACTTGTTTTATCTTACAGCTATTTATGCGTCTAGGATCGTTTCTGTATGTCATTGTTTTTTTTTTCATATTATTTTTTAGGCCTACGTATTGGGATCTGTCTGCGAGTTCCTCCATTATAATATAAAGTTTCTCGAGAGTTCTCGCCATCTCAGCGAATCTAAGGTAATCTAGCTGAAAGAGCTCCTTCTATCGATTTCTATCATAAGCAACATATTGCAATTTGTTCCGGCTATTCTTTTTATATTATCTACGGTCAGATCTCATCTGTGGTCTTCCTCTTGCTCATCTATCTTTGGGTCTCCACGGTCTCGAATGTTGTATTTTAGCGTTCCAAGATTGTACCAAACATTGCTGTTTCCATTTCTTTATTCATATTTGCCTTGGTTAGGGTCCTTGTTTGATATCCATCTGTCATGATAGGAAGGATGCACTAGTTGAACACTTTGCTCCTCAAGTAATAAAGTATTTTGCAGTTCTTAAGTATACAACTAAATCTTTAAAATTCTGCCTGCCAGTCTTGCTCTTTAAGTAACTGCCACACTTTGGTTCTGTCTGTCAAGTTTTAGAATTTGGCCTCGGTAGATATATTCCTGGACTTGTTCTATCTTACAGTTATTTATACGTCTAGGATCGTTTGTGTTTGTCATTGTTTTATTTCATATTATTTTTTAGGCCTACGTATTGGGATCTGTTTGCGAGTTCCTCCATCATAATTTTTAGTTTCTCGAGAGTTTTCGCCACCTCAGCGAATGTAAGGTAATTTACCTTTTTGTCATTACCTCGCATTGTCTAACTCCACTGATAATGAGCCTGGTTTTCTACGAAGAAAGAAATACGGGTACTTATTTTTCTTCTATATCAATAGTATCATTGTCAGGAGATGATCTGATGCCATCCTTTTTATACGGTTAATAATTATCCATTTTGTAAGTCTAAGTTAGGACGTATGAGGTGGATAGGGTATATAATTCGGATGAAACAAAATGATCCAGCTAGAAAAACCATTCTTGATAGACCCATTGGTCAGAGAAAAGGAAGAACTAGAACAAGGCCCCTTGGTAATATCGATGAAGACATCAGAAATATGGGTTTTATGATGGCGGAGCAAGGTGACAAATGGGGACGACTGGAGAAAAATTCTTGGGGAAGCTAGGACCCACGTAGGGTTGTTAAGGCAGAATTATGATAATGAAGTCTACTGATTGGTATTAACTCTTTTTTGTTTGTATACTTCACTAAGTCACAATGATGGTCTTTAAAGTCACATTTTTCCTCTTTTTTGTATAAGAGTGTTACTAGATTCTCGTTCCATTTTTGATTGATTTTGCTATAATGGAGACATTAGTTAAATAAAGACATCTATAAAATTATATGTACTACTAATGAAATAAAACATTGCTGTTTTAATTTTTTAATTAATGTTTTAATTTTTTAATTTAAAAAGATAAACATAAATACAAATTTTTTTTAACTAATTAAGAGATTTTAACATAGTAGCTGTTCTTAGATAATTAATCATCACTCTTGGGGTATTATTTCCGTATTGTATACTAAGCTGAGTAAGTCTGCTAATACTTATAAGTTATATTATTTTAATAGTTTTACCAGTTCAATAGGTATTCCATCTAATATAGCCTTAATATTGTTAAAGTTTTTTCATGGCACATTTGATTTTATATAACTTGATGTTCTGTCTCTCTAAAGGCTTTTATTCTTCTTTCTCTTACGGTTTGATAGTTTTTTTTTTTTGATAGTTTTTTTTTTGATACTTTTTGTTAGAATTTTTGTTTCCGATTACCATTAACACGTAGTATCTTTTACGTAAGTAGTGCTAGGCATTATATTTTGTAATATAGGTAAAGTTGAGTCTTTTGATTCAGCTGTCTTCAGGGTCAATTTCTCCGCCTCTTGTTCAAACAGCACCCTTACACTTTTATGTACTGCATCTTCATGAAATTCACCAAATTTTTCGTTTCAAACAATATTTTTATATGATTTTATCACCGTTGTGGTATACATTGGTAAGTATAGACATTCGAGTAGATTACAAGAAGCACAAGAAATATAAGAAAATCTTCCAAATATCCTACCTACAGTCATTCAAACTTTACTAAATATTGTTTTTTTTTTACATTTTATGATTAATATAGTGACTTTTTTATTTTTAGACTATTTCATCCGTTTTTAATAGCGTCGAAAGATAAAAAATTTCTTTAATACTCGCCAATATTCTATGGATAGGTAATATTCCCTAGTTCTGACAAAACTTCAAACTTCAAACTAGGGAATATTACCTATCCATAGCATATTGGCGAGTATTAAAGTAATATATTTATCTTTCGACGCCATTAAAAATGGATAAAATAGTCTAAAAATAAAAAAAGTCACTATATTAATCATAAAATGTAAAAAAAAACAATATTTAGTAAAGTTTGAATGACTGTAGGTGGGATATTTGGAAGATTTTCTTATATTTCTTGTGCTCCACGAAAATTATGAATTTGACACTTAAACACAACAGCTTATTAAATTTAATTTTTCGGTATTTTTTTAACTTTCTAATTTGTATAGATTATCCATCTGCAAAAACTATATTTAATCCTTATTCCTAAATGATTTCAGGTTGGTTGTTGCGGAGCTGATGGCGCAACAGACTACCTTCATCTACAACAGCCCCTTCCAAGTCAGTGCAGAGATACAGTTACTGGAAATCCTTTCTTCCACGGATGTGTAGACGAACTCACCTGGTTCTTTGAAGAAAAATGTGGCTGGATAGCAGGTTTAGCCATGGCTATATGTATGATTAACGTAAGTATATATTAGTTATTTTATAATGCCGCTTTTTTATTTAGCTGATATAAAATGTGTGTATAATAAATAATATTTTACCAATATAAGGTTGAATGTTCGAGTAATTAAACTTTGACGGTATACAAGGCAACTATCGAACACGGTGATTAATTAAATCTTGCCCAAGTACTTTCGATCAATAGATCATCTTCAGGGGCATCTGAAATAAGCCAAGAAACGTTTTTTATAAAAAAGGAAAATTAATTCACTTGGATAAAAAACTCCAAGAATATAGTTGAAAAAATTTTGTGGTATATATGTGTGGTAAACGTTTATAGACTTACTTCGTCAGTTGTGGCCTATCCGACATGAGTAGAATGTCATAAATGTAAATTTGGACATAACAATACAAAATACAATACACAAAGACAAACAAATACTTTAAAATTTTTGAAAAGGAGAAGCTACATGTTGTATAGAAGCCGGAAACAGAATGGGCTCCCGGTCTGACGGAAATATTGAGATGATATGTGACAAATGACAGCTTGTGAAGGGCAGTTATGTGATCTGCACCTTTATAGTTTATTCGTCTTCCGGGTTTGGGCCGTGTCATTTGTGAGTGACCCAAAAGTGGGTTTATCTCGACGTTTCGCTACAATTGTATGTAGCTTCTTCAGGAGAACAAAGAAAAAGAAAAAGAAAACAGGAAGATGGGTAGTTAGCAACGGTAACTCAGTTACTCAACGCAACCAGAGGCGAATACTAACTACCAAGATGGGCATTTGGTCACAGTAACTCAACTACTCAACGCAGCCAGAGGTGAAAACCAAATGCCAGGACAGAGATTCACGTCCAACAGCTCAGAACACTAACGCGTCGAGAGGCGGGGAGTGAATCCAACCTCTACGGGTAGGTTATATTCCGCAAAACCTCAGAGTTCTCCAATCTTCGCTCTAAAGTTTCATCTCTACTTTCTTCGCTCACCATCCTCTCTAGATGTCGTGATAATAACTTGGTTCCCAATTTTCTTGTTCTAAAACATCACATTTCTTCTTCATCTTCTTCCCGAATTCTACATCGAGCCAGCCTATCTCTACTTCGTGAACGGATTCAACATATTCGAAAAACCCTTAATTTTCAATTCCAAAAACTTTTCAAGCTGCATCTTGAACTCTCCAGTATTCTTAGTGTCGATGATTGGTCACTTTTAGATTGCATTTTCTATCATCAAGCCGATAAAATCCTTCTTCGAAGCAACGAAACTCACAAAACGAAATTCCAATCCCGTGTATCTAAGAAAAAATCACATTCCACCACTTCTACTTCTCAGTCACCTCTTACTAACACCGTCGTTAATCTTTCTTCTCACCAATTACCAAGTGCAGAAAGCAGTCTTCTATCTAAAGGTCTTAATTTTGCCATCACTCCTTCCAGAATTCCTACCGAAGAAATAGTTTCAAATGTGGAAGCGGCACTCCGCACAATTCCCAAAATTCCAGCCGACCGTATCCGCTTTGACGTCGCTAAATGTCTTGATACAGCCAAAATCCCTACTTCCAATATATCTCGTGAGGAATTCATAGCTCTCAAAAATCTCCGTTCTCTTTCTGAGATAATAATCCTTCCTGCAGGCAAAGGTAATGCCACAGTCATCCTGGATACTCCTTCCTACATAGAGAAAGTAAACGACTTACTTAGGGATACATCCTGTTATAATACAATTTCTCGAGACCCCACTCCTAGAGTCGAACGCGAAATTTCCCATGCCATCAAACAATCCGATCTTTCCGATGATGTTAAGAAGTCCATAGTTCCGAAAAACTCCATCTGCCCCAGAATTTACGGTCTTCCCAAAATCCATAAAGACAACGTACCTCTTCGTCCCATTGTGACCACGATTAACTCTCCTACCTACAAACTCGCAAAGTACCTGTCGAATCAGTTTAAGACCTATACTGGTCGTACCTCTTCTTATGTCCGAAATTCCACACATTTCATCACCTTAATCTCCTCCCTTACGGTCGATCCCCAAGATATTCTCGTCAGTTTCGATGTATCATCCCTATTTACCAATATCCCCATACATGACTCTCTAGTTGTTCTGCGAGATCACTTGACCAATGATAACAAGTCTTTGGTTTTGGCAGATCTTGCGGAAAAATGCCTCCTTTCAACATATTTTTCTTTTAGAGGCAATTTCTACAAACAAATATCTGGAACACCAATGGGTTCTCCCCTTTCCCCTGTCATTGCTGACATTTTCATGGAAGCCTTTGAGTCTTTAGTCCTAGAATCTTACCCCTTAAAACCAAAAGTCTGGTTCCGCTACGTTGATGATACATTTATCATCTGGCCCCATGGTTAACATACCCTTTCTCCCTTCCTAGATCATCTTAACTCACAACATCCGAGTATAAAATTCACAATGGAAGTAGAAAATAATCGGTCCCTTCCCTTTCTCGATGTGTTAGTCACCTCCAAGCCCAATGGCCGTTTGGGTCACTCTGTTTATAAAAAAAGACTCACACAAATCGTTACCTACATGCTTCATCACACCACCATCCTGCCCAAAAGAATTCTGTGATCAACTCTCTCATCCATCGGGCCATTTCGATTTCTGAACCTGACAACCTTAGAGAAGAACTTGGCCATCTGCAAAAAACCCTTGTCGCCAACGGTTACTCCAAGTCCACAATTCAAAATATTACACACCAACATCTACATTCTCCTTTACACCCTAGGACGACAAATTCAGAATCTTCGGGTAGTACTCCTGTGGCTTTTCTTCCGTATATTCGAAGTGTCACTATAGGATTGGCAAAATTCTTCGCAAAGAAGGTATCAGGACTACTTTTCGACCACCCAAGAAAATCTCACAATATCTACCCTCTCCTATGGACCCATTACCGCTCCTATCTTCCTGTCGGGGATTCACTCCCCGCCTCTCGACGCGTTAGTGTTCTGAGCTGTTGGACGTGAATCCCTGTCCTGGCATTTGGTTTTCACCTCTGGCTGCGTTGAGTAGTTGAGTTACTGTGACCAAATGCCCATCTTGGTAGTTAGTATTCGCCTCTGGTTGCGTTGAGTAACTGAGTTACCGTTGCTAACTACCCATCTTCCTGTCTTCTTTTTCTTTTTCTTTTTCTTTGTTTTCCTGAAGAAGCTACATACAATTGTAGCGAAACGTCGAGATGAACCCACTTTTGGGTCACTCACAAATGACGCGGTCCAAACCCGGAAGACGAATAAACTATAATTCTGACTCTGGCCGTGGAAGCCTACGATTTCATTTGATCTGCACCTTTCAAAATTCTATGAAACTAAGTATTGACCAAAGGTCCAACTGACACCACTATAGGAAATCAACTGATGAAATATAAAATTATATAGTATATTTTTTTATGTAGATTGAATAATCCAAATCTCACACTCAAACCTGTCTATAATAATTAGGATGTTAGTTTAAGAGCAATTGAATTTGACATAAAGTATGAATGTAAGAAAAGGCTAACCAATATATTAGACAGTGGATGGTTGACTGCAATAAAATGGTCCACCAAGCGCTATCAGTACTGTAAAAAAGAAAAATCTGAATATGCAGTTAAATTACTAAAAGTTAAAATCAAAATTAAAGACAAAATATATAAATGGGTTATAATCCAAGTAGTTCAGTTGACTGTGGATTCAATTAATTCAAGTAAATTAATTTTCCTTTTTTATAAAAAAACGTTTTCTTGGCTTAATTCAGATGCCCCTGAAGATGATCTATTGATCGAAAGTACTTGGGCAAGATTAAATTAATCACCGTATTCGATAGTTGCCTTGTATACCGTCAAAGAATAATATTTTAGTACATAATGAACACGAAATTTAAATGATTAAAAATTAATTGAATAGAAAATATAAATTTTTCTTGTGGAAACTGATATGTTTTTACTTAAGTTTAGTTATATATATAATTCATTTCTTTACTTAAGTTATAAATAAAAATAAATAGCAGTAGATATAGTAAACTAAAAAGAGAAGAAATAGATTTGCACTAAAAACGACGTACCCAGTTTTCTTATATTTCATAAATTATCAGTTATTATGTCAACTATTCAACTACTTAGATATTGAGCCGGCATTCTCAATTTCCTTACATTAATATTTATGTTGAAACTTTCCTAAACCTCCATTAACCGTTATTCAGTCCTCACTAGATAAACAGGCATATATATTAAGATATCAATAGATTCTAAACGTGCCTTAATCAGGAGATTCCTATGACCTAAAATGACGGATATTACTTACCATAATGTCCATATAACTGGCGTTCTGTGACGAATCAATACGGAAAACATGAACATGAGCGGAACTTTGTGTAGATTGCAAGGGGCATTATTTATTATTATGTATTTCATTAATACTTTGGTAAAAATTAAAAAGAACAAAAAGAACAGTAGATTCTCGAATCTAATCATCATCATTTTTTTTACCTATCCCTTTGCGGTGTATTTACATTTCTTCATAAGTTCTTATCTTGGGTTATACCCAGGTCTTTTTCGGTCGTTCTTTCCTACTCATTTCAAAAACCTATAGATCAGAAATTCTTTGTATTTGTATGCTCTCTTATTTTAGCATCAATTGTTGTCATCGCTAGATATTTCATAATAATGCTTATTATTAGTTTTATCCTTTTTGGTCACTCCACTAATCCATGGTGTTTGTTAAGGGAAACGTCAACCTAGGTAGATTACCGCTTTCCATTACTAAGTGGTGGCCATAAAGCAGATTGTCAGAAGCCTTTCCTACCTTTGTGTCTGCCGGTGTAATGTAAACATAGCAAGAAAGTAAAGATTAAAATAAAGGTTTGTAGCATAGGGAGAATAATAATCATTTTAATGATTATTATATATTCCAAATCAAATAAGGGATAATTAATACAGTAAAGTAGTATACATTCTAAATTACACAAAGAAATTGACCTAGTTAGTGCATTGTTTGATAATTGTTTAAACGTAGAAAAAGCACGTCAAACAGAAACTATTGTTGTAAAAATAACACCGCTCGTGACCCAAATATCGCATAGGTGATCAACTCAGCGAAAACACGACCTTGGCACTATAACCGGCATTGAAAATACGAGCTCAATAAACACAAGAAGAACAGAGGAGTCGGGCAGTCGGTGTATATTCGGGCAGAGTGGTATCACCAGGTGCGGATTACGCGCGATTGTTATATTTCGACGGGGTATAGTTCCGTATAAGTGTCGGGTACTGAAAGAAATCCGATTTCCGTAGGAACTGAAGGGCGTATCATTAGCTAGAGCGAAAGGTAACAAAATTCTATATACTAACCCGAGTAAATTATAGTATTACAGATTGTCACCCCTTTACTTTCTTGCTAATATCTCTTCTCATCTCCCTTCGCGCCGAACGAGTTATTATTACTTATATCTGACAGTTTGTTAACTTAATTGTAAACCACATAGTATATTCAATACATTTGTAGACTCTAAAATTGGTTTTTATGTTGCTTCCGACCGATTCAGACAGAGACCAGAAGAGTACCAAATTTCGGCTTATACATTTATCCGGCTTCTAAAGTAAGCCCATAGACTCAAACTCTTTACAGGACCTGAGACCTAGAAGTCCTTAACCACTATTTCGAAGTTCCTTATATTCTCGTAAACCCACGAAGGCGAGCCAGCCCTCCAGACTAGTAGGACCAGTATTCCTTGCAGCAGCTCGCAGGGATAAGCATCCTTTAAGGTTCACTGGCATCAAGTGGCAAGAATAAAGGTTGAACAAGAACTGTCGGATAAAATAAATATAAAAAGAGGAGTGAGACAAGGCTGTATATTGTCGCCTTTACGTTTTAACTTATATTCGGAGGAAATATTTAAGGAAGCCTTAATGGAGACAACCGAAGGTATTATTGTGAATGGAGTAACCGTCAACAATATTAGATATGCCGACGATACCTTAGTCCTTGCCAATTGCGAAGAAGACCTTCAAAATCTAATGAACAAAATAAAACAGGCTTGTGATCAGTATGGACTAAAACTCAACGTTAAGAAAACTAAATATATGATAGTTAGCAAACAAAATTATATACATGATGACGGTATAAAAGTCGGAGATGCCACACTGGACAGAGTACAGAAACTCGTGTATCTCGGCAGTAATATCAATGAGAGCTGGGATCCAACCGCAGAAATTAAAAGCCGAATAGAACAAGCCCGAGCTGCCTTTGTAAAAATGAGAAACGTACTTTGCAGTCATGATCTTAGCATTGACCTGAGAGTTCGTATGATATCTTGCTACATCTTTCCTGTCCTGCTGTATGGAGTAGAAGCGTGGACTCTAATTGAGGCTATGCTTAAACGCTTGACAGCCTTTGAGATGTGGGTATACAGACGACTACTGAAAATAAGCTGGGTCGACAGAGTTAGAAATGAGGAGGTCCTTAGACGGCTGAACCAAACAACACAACTGGTCAATATAATAAAGAAACGCAAGCTGGAATACTTCGGTCATATTATGAGACACCCTGAAAAATATGATCTTTTACATCTGATCATTCAGGGAAAGATCCAAGATAATCGTGGTCCTGGTAGAAGAGGAACATCATGGCTGAAAAATCTAAGGCAATGGTATGGAAAATCAACTACATCGTTATTTAGAGCTGCTGTCAATAAAGTCACGATAGCGAATATGGTAGCCAACATGATATCCAACGATCGATAACGGTCATGGAACTAGAAGAAGAAGAAGGTTCATTACCAGTATATTACAGTGGTAACAGCGTTGTACAGTGGTGAAGATTTTCTCACCCTCTAGTTCCAGATGTTACAATAGGGGATATAACTCCCGCGAGTTTTACAGTAATGACAGCGGAGCCCCAGTATATTACACCGGTTGAACCATGCCCCCTACTAAGTACAAGTTTCTTTGGAAAACGTTCCATTTTAGATTGTTTGCCTTTTGTTTGTTTGATGAATTGCGTGGAGGATATCTGTGGCTCTGTACTAACCTAGGATTAGGTATTATTGTGCAATGAGATTGAGAAACTACAGAAAACCAATCGCCCCCTGTCCATCGAATTTGAATTTCGACTCTTGAGGAGTGTGTGAGGTGCTAACTATTTGGTGTTTGATGTGTGTGGGAGTTGTTTAGTTATTGGTTTGTGTTGTGTGTTCTGCTTTCATGTTTTGGTGTCTGTATGTTTATTGGCTTATGAGCTGAGGTGATTGGCAGTGTATGTATGTGTGGAGTGTGGCGTGTGTGTGTGTTTGGTGTGTGTGTTTGTGTGTGTGTGTGTGTGTGTGTGTGTGTGTGTGTGTGTGTGTGTGTGTGTGTGTGTGTGTGGTGTGTGGCTGGCTAAATGATAAGTGTATATATGTATGATTATGTGTTGAGTGTTTGTGTATTTATGTGCAAAATTGTGCGAAGATTTGGTTTACGGCTAATGACAACTACCAAACATATATAACAACAAAATGTTTAAAATTAAGGTCATATTTTTAGAAGCAATAAATAGAACCTCTTGAAACAGTTTATCTCAATGGTCGAAATTGAACGATACCAGATCGAAAACAAGACTAATGGTTTAAATTCATAAGAAGCTAAAGCGTAATCCCTTATAAGACGTTTTATGGACTAATAAGTAAGCCAGAAGAAGGATCTGAAGAAAAGGTTGGCTTAGTAATTTGTTTATTGTCGTTGCAGAAGCCAAGAGCACGGGAATGTTAAACGTTTAAAATAAAATGGTACATGGTATAGAGATATAAAAATAGATGACAACCTATTTTGAGACATACTGAATACACGTGTAAAATTTTATAAAAATCGGTCCAGCCGTTTTGAGGAGGGAAAGTTTCAAATGGCAAGGCAACAACATACGGTGTTCCAAGCAGTCACCCATCCAAACACTAATCGAAACCGACAGCGCTTGACTTCGGTGATCGAACAAGAACAGGTATATTCAGTGAGGTATGGCTGTTGACTTATCTGTCAATACTCACATTTACTTTGTTAATCGCAGCTTCCTTTTTCAGTCATAGTATGGCGCCATCTATTAGTTATATAACGATTTAAAATGAGAAAAAAATTTTTTGAAGTACTTCTATACAATTTTTTTGAAAATTATCTTTTACACGAACCTTTTTCTGATAATAACAAATACAACAAAAAAAGAATTATCTAATTGGGTGCAGTCGTTCTGAAGTGATGTTCGTACAAACATTTTCGGCGATTCATTTTTATTAATATAGATAAAGCAGAAGATGATAACTTACAGAACTTATTATTTCTTATGCGTTTATTATTTTAAATTTATATTAATACTTATATTTGATTATAGAAACCAGGCATACGTATATTTTTGTTTAAATTATGTTTACATTATTTTTATGAGGATTCCTTCCAAATACATTGAATATTAAGGTCTATTATTAAAGTATTTCCATGAATGAACCCTCATTCTTCTCAAAATATTTTATTGTTCCTGGAAGCTCCGTCTCTGTGAGGGAAAATTTATTAAACCGACGCAGTCCCTCCCTTAACCAAGACAATAATATTGAACCTCCATACTACCTAAGTTATGGCCAATAATCCGGCGTTTTAACGCCGTAAATTTTGGGATATTCAAAGAAAACAAATTTGAAGTTCGACGTTAAATGAATAACGGATCCTTTCGGGATTACTTATAAGAAGTGCTTGCTTGGCAATATCGGCTTCTATGTTTTCAGATGGGAATTTGGAGCAAAATGATAAATTTCCCGGAGCACGTTGCAATTGGGTAAAAACTTTTGCTTTATGGTAAGAGAAAAGCTGTTGCTGCGAAAGTTTCCTTGTGATATTAAGTCTCGAATTACGGGCGATAGAGTACATGGTATAAAATAGTTGCTTCTGCACAAGATATCAGTTTACTCTCAAGTTTCGAAGAGACTTCAGCCTTATGTTTACTATATAAATATAAGTTTGAGGAAATACTAAATGATAAAATTATAAATCAGGACAGTAACAAAATACAAATAAACTGAAAAAAAAGCAAACACAAAACAAAAAATACCTTTTATGCCACTATCTTATTCGTGAATATTTCACTTTGGATATTTTTTACTGATAGCCTGGTTACACAGATGAAAAACATGTTTACGTTTACAATAAAGAAATTGCAATTGGTAATTTTCTCATCTATTATTCACGACTCCGTTGAGGGGCGACAAGATGGTTCACCGTTCTGTTGTATACAGTGGATTTTCTCTAGGAGCTTTGTTTTTGTTTGGGTTTATTTAAAGCTAATGTTAGAGTTCTTTTTCTTCTTCCTTCTAGTATGTAGGCTTTAAAGCTTGTTTCTTCTTTAATATTAGCCTCCTAAATTGTTTAAATTGTAGTACCATCTTTTTCTTGGTCTGCCAATACTTCTTCGTCTATTTGGTGACTGATCTCGTGCTATTCGTACTATTCTATCCTCTGCCATTCTACTTACTCTGTTCGTGCTACTCCTGTTTCCGTTTTGTCAACCATCCATTTATGTCTTCTATATTGCATGCTCTTCTTATGTTTTCGCTTTTCTCCCTATCCAACAGACTTCTCCCTGATATTCGTCGGAGTATTTTCATCTCTGTGGTTTCTAGCAGTCGTCTCGTTTTAGATGTGTCAGGTGTTGTCTCCGCCGTGTATGCTAATATAGGTCTAATTGTTGCTTTATAGATTTTTGTTTTTGTGTCTTGTCTTAGGTGTTTGTTTTTCCAGATTGTGTTATTAAGAGAACCCGCCGCTTTACTAGCTTTTAAGCTTTGTTGTCGTACTTATTCTTCAACATCTCCGCAACTAGTTATATCTATTCCCAGATATCTAAACCTTGCTTCCTGCTTATTATTTTCCCATCAATTTTAATTTTACACCATGTTGGGTATTTAGATGTTGTCATATATTTGTTTTTTCTGGTGATATTATCATATTGTATTTCTTAGCTGTTGTATCGAAGATATGTGTTAATCTTTGGAGCTCGTCTTCTGTCTCGGCGATTAATGCGGCGTCGTCTGCATAATGTAATATTTGGATTTCTTTGTTCCCCATTATGTAGCCATGACCTTTACGTACTGCTTGTATTATTTTTGCCTTTATTATATTAAAGAGAATTGAGCTTAACGAGTCACCCTGTTTGACTCCGCTTTGTACTGCTATACACTGTGTTAATTTTTCATTTATCTTTGCCTGTATTCGATTATGGAGGTAGATGTTTTCGATGGTTTGTATAATATTGATTGGTATGTTCCGTTTATACAGTAGGTGTAAGACGTCTTCAGTTTGGATGCGATCGAAAGCCTTTGTCAGGTCTATAAAACATAGATATGCTGGTTTGTTGTACTCGATGGCCTTTTCTGTGATTTGTCTTAGTACAAATACGGCATCTATGCAGGATCTTCCGAATCTGAATCCTTGTTGTTTATCTTATAAAGTTGTTAGTTTATTGATTTTATCGATTAGGACTTTTGTGGTAAGCTTAAGTGCGGTGATTAGTAGATTTATACCTCTATAATTGTTGGGTTTTTCTTAATCTCCTTTCTTGAACATTGGTATTATAATGCTGTTTCTCCATGAGTCTGGTATCTTGCAGTGCAATATTAGTTTTTGTATAAGTTTTGTCATCTCTAGGGTTATACTTTCTCCTCCGTATTTGAGAAGCTCGTTGGTTATTCTGTCTGGTCCTGGTGACTTTCCATTTTTAAGAGAGTTTATGGCTATTTCTACTTCCTGAAAACTAATTTCTATTGTTTTGATTATTATTTTTCTTTGCTTTAAACAGTTCCGTCAGGTATCTTTCCCATTCGTTTGCTGGTATGTTAATGTTCTTAATTCTACCATTTCTTTCAGTTGGTTTTTTTTTATAAATCTCCATATTTGTTTTTGTGTACCGTAGAAGTCGCTTTCCATCCTTTTTGTAAATTGTTCCCAGTGTTTATTTTTTGTTCTTTTCATTAACTGCTTTGTTTCGTTTCGTATTCAATGTTAAAGTTAATTTCATAAATTTATTATTTAGTTGCACGTTGGTTCTTGCTTCGTGTATTCTTTTAGAGCTCAAGAATTGATGAGGATCAAAGTAATATTTTACACCAGAAACAGAGTAAAAATTTAGTAAAATTAATAAATTCAAGTATTTCATCGGTCATCCATGATTTCCGTTTCTCTGTATCTTTCTTTAGGTGTTGTTCTTTTATTTCTCTCACTGTTTCTTGTATGATGGTCAGACTTTTCTCTATAATTCCTGCATTTTTGCATTTAAGCACCATTGTATTGAGGTTTTCATTAACCCTCAGTCAAACATTGGGATCTTTCAGTTTTCTAACATCATACTTCTTTATCGACTTACTTGTAACCTTCTATTCTGACTTTGAGTTACCTACAACTGGTACATGATCAGAATTTATGTCTGCTCCCGGGTATGTTTTAACATATGTACAGGTGTTCGTATACCTCTTATTTACTAGTATGTAATCAATCTGATTTCTTACAATCCTTCTCACAGAATTTTGTGGAGATTTCCAGGTATACAGTTTCCTTGGGTGTAGGTGAAACCAGGTGTTTATTATTACTAATTAATTTGCTTCTGCAAAAATCTTCAACATATCTTCCCGGATCTTTCCGGTTTCCTGGACCAAATGATCCAACTTCAGGTGATGTTTTGCTGGCCCCAACTTTGGCGTTGAAGTCACCAATGACAATTAGTAGGTCTTGCTTTTTCAACCTTTACACGACCTAATTAATGCAAGGGTACAGTTCTTCTATCTCTTCTTCTGTTTGTTCTGTTGTAGGTGCATACACTTGAATTAAATTGATGTCGATTGGTATTAGTTTTAGTTTTAGTTGTCAACAGATTTTGCCACTTTTTTTGTCAATATAATGCCGATATTGCATTGGTTGGATCTTACCAGTCTTGACCTACGGAGCAGAGACCTTAACTTTAACGAAAGCTACTGCCGAAGAACTGAGGGTAACACAAAGGCGAATGGAGAGATCAATGCTGGGCCTGACCTTGAAAGATCGCGTAAGAAATGAGGAGATACGCCGACGAACTGGCGTAGACGATATTATACTGCGAATCAATAAACAAAAGTGGAGGTGGGCTGGACATGTTGCTAGAATGGAAGACGGAAGATGGACGAAGAGATTATGTAGTGGAGACCAAGAGCCGACAAGCGAAGTCGAGGCAGACCACCCACCCGATGGACCGACGACCTAAAGAGAATAGAAACAAACAGGATTGCAGCAGCTAGAGATAGAGAGAACTGGAGACGTTTGGAGGAGGCCTATATCCAACAATGGATGTGAAAATTCGGCTGGATGATGATGATGATGATGATGATGAATGCCGACACCCAATTTATGTTTGCCGTTATCTGTTTCAGAATAGTAAACGCGGTGTTTCTTGATATTTGCGGTTCCTGAACCTGGCCAACGCATTTCGCTTATTCCCAGATTATTTAATTTTATGTGTGACATTTCTTGCATTGCATTATGGATTTTACCTTCCTGTGCCATGGTTTTCACGTTCCATTCTAATTTCTTCTTTGCAATTTTAATCTTTTTGTTATACTTGTAATTGCTCCTTCTGGAGATCCGGTTGAGGAGCTTACTCCAGAATTGAATTTTGCTGCAAGAATAGCCATTTGAGTCTACTAGGACTTATCCAATCCGGATTTTTAATGAGGTGTCTGGTCCCTATATTTCTTCCTCATCTCTATGCCGTTGACCGCTTTTATGGTTCTTCCGCCTTTAAAGCTAGCTTCTTAACTGCTTTACCATAGCTCCTCCACCCGAAGATGTTGGCCAGTAAACGGAGGATTGCTTATACCGGCAATCACTCGGTGGAATTTTCGCCATATCTGCCTACCCTCACTTAGTTTAGCCTGCAGACCAACACAGTTGGCCGGGGTGTGGCACGTGGAGCCATAAGTGAGAGTTAGTTGTCTTATGAGGACCAATTATCAAAATTATCTTCCGTCTATAACGCTCGATGTGGTCGTTCCGATAAAAGGTGCTACCTCTATAACACAACTCTACACCCCAAATAAAATCCCCAAATGAAAATGAAAATCACCTGAGATAATCCACACAATTTATATTTTATATACCTTATAGAGTGGTAAATAAAGCAATCATTATCTGTTAGCATTTTTCTACCTTAAAGATTTTTTAAGTCGTCTTAAGTTTTTATTATTACATTTGCCACCAAGAACAAAACCTTAAAGAAAGGGATTAAAAACTAAAATAAACTAGTAAAAATACTGGCTAGATTTGCATTTCTACCGAAAGCAGCTGAGAAATAATTACTTACTTAGGTAAACACTGAATCTCCCGACAGAGTTTGTGTTTCTAGATTTTATTCTTTTCGTAAAATTAATGTTTTTACCCATCTGGCAGAAAGAATCATCAAAAAGTGTAGACAAGACTTATTTGCTTTCGGGATAAAGTAAGTCATAATTAAGGTAATTGGTAAAAATAGCTGAAAGATTAATTTTACTGGGAATTAATGTTATGCCAACAACTAAAGAATGACAAGTTAGCGTACAGGACAAAAGTTTTGCTATAAATGTAATACGTTTCAGCAACCGACGGGAAATGTTATTATACTGTGTAATTTAACATCTTTTGGTAACATCAAATGTGATAATCAACAATAATAGCAGCATACGGTACAATGGCGAGCAATTTAAACAGGAATCTTATGCTGTACAATGTTCTTGTCCCAATACTCTATTTCATCTTCAAAATAATATACAGTGAAACTTTGAATTATCCAAAAATTCGAATTAAAACTATGTCTACAAAAAACAGTGATACCTACAAAAGCATCTGCAAACGATAAAAATCAACCCTTTTGCAGCTGTTTTTGTTCTTATTCGTGCCCGAATTTTGACAACCGAAAAAAATGGTCTAACAAAATTAGGCCAAGAATACCAATTAACATGTTTGCAAGCTATAAAAATGGTCAATTATTGTCATTATGGCAGGTGTTCTCATTGGTATTTTCGGCCAAGTCTTGGCTGAGAAAGTTATTGAAAATAAGAAAATTTTCAGAATTAACAGTTAAAGACAGACTTTAAATTTTTCCAAAGAAATCCAAAATTTTTAGTTGCTTTTTAAAATTTAGCTTCTCGGCAATGACTTCTAAGGTATTCTAAGGTGAACTAAAAATAGAGTGACTTACGTCATTTTTACTAAAGTACAGTCTAAGTTGTGTAATATGGTTCGTTGCTTTGGTTGCACTGCAACATCTTCATCCACGTTGACAAAATCTTCATAAGAGATGGCAGAATTAGAAATGACGTCCTCCCAGCCGTCAACTGAAAGCAGCTCTTCTGTTAAAGTGCTCGTTAGCGTTTTCTGCGTTTTCTTCCTTTTTTACGAAACCAGCTTTTTTAAAACAGTATTTGATCGTTTCGGGTGTTACTTTCTCCCAATCTTTCTTATACATTAGAGAAACTTAAAGAATGTCTAACTTTATTTTAATGGAGTTGCACTCTTCTGGCAATATGTTTTTAACCAAAAAACCTCCGTTAATATGTTTAAGATTTTTTATGATGATCTGGTCCATTGACTAAAGAACTGAAGTCATGTTGGTAGGAAAAAAATAACTTTTACATTTTTCATTACTGGTATAGTATTGTAGGCCGTACAGTTGTCAATAATCAAACTATCTTTTTTTTTTCTGTTATAAACTTTTTGTCTAATTTCATCAGCCATTTCTCAAAACGTTCCCTAGCCGTCCAAGCTATTGCGCTGCTCACATATTGACTTGACATTCTTAAAACAACGCGGATTAGCCAATTTACCAATCATCTGTAGAGGCAGCACTTCTGATCCATCCATGTTTGCACCAATTAGAAGAGTGACTCTTTTTTTTTGCTTAGTTTTCCTCCGTGACATTTTTCATTTTTAAATGCCAGTGTTTTAGCAAGAGTGCATTAAAAAAAACCTGTCTCGTCAACATTGAAGATATCTCTTTCATCTATATCCTGAATCATCTCCTCCAATTTTTGTCCATTTGTTGGCTTCTTGCTGAATAACGGCCCCACTTTCTTTACAAATGGATTTGAATTAAATTTTTTTGCGTTCTTTGAAGCCGTCTAGCCACCCTGTACTCGCCTCAAAGTTGTTTTTTCCATTTCATCAACAAATTGTTTAGATTTGCTTCTTATGGGACCACCCACGGGAATTTTCTTATCCCTATAGGAAAGGATAATAGGAAAAAATACTAACTCTTTTCGCGAAAATTTCCAATATTAAATTATTATTTCAACTTGTAGAGAAGTTCGAATTATACAAAATATAATTCGAATATTCACGACTTTTTACCATTACTTATATAGAAAATGTAGAATCTGAATAAAAATTTGAAGCTAAAGAAGATTTCGAATAGAGAATTCGATTTAAGCAGGTTTCACTGTATTTTAATATCGTCGGTACGAAAACAAAAATGGTAATAAAATTAAGCATATGGGGCAATAAACTCTATGGTAAAAGATATAAAAACTTATAAAAATCACAGAATATTGTCACAACTCAGAAATCTAGTACCAAAATATAACTGTCATAGAATTTGACTTAGACCGAAATTGTTAAAAATATTTTTCGGATTGTAGATTTTCAGTGTTGATTAGAGATCACATTCTTTCACGTGTAAATCTTAACTGGTCTTCCTATGAAAGATAAATAACCTCGGTTTGTGAAAAATGCAAGTTTTTTATCAGCTAGATGAACAAGACAAATTTACAAAAGTTCGTACAATGATTGATCTGTTAAACCAAAGGTTTTTAAAATTTAGCGTTTTCAGTCACTACCTGTCAACAGATAAATAAATTGTCCAATACTTTGTCTGACATTCGGCAAAAATGTTTATAAAAGGGAAGCCTGTTCATTTTGGGTAGAAAATGTAGTTCCTTTCATCTAGGAATGGATATTTATACAACTTGATCCCTTATGTTGGAAATTCAACTACGGTAATTCAAAAGAGTTCAGTATGAGCAAAGGAGTTGTTATTAATCTTTTAAAAGTTGTGGAAGACAAGTCTGCACGCAAGCTATATTTACTCAAGATATAAGCCAAGATATTAACTAATCATATATTTATTGTACCTACATAAACAAATATAAAATTGAAATTGTCTGATTAAATCAAAATCAAACAAAACAAATCTTGCCTATAGATTCTCGTTCGAACCTCTGAAAAGTAAACATATTAGCAATTAGCGATAATTAATGATATTTAATATTAGCGTATCAGTTTGGGCAAAACAAGGAATTTTTTTGTTTAAAATGTAGAATTTTGTTAATATCTACAATTTAAACAAAGGTGCAGTGTAAAACTGTTATTCCTTCTGGACCAAAAACTGTAAGTTTAATTTTCCTATTTCAGCTATAACAAATCAAGGGTAAACAACTATTTCGCCGATTTGCCATGGGGTTAATTCAGTCCATTACCAATCTATTATAAGCACAAGGGCTGTATCCAGGTGACTTAGCCCAAGCATGTAAATGGATTCAGCAGCGGTATCTTCCACCACGGAAAGTTCTGGCAATCTACGTATAAACAGCCGTCAAAATTATATTCTACAGCTCTTAATCAAACTGCAAATAAATTTCCAAACAAAAACAAGCAATTCTACTTCACTCACTCCCAAACATTAATATTGAGGTTTATCTTAATTCATTAGCTTGTAAAGTGGATCCCAGGAAATACGTTTTATTTCTAAAATTATAAACGATCGCATTTGTATTTTCTTTACCAGTAAACAAAGAATTAATGAGTTTCTATCGAATGACAATAGGATTGTAGTAATTAATAAAACACGTATTCAAGCCCAAAGACTAAGAACTCCAAATTAACGATTGAATATTTTAAACGTATGTCCAAATATTCCACACAGCAATATTGAAGAACAACTGACAAATTTAGGTATTCATCTAATAACTCCAATTAACTTTCTCGGGAGAAGGACTTCAACTCCAGCATTTAAGCATATCTTGAGTTTCCGACGATACACTTTTATAGCGCCAACTAACTTAGACAAATTACCCGATTTCTAGCAACTATCAATTTTTTTTTTTCATCGAAAAGTAATATTGCTACTTTTGCAAGCAGTATGGACATTTTGCATCTCAGTGTCTCAATAAAACTAATCAGATTCCTTTAAACAACAGTCAAAATACTGTTCATCTAAACTCTCTACAGAAAGTACATCAATTAGCTCCTCTTTTGACAATTTCTTTTACACAATCCTCTCCTACTGAGACTGAAACTACAGTATTGCAATCAGCTTCTTTGTCGATATGTTCCTCTGCACAATCCTCTCTTACTGATGCTGAAAAGTCTAGAAAAAAACATATGCACTTTCTTCGACAATCTACACAAGATGGACTAAATTGGTTAAGAAGTATAGCTTACAAACAATAGGGCGCGGATTTTCAAACATTAATGACTTTATACAGATTCCTAATTCGCTTAAAACTTGGTTATGGGGCAGTTGCGTACAACTCGGCAAAAACTTTTTTCTCGATGTTTCAGTTAAAAAGAAGGTTAGATCCACCATTCTATTATCGTATTAGCATAATTCTAAATAACCTAGACATCACTATACTTCATATACACACTTACAAATTCTGATTATTCTGCACCATGGACAATATCTCTCCCAAATTGCGATATCAGTCTTACATCATTTAAAAAATCTGACACTTCATCATACCTCTTTAAAATTAAAGCCTCAGAGAAGCTAAATAGTCTCACAATTCCATCCACATTTATACTGATGCATCAAAATCGGAAAATGGAAAGGGTGCTGCATTTATAACAACCAGCGAAGAACGGTCATTCCAACTCCCTAAGAAATTCATTATATTCTCTGCTGAACTATTTGCGAATCTTCATGCAATAAAATTCGTCAACGAAAATAACATTGTTAATAGCCTAATAATTAGTGATTCATTGAGATACTTTTTTTTTCCTTATTTTCCTTATTTTTGTCGTTATTTTTTGGGCACAAGTGACACCTTTTCCTCGTTAAAACTATAGATTGTTCTAGTTTTTGCTTTTTACTGTGTGGTTTAAGTTCCTGTAAGCTTTTTTCAATACACTGTTTTGTTTCCCATTGTAGTCCCCTTGATTTTTTTCTCAAAATCTGAGGCAACACTAGTTGTTCTGCTGTCGTTGTAAGAAACAATCTTCTCTTTTCATTTTTGTTTTCGTTCCATTTTGGATGAAAATTTGTCCAAGTAATAAATGAGGCTACCCTCAGCCTGTCTAAAATATTCATGTAGAATGCAAAAGGTCAACGGTGAGTTCGTCTTTTGCTATTATACTTATGAATCCATTTGGTCTAGCGTATCGACACCAGAATTTGTACTATTAAAATAGAGTATCATATTTGGTTTTTTTTGTCAACACCATCTGCACAGTAAGCATTATGATGCATAGTAGATAGGACTAGGATACTTCTTTGTTTTTTCGGAACGTAGGAAACCAGAGATGCTTTTGGACTGAATTCGAAAATTGAAGATTTCTCGAAACGGTTTGTGTTTGGTAGAAATTCCCGAGGAACAAATCTCTTATTTTTTTTTCACTGTCCCCACAATAGTTAGTGAATTTGCCATTTATGTGTTACAACAAGATCAGTGAAATAGTTGTCTTAAGTCATATTCCTCTTGGAATTGTAATAAGATTTAATGAGTTGCTTTACAACTTGAGATGCAAGAACTTTGGCTACTGTATTTCCGGTTTTTCCGTATATGGTATTCTACCTAAAGGGTAATATGTTTTCGAGTCACAGGCCCACCATATTCTCATACGATAATCCCACACGTCGCGTATTGCTGCTCTCAATCATCATAACCATTGGTTCCTGCTTTAAATATAGTAGGTCCATGAAACTTACACCAAATTATATCTACATTATGTATGTTGGCACTCAGGATGTTGGCACACCCTGCTGCAGTTAGTACTAGACCAATAAAGGCATATAGCTCTGTAGAGTCGCAATATTTCCAGTCCTCTATCCCCAAGACTTTTTCGTCTTCTTTATTTGTATACTTCACTATTTCGTTCACAATTTTTTCCAGTCAATTACGGCCAATTACAATTACGTCCTGTCGGTTGTGGTTGACTCTTCCAGTTAATCCAATACTTAGTTTCAAAAATTATATACTCTAAAATCTGGGAACTTGTAACTACACATCCTTCTTCATTATCACTTAACACTACTTGCTGATTATTGGCTTTTTCACTTGCTTTCCAAAGATGATCTTAAATTTTAGAGTCAATTTCAATGCCACCTTCTTTAGGAGATTCTTCATCATCGGAATCCCATATTCATATATTAACAATGTCTTGCAGTTCTGCAGCTGATAATGGTTTTCAGGATATTTTATTCCCACCATCTACTTTTATTGTAATTCAATAAAATTTTAGGAGCTTAGTTGTCGACAATAACATCGATATTAAACCACTAATAGCAGATTCATCATTTATTTTAGAATATGTATAGGTGCCTACCTAACAATATTATTGCTTTCCAACAAATGAATATCAGTTTTTAAAACACATTTAGAATAGATATAAAACCTATTGTAAACATCTCTTTGATGTTCACATCAAAGAGATGTTTACATTGTTTGTTACACGTTTAGACTTTATTATTTGATTTCTGGAGTCATAAAAGTCGTTTAGATAATCCATAAAAATATTACCTGACTACCAGATTAACTTCTGTAACAAAGATTTAGACTTTAGGTATAAATACAAATGGGGTCTGACGGCCTTTGTTGCCCCTTTACGTGACCAAATTACTTCGACGCAATAATTGAAAAATGGTAATGAAGATTTTTATTAGCCCATGAATATGTTGAAGGAAACATACTTCTAAACAAATTCAGTGATGCATAAAATCCAATAATTTTTTTTTTATCAATTTATGATAAAATACTTGGTGTCTCGGGCCCGTTGGACCCACCTTGCCCGGATAAGGGTTAAATCTATTAAAGTTAAGTATACAAATTTATAAATTTATAAATTTATATACGTTATATCTCATAGAATATAATCGATTCTCAATGAAGGAATTATATCTGAAATAAATGAACATTGAAAAGGACAAATACAGATTAAATAGGTTATTTAGTCGATTAAAGAGATGAATAAAAAGTTGAGCGCCAACTATATTTACACTAGAAATGGTAAAATGAAATACAAAGTTAATACAGATGAAAAACTTGAAAAAATTTAAATAATATAATAACTAAAATAAAAATAACAAACATGTGACGTTTTAAACATTAGGGTAGTTGGGGGCAAAAACACGCAGTTTCGTTATCTCCTGTCGTCTTCAGAAATTATAACAGTTTAGAACTTTTCCAATATTATTACAGGAGAGCTTAAATATTGTTTTTTCCATTTTAAGTATCGACAGTAGTTCTATAAGTTCACTAACAAATTAAAAAAAAAAAGTTTGGAAAAATCTGCATTTACGTACTTTTGCCCCTACAAACGGGGCAGTAGTACGCAAGTGCGTATTTTTGCCCCAAAGCTAAAATGTATAAAACCCCAAATAAAAGAGATGGTAGGCGTTTAAAAGAAACCAATTTTATTGAAAAAAACCAAACGTAAAATAAAATACAAGACGTTAATCTAAAAGAGAAGAGTATTTGACGAGGTCATCAGAGAATCCCACTGAATTTGAAAATCTGAAAGAGCTGGTTTTTATTGGCTTTGAAAGCTTTAAAACAATATCGTCCTTTCGAAAAAAGGCATCTTCCGTTGTTTCACGAAAACGGAATGTTGTAGGCAGTCGCTTAAAAAATACCCCTTCATAACTTTGGCGACAAATAATCTGTATGATTTTTTTCCAAAAACCTTCACTACAACAAAGTCATCAGGTAAAATATCTGGTACAACATCGATGTCTTGCTCTTCATCGTTATCGGAAAAATGAATGTCACAAGAATCAATACTTTCTTGATAGGAGAGTGCTACTGATTCATCAGATGATGATTCGTCAAAAACTTTCCTTTTGGCAGCACGAACTTTAGCACTTTGAGATTTGATCTTTTGATTCTTTAATAATGCTTTCCTCTTCTTCTCTTTTTCAGCTTCCTTTTTTTCTTTCTTGTTCTTATAAAAGTCGCTCCTTATTAGGCGTCGATGTTAATAGGGTTGACTTCAAACTTTTCTTGGTTCGTTTCCTTTTTATCTTAATTTTTGGGAAGGGAATAATATCTGAAGCTAAAATTGATTTGGATGACGGCTGGGGCTCTTTCGTGTCAGTAACAGTTTCTTTTTCAATATTTGAAGGGCCAGGTACAGAATTCTGACTTCCGATTTTGATGACGGTGGGGCTCTTTCGTGTCAGGAACAGTTTCTTTTTCAATATTTGAAGGAGCAGGTACAGAAATTCTGACTTCCAATTTTGATGACGGCTGGGGCCCTATCGCATTAGTAACAAGTTCTTCTTCTTGCTGAAACTGAATAAAAACATGACATTCATCGTCTGAATCTTCACCTAAATCTTGCTCTGTTACTTCCGTTGGCATAAAATCTACGTCCGAAAAAATATTTTTATCTAGTGGATAGATTCCAGTAGACCAAAAGCCCTCTCTTGCTATATCTACAGTAGCAGTTTTTGCAAATGCTGTGGAAAAGAGACCAGCTACATGGTAAATGGGAGAGAACCTGTCCTGGATGGGAACTGGTCCAGCTGTCAGCGACGCTCTTATAATAAGCTTTTAATGGTTTGAAAAATGCCCGATCGAGTGGCTGGGTCTTATGGCTGCTATGTGGTGGCAGACTTAATAAATGGATGAAATTGTCTTTTGCAAATGTTACTGCTTGAAGACTTGTGTGCGATACATGATTATCTAGAATCAGGAGAACGGGGTTCTCCTTTTTTGGACTTGTATGTTTTTTAAAATGCTCCAGGTACTTGATAAACGTGGGAGTGTTCATGTAACCACTATCAGTAACAGCCATGTCGCAGGCAGTGGGCCCGTCTTTGATTAGAAGAAAATTCATCCGTTTTCGAGCAAAAAAGAAAAATGGAGGGACATGGTGACCAGTTGCACTCATACAATAAACAGCCGTAATAGTTTGTCCTTGCTCGGCAGCTACAGCTTTTGCTACATCTCTCTTTCCAATTGGGGCAACATGTTTGGGCAGATGGTTTGATACTGTCTGAATGCCCGTTTCATCGACGTTATATATACGGTTAGGAGGTAACTTATATTTTTTATGGTGTTCTCCAAAATATTAAAATACAGAGCTAGTTGCACTCTATTGAAGCCCATAGTTCTAGCAATTGAAGCCATAGTTCTGGTTTTTCGTGGAACACGTAACGATAGTCGGTTCCTTTTCATGAACGATCTAGTGAAGTCCCGACCAGCCAACTGATTTACAGGTGAAAATGGATGGTCAATACGGTTTCTTACACAATAAGAGTAAATTAAAAAACGCAATGACTTCAGCGTCATTCCATAAAATCGTGTGTCGCGTTCTTTGCAATGCTGAACTATTTCGTTTTCTTGGATCTTGGTTAGAACTGCTTTAAATCTGCCTAAAGACTGGACACCACTTCCTTTTTTCAACCTTTGCCGTAGTGTCGCTTCATGAAATCCCACAGCTTTTGCTGCCTGACGTATAGAAACGCCATTATTAATAAGTTCACGAGCTTCACACAAAATAACTTCTGTCAAAGGCTTGCGCTCTGATTTTCTTTTGTAGTTTTTGAAAAAAAAAAGAAATCAAGATTTAGATGAATTGAATATTTAATTCCAAAATTAGTAGAAACAAAATTAATTTACGATAACGGGGCAAAAATACGCATTCGAAGTTTTGCCCCATAACTCTCGCATATTTTTGCCCCATTCTGCAACACTGTCAAAACCACCTGTTAAAATATAAAAGACTTAACCTCAATCGAAAACTCTTAACATAATAACCTACAATCAAGCCAAGAAAACACCCGAATAAACTAATTCAATGAAAAATGCCAATGTGATTTTATCACAAATTAATTTTGTTATGAGAATATTACAGTGTAATAGTAAAAAATAATATTTACCTCATAATTTGTAAACAACGTCTTGAATCAGCTTTCAACTTGGAACACACATATGGCACAATGTTGCCAAACGTTTGTAAGTAAAATCGTTAGAAACTGGACATTAGCGGCAAATTTAAATGAGGTGCGTTTTTTTGTCCCGTGCGTGTTTTTACCCCCAAGTACCCTACAAATTAATTGAATTCTGAACAATAACTCATTTTCATATGTACAAAGCTGATTCGACAAATTTTATTAGTTTGGTTACTTTTCCAATTAAGCATCCAGCTTCTCTCAAAATAAAGTTACCCTTCAGATAGAGAAAACAAATAAAAATCACCGACGCTTGCAAATTAGACGCTTTGAAACTAGAATGACACATAAACTATTTACCTGCAATAGCTCGTAATTTCAATGTAGAACTAAAAGCGTAAAATGTGCATAGACTAAATATTACCCCTTTTTCAGCAAAATTTTCTGATTTTTCTCTTTCGACACGTTTTTTTTTTTATTTAATCAACATTTAATCTGAACTCCCATTTAACGATGAACGGACTTGAATGGACTGTATGAACAAAAATATTCTCATAAAAATCCTATTGATTTAGAGTATAAAGCCTTGCATAAAGCTAATAGCGATATGAAATCTTTTCATAAAGCAGCTATATCTAGCGAGTTATACGGGGTAATAAAAATAAAGTACACTGATAAAAGTCATTTTTATAGTTTTATAGTGGAAAATAGCAAAATCCACTTTAGCAAAAATTTAAAACCATAATTAATAAACGTATAATCTCTATATGATAATATTATTTTAATATTTTTTTTACCAAGACGAAAGACGAATGATTAAGTATCGTAAACGATACTTTATAGTTTTTTATAGTGACTACTAGCAATGCAATATTATTTTTATAATTAATTATTGATGGTTAACAATTTGACTATTAGACAATCATTGATTGTTTATCTCAATGTTTAGCTATTTTTTTGTGTTTTGCTATAAAACTTTGTTTCATTCTTTCATCGAACATTATACACTTCTTTCTTGCACTTGATTACATTTCAATACCAAACTAGAATCCTTTCGGATTATAATTTGGTATTTCCTAAGTTATTCGATGGCGTAGTAGAACAATTCGTCAACCTCTCGAAATGTAATAGACGCATTTCACCGTTGTTTAGGATACTGTCCAATTAACAACGAAGGACATTTGAAACTCTAGATTAAGTAGACATTAATTAAGCAATGTAGTAAACTTTTAAGTATTATTTCAAGCAAATTTCTTTCAATAATGGTTATGATCCTAACGTCATTCATAAGCTTTTAAAAAGAGCAACACTTAAAATTGCAGAAAAGCTTGCTTATTCATCACAATGCTTGCTTCAATCCAATGCCATAAATAACCTTAGATATTTCTCATGTACTTATATCAGCGACATTTCCAAAAAAAAAATATCAAAACTTTTTACTTCTACAACTATTAAAGATATCATAATTTCCTTTAAGTCACACAACACCTTAGGTTTCTTTTTAAATAACACCAAAGATAGGATGAACATTCTTGATAAAAGTGGTATTAATAAATATTAAAATTTGATAATTCTGATGCCTCTTATGATATATACCAGAATCAGAGAACATTTAAAAAGACCAACTTCTTCAAGTTTTTGTCACCATTTATAGCCCAGTAAACATAATTTTAATATCAAATACTGGTGCGTCTATTTTACATGACACTAGTAGAAAGAACAACTATTTAGAGTTGTCTTTATTGGAAGAGTTGGAAATTACAAGGGAAACAAATGAAAACTCTCACTATCTTAATACTCTGTATACTAAATTATTTTAATTTTGACTAAATTTAGACCTATTTTATTGCAGCTTCACCTCGTAGGGACCCAGCTCGATTATTTAGACATCCTACACCGATTATACCCATTAAGAGTTTATTAATTTCATATTTTAATTAATATTTGAGTCCTCCCCCTGAGTTATCTATTGCTCAACCTGATTATTGATAAAATAATAAAAAAAGTAAGAACTAAAAAGGAATACCAAATGGGAGAAAAACAACTTAAAATAATCTGCTATTCAGACGACGCAATACTACTCTCTCAAAGTGAAGATGATTAAATGCTGCTCCAATTTAATATAACCGCCAGAAAATTTACCGTGTTAATTTCCTCAAAAAAGACAAAATGCATGATTACAACAGCAAATTTACTAAGACATGAATTGGAGCTGAAAGGTCAGATAATAGAACAAGTGATGGAGTTTAAATATCTTGGCATCATATTATCTAGTTACAGAAAGCACGAAACCGAAGTAAAAGATCAAGTGAATATAGCAAACAGAGCCGCAGGCTGCCTAAATGAAACAATATGTAAAAATAAAAATACCGGGAAAGAAACGAAAGGCAGAACTTACAAAACAGTCATTAGACCAATAATGACATACGCGGCAGACACAAGACCTGACACAAACAGGATAAAAAGGATGTTAGAAACAGCAGAGATAAAAACACTTAGAAAAATTAATGGTAAGATACTACGGGGCAGAGCTAGAAGTACAGGTATACGACATAGTTGCAAATTGGAGAACATCAAAAACGGGTAAGAAATGAAAGAGTAGAATGGAACGATTATATAAGCCGAGTGGCAACAAATAGCGTAGTAAACACGGCAAGAGACGCTTCCTCAATAGGAAGACGATCAGTAGGAAGACAACGAAAACGATGAAATGACAACTTACTGGAGGCAACTTTAAAAAACAGACAGAGTCATGTTTATTATAAACAGAAAAAGAAGAAGAATAATTTTAAATCTCACATTGCAAAGTAGGTGTACTCCTGTTTTTGTAACCATCCATTTAAGATATAATTAGATGTTTTGAGACTTTTAGTCCACTCTGTTCAATCTTCTCATACATATATATATATATATATATATATATATTATTATATATAATATATATATTATATATTATATATATATATATATATATATATGTATATATATATATATATATATATATATATATATAGAAAAGAATGCATATTAAGTTAAATAGTAAAACTCTTATAATAATGAGGAAATTTGCAAGAAACACTCTGAGTATCAATTGTTTCGCCGAATGTTTTCGCCAAAGAGAACTAATTTGGCTTCTTCGGGGCTGAAAGAGAATAAATTATAATTAGCTACCATATATTATCTATTAAAACACACTTCTGATATTACCGTAACTTAGAATTGTAGAGTTAGAATGTTAAAAAACTTAGCTAGTAACAACATAGTGGTTTTTTTGTTACTACGTGAAAAAAAAAGTTTTTTTTACCATTGGAAATATATGGTAGCTTTGAACTTAAAACGCAAAGGTGTAACCAAGGTCAATCGAAAAACCCAGTGTAAAGGAAGTAATTCTTTGAATTGTCGGCAATAACTAAATTTTTGATTGTTTGAAAGCTTAAATGTGAGGTTTCTGTTTTATCAGAACGCATGATCTGACAATTCAAGTAGTGCTTTTGAATCTTTCTGTCGTTAAGGTTCATTGGTAAAACAGAATAAAGTTAAATCTTAGTTAAGGAAAATATTATTTTAGATTTTCTTAATTGAATTTTTTTTTATTTTTTTTTATTTTCTTTTTATTTTATTATATTATATTGTTCACGTATTATTATAATAATCTCTTGTTGAGATGTATCTAAGAAAAGCAAGGGAATGTTATCTTTTTTAGTTAATGATAATTATTATTAAAGTAGGTTACTTGTTAATGGATATATCAGTCAAGTTAGTGTGTCTGTGATGCTGTATTGTTCTTGGTATCTGATTTAAGTAAAAAGTGGTATATATCGCTTAGAATATTAATGTCACTCTTAACATTGATGGAAACATCGTTAAGGAAAATATAAAATATTTCAATGAACTCTCTTCTAGATTTATTGTCCCCACGGTGGAGAATTGTAGTGTTAGTATAGTCCATAAGATGGCCAGTGGAATGGACATGGCTAATGCACAGCAATCAGGGTGAAGTGAGAATAACTTTTGTGTAGTGTAATACGTGATTTTAATTATTGAGATGTTTGGCCGATGTAGGAATTGTTGCAAGAAAGGCATGGAATGTTGTAGACAATGTTACTAAGCCTATCTATGGGAGTCTTATATTTTATCTTAGAATAAAGAATATTAATTGTTAGGGCTGATCTGTAAGCCACATTGAGTTTAATGTTGTTATTATTATTACCAAAGCCATTTTCAACACTTTTCAGAATCCGTGTTAACCCCGGAGTGATATCTCTGAAATATGCTAATGAAAAATATTTGTTGATAGAAGCATCCGAGACTGGGTTCCCACTTAAAACATCAGGATTAGCATTGTTAGTCGCGAAGGAAGGTGAAGTACCTTCATTATGGATAGTGATAAACAAAATTCTATTAACTAATGGTGTTGGATAAGCGTTTGAAATGAAAAGTTTCTGTAGGATTTGTAAGTTTTTTGTATGAAAAGAAGGATCTGATGGTTTTATTACTCTATTTTTCATCTGTTTGAATAAGTTGACTTTGGTAGAATTATTATCGTAAGAGTGGTAGTTAAGGTATCTACCAGAATGGGTCGGTTTTTGATACCACTGTATTTTATTGTTGTTTTCCCTGATCATCCTTATATCGAGAAAGGGAACGGAGTAATTATCACCTTCCCTCTCTATAGTAGACTGGATGTAGGGGTCATAACTATTGAAAGTATCTAATCGTTCATCTACCTTGTCATTGGGTATAGCCAAAATGATATCATCAACATATTTTTTAATAAATGGGATTTGAAAGGATAATAAAGGAATCACTGAGTCTAATACATAATCCACAACGTAAGTTGCAATGATAGGAGAAATCTTTGCTTTTATAGGGTTACTGAAAGTTTGTTGATAGCATTTTCCATTAAATGAGTAGTAACTGTTGTTAAAGAGAAATTCCACGATGCTGATAAATCTGCTTTAAGACATGGAACAACAACCTCTAATACAGCAAATCCCCAAGTTGGCGGCACACGCCAATCTCCATCCAAGCCACGTCACGTTCGACGGTATAAATGACCCGTCCTCTATTCTTAGCACTAGTAATGCATTGTGTGGTGATCAGTGTAATACTGTCTAAAGGCTCGGAAGACTGAGACCTCGAAAGCCATGAGGAAGACATCGAAGATGATGTCGAAAGCTCGGCTCAATGATAATCGACGCGGTTCAACACGAAATGCTGTTAAGTTTAATATTAATTCCTGTAATAGTATCTTACAGGAACCAACTCTTAGCTCTAGGTTATATATATATATATATATATATATATATATATATATATATAATATATATATATAATATATATATATATATATATATATATATATATATATATATATATATGTACGAATAATAACAAACAAACATAAATCCGAATAATACTTAATAAACTATAATACTTTATAAACTTCTTTTCTGTGTGTGGAAGTTTCGCTGTTGATTAAAACACGTATAGACGTGTTGAAAGTGTGTGTAAAGATGGTTGACTATGACTGAATCTTTAGCGATGCTCTAAATAGGACAATCGTCTTCATAGTTATGTAAATAATATCATGGGATAACATGAATATAGAATTTATACCAACTACGAGAGATGCATTTAAAATGCTATTTTAATTTATTGTTTTTGTTCCCTTTTACTACATACCACTACTGTAATTAATATGGGGAACTAAAGAAATATCGCTGCGGAATCTTTTACTAAATTGGTAAGTTGTTTCTGTATTCAGTGTATCTAATTGTTAAATAGGTACACATTGGTCAAATTAATAAGATCCGATTTATCATGCAGGGACATATTTTATTAAATTTTTTTTTTCATCCTGCATTCAAAAATACGAACATCATTTCACAAAATTTTTTTAACCAGAAATATTTTCAGAATTTTGTTAACCAAAAAATAACTAATTTTAAAAATTGTTTAGAATCTATATTTTCTGTTGATTTGATGACACTTATTAGGAATCTGTGGAGATTTTTGGATTTTACAAAACGCAGGAAATTCCAAAGTTAAGCGTACTAAGCTAGTGATACAACATAACTGGATGAACTTAGAAAGTTTCAATCAGCTTTAGTTTGAATTAATTAGGTTCGGTTAGATTGGGTTTTTCTTTTTGACGTGGCATTCCTATGGGAATCGGAAATGGTTAAGTTAGCTTAGATTAATTGCATAGACTTTTAATACAAGATAGGCTGATGGCTGTGATACAGTCAATTTCCGCCAGTGCGACAGAGAAAACTGAGGCAAAGCAGTCCCTGCATCTGTTTCTAATAAACCAGGATTATCGGCTACGTGACCACCACTGGTCATTCAGGTCATGTGGTAGATAAATTTGATAAATTAAAAAGAGATCTTAGGACTGCTTTGCGTCAGTTTTTTCTGTCGCACTAGGGAAAAGCGACTGTCTGTATTGTAGCACTTTGTTTTATTTATATTATATCTTCTTCTTCTTCTTCTCGTGTCACTCCTAGCGGAGATTGGAAATCATCATGGCCACTGCGACTTTGTTAGCAGCGCACCTAAAAAGCTCAATCGAACTACACCCGATCCATTCACGTAGATTACGAAGCCACGATATTTTTCTTCTTCCCACACTTCTTTTGCCCTTAATTTTGCCCTGCATGATGTTTCTTAAAAGCTCGTACTTTTCACCTCTCACAATGTGCCCCAAGTATTCCATCTTTCTAGTTTTTATTTCATTTGGAATTTCGCATCTTTTGTCTAAAGTTTGGTTATTATATCTATGGTTAATTTATGCTTAGTATCGGTAAGCTTGGTTAGGTCAGATTAGGTTATAAAAAAAATGCAGTGGACTCCAATAATTTTTAATTCAGATTTTCAGAAATTATGAGAGCTTTTAGTTTTGGAGATGTACTTGTCTCATAAATTAAAAATATCTGAGGAAAACATATACTATAAACCACTAGGTAATATAATCTAAATAAACTTTTCTGGCCCAGTGATTGAAATCAAGGAAATTTACTAAAGTTTTTTATTCTAAAAAATATTTCTAATATTTATTACAAAATTAAAATAAGCTTTAAAAAATTTGAAGCACAGTGTAATAATTATTGCTTTTAGTACATATAATATTTGGAAAGAACAATGTTACTAAACTCTTTAAAAAAACAGGTTGATACCAATATCGAAGCATTATAAACTAAAAGATATCTAAATCATCAATTTAGAGTTTAGAGTATTATCTATTACTACTATCATCATCACAGTGGTGCTACAACCCTTAAGGAGTCTTGACCTCATCAAAATTTTGTGGGATTCTGGACTTTTCCTTGCTTAAATTTTCCACTTCTATTCTCGTCTGTATATCCACCTTAGCTTTGGTTCACTTCATGTTCTCTATCCCTTTGACTGCGCTGTTAGAATTGTTTTATCGTGTTTGATTTCAGTTCCCGAACTACATGCCCTGTTCACTGAAGACAGTTTAGCGAGACATTTTAATGATAACATCTTCTTCACCAATCTTGTGCTTGAAAATATTCTGCAGTTTAAACTTATACCTACCCCTTTATATTCTGTTCTCACAGATCGTTTTAAATATCTTATATCTAAGTATCTATACTATTTCAACTATATTTTCACATTATTCAACATTAGTTAAAATAGCTGCCTGGAAATCTACTCATTCGAATACACAAACTATGCACAGAGACCTCAATTAAACGCTTTATATCCTTATCCCCTGCTTTTCAAATTGGCACAAACTACTTGTTTTATTTAGCGATATTCCATCAATTTTAATCTCATCCATAAAAAGAAATCTTTCTTTACAAATTTCGAACCGATTGCGTATGAAAAGCTATAATAATCTGAATCCTCTAGGTCAACAACATCCGCTACCAATATCAGGCACTTTAGTTCTTACATTATCATCTATCTGAGCAAAAGGGAACCTTTTTTGTGAGATTTACATTTTTGTTGCTTGGAATAAAAGTATCTTTTACAGCTGGTCTCTTTGAACAGATTTGCTCGTGTGCTATGTTCAGTCAGTACTTGGGACGAAGACTGCTAAGCTGCAAAATGGCTATTTCTTGAAACGTAGAAGTGGTACACCGCGAATCAGTCGGTGCTTGAGATATAGGCGTACTAGTTTGCGGACCTGTTGCTGGTTGTGGATTCTAAATAGACCTTTAGCTCTTTCTAAGTTTCAATATTTTCAATATCACCGTAAAGGTGAGATGACGAGGCTAGGACCCTTTTTAGTTTAACGTAAAATTTGGCTCCACGAATTTTCAACGTTTTAACTGTAATTTGATCCTCTTCCTGACATTTATTCGTTTTTTGTTGATTTAAGGCCACTCCTATTTCATAGTCGGTTATGTCCGGTATTTCTTCTGAGGCGGTGTTATTTATTATTTATTCAGTACTTCGTTGTTGTGATTGTGTACTTACCAAGTATAATTTAGTGTAGAATTTTTCAATGGTCTCGCTTATTTCCTTTCTATCTCGGACGGTAACGTTTTTCTCATTTTTTATTTCTATGATTTTAGTTATGCAGCTTGAGTTTTTTGCTTTTAGTACTTTCATATTGCTGTTATCTTGTGTTATATCTTTTATTAGATTTTTATAGTTTCTATGATCCTAATTTCTTTCTTCACGTTTTTGTTTAAACTTTTGAAGCTGCCGAAGTTCAATCTATTCTGTTTCGTTTTTCTTGGAGTAGTTTAATTGTATTAGGTTGTAGTTTAGATGTTTTGGCTGTTTTTGTGTTTGAGCATATTTTCTTAATCAATGTTGTTACAGTTACTTTTATTTTATTGGCTAGTCCGTTTATATCCATTTGTTTCAGTGTCTCTATTGATTTTAGTCTTATGCTTAGATCTTTTTGGTATTCCGTTTGTTTTTGAAACAGGACATTGGTGGTTGGGTATCGTTCTCATTTAATAAGTTTGTTTCGTTCTACTCTCGTCTGTATTTTAATATTCGCTTTAACCAATCTTTGATCACTCCCGGTATAGAATTTGTTTAGTACTGTCACGTCGGTGCATATGTTTTTGTTATTGGAGAGTATGTAGTCTATTTCGTTCTTAATATTGTTCTGAAGCTATTTTCTTGTGGCATTGTAAATTAATTATTATTTATAACTGGGAATAAGCCACAATTAAAGATAAAAATACGTTTATTGACGTTTCAATTTCCAATTCGGAAATCGTTCTCAAAATACAAACATTAAATTAAACAAATTTTTTTTTTTTTTTTTTTTTTTTTTTTTTTTTTTTTTTTTTTTTTAATAAATAAACGTATTTTTATCTTTAATTGTGGCTTATTCCCAGTTATAAATAATAATTATTTCGTTCTTAGTTTTCTTGTCTAGGCTGATCCATGTCCATTTACATTGTTAAGATTTTTTAAAGAAAGTTTTGAGACAAAATAAATTTTTGTTGTTTAAGTAGTTGTACAACATCTCACCCCTTTCGGTCTTGTTGTCTAGCCCATAGCGAACAATATATTGTATGTCGCCCTTTTGTTTTGTTTCCATTTTTGCAGTAAAATATCCTGTGATTATTACAAAGTGTGACTGTTCTTGGTTCCTTGCTATTGTCAGATCCTCGTACAATGATTTAGCTTCCTCGTCAGTTGAGTTTCCTGTCGGTACATATCCATGTATTATCTGTAAGTTGTATCTGCTGTTCAAAGCGATGACAAGATATATGACTCTGTTTGACACTGCACGGAACTTGTTACTTCATAGAGCGCTTGTTTGTTTATCGGAAACACTACACCGCATATGTAATGAGATTTTCTACGGAGTTTTTCTGGTATAGCTGGTGACCAGATTTTAAGATGGTAGATGTTTCTCCTGGTAAGTGAGTTTTGCACAGTCCAATTATATCCCATTTGATATTTGAGAATTCTTGTTCTAGTTCGTCAAGGTGTTCTTGGATCCTCATAGTTTTTTTTGTTGTAAGTGGCTATACGAACCAATAATGGGTAAAGTTTTTCTTATTAGATTCAGTCAAATATTTGCCTCCCCCAGAATATATGAGGCTGACTGATTGCTCAGTGTGAGATTCTGAGTGTATACCACTACTTACCCATGGTAATTTTGGATTTGGATTGATACTCGACATCTTTAACTGGGGAGGTTTTAGAATATTTAAAACGCCACGCTTGCCGAGCGGGTTGGCAAGTGATCCTATACAATCATCAAAATCAGGCGATTGCCACTTCCGCCATCCACGCCATACCGAAGGTATTCTTCTCCGCCGTGGCTGTCGTTGTGGACTTTATCTGTGGCTTTGGATTAGGAACCCTAAGCAGGTACTAGTTACCCAGGTCAAGAAACCTCTGAAATCTGAGGAGCGCAGTGATTGATCCGTTTTTACTGATAGGACTATCCAGAGAAGTTTCTCTCCGCTACCCTTGTAATATATTCATAACATGTATCCAGATATAAAATTCTAAAATACCGACTGAATATAGAGGATTGGATTTTGGTCACCAATAAATGACCTAAATAATAAGAATAAATCATATTTCAGTTTTTATTCTCTTGATTAACTAAGGTATTTTTAAGAATTCTTTAATGAAAATTTAAACTAAATTCTGACAATTTGAGAAAAGAAATAAGGTATTTGGAAAATATATAATAGCACAGTTTGTGTAAAAAAGAATCGATTTAAATTAGACTTTCACATAACCCGACATAATAGTTCCGGATCAGTTCCGGATTCTTTTCATCAAATGATTTATTAGAAAAACCAAAGTTCTTCCGAACGCGATTCATTCTGTAAGCTTCCGATTAATAAATCGTTGAAAACTAAGTTGAAAATCCCGAAAGCCAATGAACACAAGCTTTCGGCGCCTTCAAATTATTCGAAAACACTGTTTCGCCGACACAAAAGTGAGAAATAATCTACATCAAAAGAGTTAATGATAAAAGTTCCAGGGCCTTAATTTCCAATTCTAAAAAGAGAAGTTTTCGGTAGTCAGCAACTTCAGCTAACTATTGCTTGGGATTTTTCAGATTCGTGCCTGCTGAGAGTGGGTTGAAGTTAATTCTTTTTTAATCGTACATTGATACTATGTTACAGAAAAGAATGTTGTTTTGAAAATCCATAAGGACTGAATAATGTTCTTAGTAATTGTTATATTATCTAAACTTTTTTTTATTCGTTTGTACTCTAATATTTTGTTTTCTCGTAATTTCCTGTTGTTTTAAATAAAATATTAACGTTTTGAACGAAGTGTAATTTGTAGGACTTGCAACTTAATTAAGACTTATTTTTGATAATACGTTTTAAACTTTATAACTAATATATTTTATAACTTTATAGTAATAAGAATTTCGACTTGAAAAAGTATGAAACTTATGACTTGAAAGCTTCCTATTCCTTATAATAATTTAACTACTATACTGTCTTATATACATCTTGCTCACAGCAAGCTTTTCCGAAAGAAATATGTCATATATTTTGTTTAGCGCCAAGTACAAAAAGCTATTATTAATAAATTGTTGTCGTTTAGGGCTTGTAGTATGTTTGTGGTTTATCCGAATAAATGACACCTTTGTACGCTACCAATTACATGAAAAAAAAATGGGTTTACTTGGTGTTTCAATTTGAATTTGTGTTCATTTGTGAATGTCTGATAATAAGCAATAACCTTAAAATGACCACAAATACAACTTTAAAAGAAAGTGGATAAATTAAGTTATTAAAAATATGGTCTATTTTAGTTGTTTCAGAAGTACTTCTGGTACATCTTTGGACATAGGTCTCCCTCCTCTCTTTTCATTTGTCCTCTGCTCCGTATTGCTTCTTGCCTTTGTCTCCACTCTAAAATACGTTTTGTCCATCGGTTGTTTAACGACATCTGGCGATGTGTCCTGTCCATGGACTATAAACACAGATGGACTCATTTATTTACATAAAATTATAAAGTGAAAATTATTTGAGTAGGTCACATTCTCAGCACCTTCAACTGTTGTCACGTTTTTTTATTAAAATTTCTTATTCGCGAGTCACTGAAAATATTACTCCGTATTTTATACTCTACAGGTGCTATCAAACCAAAATATTAATTTATTGTTATAATATTATATTAAATCGTAATCCAAATATCAAGTGTGCACATGGTCATTATCATTTAATAATAACGTATAATAGATATCAATCAATTATTTTATATGTAGAAGCACTGAAAACTATAAATGGCAACGGTGTTTACATTTCTCTGTCTTATGGTTCTACGTCAAACTTCAAATGCATGTTTGTTTACTTTTTACAGTAGATGAGGAAAAGTTGTTTTTCGATATTTTGGCTGTATTTTGAGTAATATTTGTGAAAAGTGAAATAAACACATTATAATAATGGTGCTACAGTTTTGCATTTCCAAAAAAAAATGAAATATTTACATTCCGATCTCTCATTTCATTCGTAACTACTGTCTGTTTGCATTAGGTAAGATGAGGAACTGGTGTACCATTGGGTTTATTCATGTTCATTAATGTAATAAAATTAGATAGAGTTCATGAAATTAGTAGACATTTTTAAATTGTAAGTATACATCATCTGATTAAAAAATATCTGTTTAGTACCTTTTTAATTTAATATTTCTCATGGAGAAATATTAAATTTCATTAGTGAAATGAATAAAACTCACTTATTTTTCTATGTAGGTTTCCAAATATTATTGACGATCGAACTATTTGGGTAGCAAATTTAGGAGAAAACATAAAGATTTTTTATTGTCGCATTATTTTGATGCCTATTAAAAGATTAACTTGAATTCAACTATATTTTATTGTATTAATTTTAAAGCAAATAAAATTGCATTTTAATTTTTCTATAGAGACTTGATTTGATAATAGTTAAACTCTCTTTTTTTTTTAATTCTTTGAACGTGTTTTTATACATTATTACTACTACCAATTTTCAAAGTCTGAATAATTATCCCCACGAGTAAAAATTCAAGAACGGTTATGCTCATTGAGGAAGCATCACATTCTATCGAAGCTTCAAAACATTGTGTTTTAAAGGTATCTTTGTTTATACGTCCATGGTCCTGCCCAATTTCATTTTAGCGACACGATTTTTTCGATATATTTAAACTGAACTATTTTCTGGTCTGCAATCGGAGATAGATACATACGCTAGCAAGCTGATAAAAAATTCCAATCTATTATAAAAAGGTAAAGCCTAAATTGTCAACTTAATGACTTTGTATAGAATCTTGGGCTAATGGAAGAATAAGCTAAATTGTTTGGCTATAGATGAATCTAACAGAACTTTTTTGAGGTTGGAATAATTTTTCTAGTATTTTGAATAAAAGGGTTCTTTAATACACTACTTTGATATTCCCGCTCTGATTAATGTATATGGTATTAAATAAACAGAAAGATTGGACACTTTATTGATTTATCCAAAGCCAATTTAAAGAGATTTGTTTCATAATGGTAATATTTACTTAAATTATTATTAAATGAAATAACTTGTTTAGGTTATGGTTATATGATTTGCGGCCATTTAATTGCAATTTGCCTTCTCTTGTGCCTTTTTCAGGTCAATAACTTAAAACTTACATGACAGTATATCTATTATTATCATCTATACTGTCATGAGATATCTCATATGTCACTATATTATTATTGGTTAATAATGAAAGTAAGGTCGTCTTTGGTTTTTTGGTAGTCGCCTTAATTGTTTTATTCTATGGGTGGTGGGGGGTTATATGTTATATGTTATTAAACATATTTTTAAAATTGTTTTTAAATTGTTTAATATAAATTTATTTCTAACAATATCATATCATACGACAACATTTTAAAAGTATTATCAAAAAATTGTTGTTAAAATTTGAATAATTTGACGTAGTAAAATCAATTATAACAACGCAATAAACAATATCTCCACAATACGGCCCAGTAATTTATCTGTAAAATAAGTGTGAAACAGTAGTTTTTGGAGACACAGTGAACAACGACTTGAAAACAATTGTTTTCCGGGAAAAACGTTAAAAAAATTTTTATTTTTTTGACACTTTCACAGTATGGTCTCTTCCAGGCTCATATGACGACTTGTTTCATGCTTAAATATCTAGAGCATCTTTTTGCTTCTACTTTCGAAATTCTGCAGCCATTCTTCCAGCTCTACTTATTCGATTGTTGTTGGCCGCGAGTGCAAAAGTATGAGAAGTTGACACCGTACTTAGTTCAACTTCTATGTAAATGCTCACTAACCTCACTCACTTATCTGACTCAGTCTAGGAGCTCACACATCTTAGTTACTCACCACATTCACTCACCTAACTTACTTACCCCACTCACTCACCTGATTCACCCACCTCACTCACTTTACTCACTCATCTCACTCATTCAACTTACTCACTCTTAAATGTCTATAACTTCTTCAATTTTGTTCTGATTATTCTAAAATTTTAACTTTATACTCTCAAAACGTTATGATACCGAACAAAAAAAACGCAAAAAATACCCAAAAATACCCTACGTCCCCCTAAATATAATCTTTATATCCTCCCCTTTCATTTCCTATGTCGCATATTTGGTGTCTTATTTTGTACCCAGTCAAAGGCCTGAGGTTAATAAAGCAAAATTTGCCTTGTCCTGAGAGTATTTTTATCCGTACGTAGTGTCCTATGATATCCCGTATATCGATATACGTTTGGTAATAACGAAGATGCTTTGTATTGCTTCTTTGATAGACAAGTTGTCTATTTTTTTATCTCAATATAATCTTTATACCCTGCCCTATCATTAACCATGTCCCGGGCTCCAATCAGACCAACAACACCGGATATATGATTTAGCACCCTTTTGGCAATGCCGTCATGTTTATTTTTCTGTCCAAACATATTTTTCATTCTCTCGCCTTTCTATCTGATATATCATACATCACGATGCGACAAACTATTCTATCTCTTTACAAAACGCTAATAAGACCGTCCAATTGCAGAATATTTACTATCGTTCTAACGAATGTTTAGGATTATTGTGTGAATAGGACAGTAAGGGGATGTATAAACAGTTGTTTACAAAAAAATGGCATGTGAAGAAAAATTTATAAACCCTTGTAAAGAAGAACATTTTACACATACACCTTGTAGATCCAAATAACGTTCTCCTACCATATCTACATACAATTTTAGTCTGTAAAGTGTGTAATTGCGCTTTTTGTTAACCCTGAGCTACCATCGTGTATTTACACCGACATAACTACTATCGTGGGGTCGTAGATGACCCGAATTTTAAAAACCTCCAAACAAGATATAAAAATATATTTTTTATTGTTTTTGTATTTTTGACAAATGAATGTGTATATAAAAAAGAGATTTTGTGTAAACTTAAATTTTATTTTAAGAAAATTAAGATGCTATTATAAAAATTATAGAACTTTTAAAATAAATTTTGATCAAAACATAACTCATTATTATAACAAAAAAATATATATTTTAAATTGAAATTAACGGTTCATTTTTTGAAAAGTAGTTTATAATAGTAACGTCTTAACCTAATACAAAAGAAAATCATAATAGAGTAACCATATAAAAAAATAACAGTCATGTTTTTTTTCGTAATGTTAGAATCTTGCGACACAAATATTTGAACAAATTGTTAAGTGTTTATCTATTCTTTATAAGCACATAGTACAGGTAACTCTCTGAAGTGAATGTGTTTTGCAGATGGTCCTATGACATTGTAGCACGAAAAATTGGCCTACCTAAAACACTTGTCGAAAATAATGAATCGACATTCTCATAATTAGACTTTAGTACACCTGAAAGGTATAAAAGACCGAAAAAAGCCTTAAGTTCACCTTCGTTTAGATGATCGACAAATGTACATGTATCCCCATAATTTACACTGAGCTCGGTAATTTTTTCATTTGTGTATTCTAGAATAGAGGCCAACATGTCAGGAGTTATAAGAAGTGACCAGGATTCAAGTGGACTGGATGGTTTTATTTCTAAGGCAGGTCTACGAAGACCAGGAAGGTGTGTAATAATGTTCTGTGCGCGAATTTTTGATGGGACCGGAGCATTTTTAGCCCACTTATATCTGTTCCGTCCATAGTAAAAATTTGTTTCATTATTAGATGCTATTTCACATTTGTCGCTTGATAAGTCACTTACGTTAATTTCTGAATCTGTGTCGTGAACCGAATGTTCACTTTCAGTGTCAGTATCAGTGTTATTAAAGTCACTATAAGTGTCAATATTTTCGGTTGGTTCCTCGAGAGATTCGAGAAAGTCAAAAACATTTTTACTTGTCACCGTACTTCCGCTAATTCTTAAAGCCATTTTAATGTATTATCTTAAATTATAATAACGTAACTACTACGGTGGGGTCAAATCCGACCGGAACTCAGCAGCACGTGTGCACTTTCCCACTGATCGTTTGCTACTAAGCGGCATGCTAAACTACGTACTTAATTGGGAGAATACATAGAATAACAAGGTCGTTCGCCAAACTGTCTACCAGTGGCGCAGAAAATTTCAAGTCCTGGGGTCAAATTTGACCCCAAATTAGTAGTTCAGGGTTAATGGGTTGAAATACCTCAAATTAAAGAAATAGTAGCAATATTAGGTGTGAACGGTAAATTTTTTATTCAAAATTTAAATTGAACGGACATTTTCGACCTTTTCGATATAGAAATAAGTTAATTGTCGCATATTAGATAAATTAATATTTGTAATTTTTCTGATTGTTTCAGGTCCTTAGTATTGTTTTATCTACGGTACTCATCCAGGCATTGAAAAAAGAAGAAGAGGCGTCCGATTCATATAGAAGATAAATTTAATTGGATTGAGATATAATGTAGTAATAAGGTTTAGTCTGTAATCTTAGTAATTGAATTCCTGTGTATTTGGATATATACCTCAAATAGTAAACGACAGGAAAATAAAATAAAAAATAAATACTATATTTAACCATTCAGAATTTTAAGATAAACTGTTAAGTTAGCTAAACGACATAATTTTTTAATTTTTTAACTTCTTTATTATATTTTTAGTATTAGACTTTGGATAAGGTGTTTTTTATAGTTATTGTATAGGACGGAACCTATCATTTAAAAATGTACAACAACAAACAGTCTTTGACTTACATCAATTGGAAAATAAAGATTGTTAATGCTATAATATAAATAATAATCTACAGCTTAGTGACGAATTAATGAAAAGGTATATATATTTTTTGCATTTAAGACCAACAAATTGAACTTCTTACATTGTTAATAATACAGTGAAAATATATGTCATAATTTCTAAATAGTGTCTTTGTTCCTCGACACTATACAGAACTGTTTTGGTTTAAAAATATTTGCGGATAACAACAGTTTATTCGTTATTTCATTTAAGTCACCTTTTATAGCAATAATATAACATCTACCACACACCACAAAACTATTTTTAATTTTCACATAATATAATTAATTTGAAAGGTTTTGTTGAGACATCAGCTTCCAAAAAAAGAACGAAAATTATAGTAGATAACTCTTTTATGTACTATACATATGATGGTTATATACATGTGGTTATATTACTCCTTACTAAATTCAACCTAAAGACAGAAACAGTGATCTTCCAATATTTTGTTTATTTTAAAAATTATGTTAGCGTTTTGAATATTGTTAATTTCTTATATTCCCAGCAATTATATTTTTCTTTAATTTTTTGTTCTTTATGTACAATTTTAAAGTTATGGTTGAATTAAAAATTTTTGTACCTAAATTGTATGCTGCATAGAATTGTTTTTTCCATTGACAAAAGTAGCTCTGTTCTCAGTTACTCGTTTTTTTAATAGATTTGTTATGTATTTGGCATATATATATATATATATATATATATATATATATATATATATAGCTTTATTATGTTTTATGTATTTGCCCATAGAGTTGTTGGTTTATTCCAAAGCAAATCTGATGTTTATCAAATCTTAGTAGATTAATTTCAAAGCTAACACTATTGTATTATAAGTTTTCTGGTATATAAGTCACTATGTTTAATATAATTGTAAAAAATAACAGAAATAATCAAAAATTAGATGTTCCGCCACAGAAATAAATATAGGTTTGTAAAAGTAAATTACATTCAATCATTTTTATTTATATCATTTATAATTTTTAACTTTTTTAATTAATAAATTCTTATCAAAAATTTTGAGTAAAATTTTTTAATAATCTCCGTAGTCTGTTGTGAGTCTGCTCCCGTAGGAAAAAAATTTTCTTATTTGGTTTTTTCTTGGATTCTTGTTCAAAAATTGCCCATTAAGGCTGTTTTAGCAGTTCAACTTACATTTTGACACTGCTTACGCGAGACTATCTTTACTCAGTGGCGGCGGCCAACGGGCAACAAATGCATTATTCTCCATTCAAATTAGTTTTAACACGAACTAACTGACCGTACGCTCATGAGATTTGAAGTCACGAAGCCGATAATGGTGAACCTAAGTGACAATGATGAGTAACACGTTTCACTATTAGATTTTAGTATTTTTTAGCAATTTTCTTCAACGTTTGAACACGCTTTTCTCGATTATTACTGGACACAGAAAGGTGAAAAAAAAATCAACGATTACAGAAAAAAAACTCTTTCAAGCGATGGGCGTAAAAAGTTTGGTTATAATAGAACGTTAAACAGTATAATCCAATTTTTCAACAGAAGTACCAAAAAAAAAATAAAAATAGTAAAACCATCATTTTAAAAGCAACATAGTTTCGAATATTGTGTCCAAATTTCGAGATATTTTGTCGGTAAATACCAGTTCCTAGGATTTGGTGCACCGATAAAACAGGCTTAAACAAATCAAATGGGTGAAGCGAAATTTTTGGACAGATATCGTTTAAAGAATTTTTTTTAATAATAGTTTTATAATTGTTATTAACTGAAATATGAAATAACTAACTGAAATATTAAGTTATTACATTTTTATAGTTTAATATAGTTAAATTTTGTCGTAAATCTAAGACTAAAAATAATTGTATCTATATATAAAAATTAATTAAATTCCAAAATTTTAGTCAATGTCAAGTATTTTGTGGAAATACTTGCGTAAGTAGGTATAATTATAATAAGGTAGTAGTATAATAAGGTAGGCATAAGTGCGATAGAGACGCACCATATAGTGCGGGACACCGCGGCGCGGCAGCTTAAAAATGTTGTTAAAAAATCTTTTTTGGTTTGTATTTGATATCAATATGATGTTATTTAAGATACTAGGTTTAATTTTTAATAGTCGACTAACATGGAAACCACAGATTACAAACGTCAAAGTAAACTGCTTAACCCGGTATCTGGTTTTGATGCTCTCAGGCAACATCGTTTTTATAAGCCCCTAAATCAATTTCTACTATATATAGCCATTATCTGACAATGATAATTGTAAGCAACAAGTCGTGTTAGTTATATAAAACTTGTGGCGACATCTAACATTCACAAGAGATATTTGAAAAAAATAATTTTACTACAGAGGATACCAGTAGAGATCTACGTGTATGTGGGTGTGTCATAATTTTTATTACCAAACGTTTGTTAGGAGTATTCTGAGGTTGGATTTTTACTTGGTATATAAACAAAGGTTGTTTGAGTGTAATTTTCTGTTATTTCTTGCTGTATACGGTAAGTAATCATATTATTTTGTTGAATAAAAATCATGTGGCTCTTAAGCAACATTTTTTTTGAACCTATTCTCTATCCTTTCATTGTTGGATATAGGTCTCCCCCAGTTCTCTCCATCTTTCCCTATCTTAAGCTGTTCTTTGCCATGTGGGATCTCCTTGCTTCCTGATGTCATCTTTCCACCTCATCTGTGGTCTGCCTCTTGATCTCTTTGCATTGTATGGACGCCACTTTCCGATGGCATTGTTCCATCGTCCATCTTGGAGACGTTCATTGTGTCTAGCCCATTTCCGTCTTGGAGACGTTCATTGTGTCTAGCCCATTTCCATTTCAGTTTTGCTGCTTGTTCTATCGCGTCTACTGTCTTTGTTCTGGTTCTGATCCACTGGCTGCGTTTTCTATCTCTAAGTGATACACCCAACATTTGTCTCTCCATCGCTCTTTGTGCCTTTCTTATCCTATCCAAATTGGCCTGTGTAAATGTCCATGTTTGTGCTTCGTAGGTGAGCACCGGTATGATACAGGAGTTATATACCTTGCTTCGTAAGTATAGAGGGATTGTTTGATTTTTTAGAACGTAAGAAAGTTTGCCGAACGCTGCTCATCCCATTCTTACTCGTCTCGATATTTCGGCTGTTTGACTTTCTCTATTAGCTCTGATTGCTTATCCTAGATAGATATACTCATTTACTTGTTCTATTTTTTCTGTTTTTATTTTTATTGCCTCTTGGTCTTCCGTGTTTGTCATTATTTTTGTTTTGTTGAAGTTAATTTTTAGGCCTTTTTGCAGTGATTTTTCATAAAGTTCATTCAGCATTAATTCCAGTTCTTGTCGTTCCGAGGAGATCAGGAGTATATCATCCGCATATCTAAGGTGATTTAGGTATTTTCGGTTAATACACATTCCTCTGTTTTCCCAATCTGTTGATTTTATTATGTCTTCGAGGGTCAAGGTAAACAGTTTAGGTGAAATTATATCGCCTTGTCGGACTTCTCGTTTAACTTTTATATTATCCGTTATTAATTTGTCGTCCAGAATTACGGTCATGGTTGCGTTTTGGTAAATATCATGTATCAATTGTCGGTATCTTGAATCTATTCTACTATTGACCAGAGCTTCTTCAACCGCCCAGTGTTCAATGCTGTCGAAAGCCTTTTCATAATCTACGAATGCTAAGTACAGCGGAAGGTTGTATTTATTGGTTTTCTCAATTAAGATTTTAAGCGTATGTAGATGGTCGATTGTGCTGTATCCTTTTCTGAATCTGGCCTGTTCCACTGGTTGGTAGTTATCAAGTTTATAGGTTAGTCGGTTGTTTATTATTCTTGTGAAGGTTTTATATAGTTGTGACAAAAGGGAAATAGGACGGTAGTTGTTTAGGTCTGTTCGGTCTTCTTTCTTATGTATTAAGATTGTGTTGGCATTTCTCCATTGTTTGGGTATTTTACCTTCAAACAGACATTTGTTGAACAGTATTTTTAGCATTTTTTTTATCGTGTCTCCTCCTTCTTTTAGCGGTTCCGCCAGTATTTTGTCCTCACCGGCCGCTTTACTTCTTCTCATGTCGTTTATAAATTTTTCTATTTCATCTTCAGTTATTTCTGGTAATACCTCTGAGCCAACATTTTGTATTTTCCTCGTGAGATTCTGTTTAGATGATAGTGGTGGGTCATTTTTAGAACTGTATAGGTCTGTGTAATATTTTTCTGTGATTTTTACTATTTCTCCTAGATCTCTTTCTTCATTGTTCTCAGCTTTAAGCATGATTAGTTTTCTTTTTCCTATATTTGTCTTCATTGTTTTTAAACTTTTGTTCTTCTCTATGATTTTCTTAATGCGGTCTTCTTGATATTTCTTTAAATCTTCCTTTATCTGTGTTTTTATGGTTTTATTCAGTTCGGTATACTTCACTGTATTTCTTTTGTTATCGTTCAGTAGTTGTCGTCGTTTTTTAGCATATCTTGTGATTTAGCGCTAATTTTTTAGTTTTGTTTTCGCTTTATTAGCAATCTTCAGGCCTGCTGCTAGTAGTTCTGTTGTTATTTTATCGTTTAATTCGTGTAGTTGCAGACCCTTTAGCTGTGATATATCACTTCTTTTTAGCTGGTTTATGTATTGTTCTTTGCGTTCTTTAAGAAGTTCTGTATCTATCTCTTTTTTAGATGGTTTAAATTTTTGTCTGTCTGTTGTGAAGTTAATTTTGATTTTGGCTCAACAATTCTGTGATCACTTTCTACGGAAATCATATTTTTTTTTAAACATGATAAACATAAGCAACATTATCAGTTAAGTAATTTAGTTTTTTTTTCTGTATAAGATTTCATTATGGAAAATTTAAATGAAATATCAACTACATCCTTTTATGGAAAAAAGACGAAAATGTCGTGTATTGTTCCTGTCAACCCTAATCTCTCTGATTTGTCTGACACGGAAGAGTATGATGAAGAAATTGAAAACATCAATGTAGATGAAATTACCGTAGAATCAGATGAAAATGATGAACCTCATAATCATCAACTGCTAACTGAAGAGGAGGCTAATCAAACGAAAAGAAGACGAGCATGAAGAACCACCAAGAAAACGTAAAAAAGTAGTGAAGTCAGTATATTATAACTGGTCTGAAAGTTACTTCCGAAATAACAGAGTTTTTCTCCATTTTGATTTTTTATGGGGGTAATACAGCTGCCAGCAATAGAAGATTTTTGGGCTACTTCTTCAAGAATTCCTCTTGTTGCTGCTGTTATGTCCCTAAAAAAATTTCAAAAACTGAGAACAATGATCCATTTCAATGATAATTTAGAAGCAACTTCAGAAACGAAAGACCGCTATTTCAAAATTCGTCCTCTTTTAGATCATATTTCTACAAATTGTTATAAGTATCAGTTCGAAAACCAATATTCAATAGATGAGGCTATGGTTGCCTATAAAGGTACATACGGTGGCAATTTACGACAATACATACAAAATAAGCCTCATAAATGGGGTTACAAGTTCTTTGTAAGGGCAGGTGTTTCAGGATATATTGCCGATTTCATTCCTTACCAAGGAGCTTCGACGTTTTTACAACTACAGGGAACTATCAATCAGATTTCTGAAGAAGAACAATCCTTGGGTGTCGGTGCAGCTTCAGTGATTGCACTATGTAAAACATTAGAGGCTCCCCAGAATTCAATGATTTTTTGTGACAATTGGTTTTCCAGTTTGAGATTATTTCATTACTTAAAGAAGTATAATATCCTTAGCTTGGGCACTATTCGCTCAAATAGATAGCAGGTTGCATCTTGGATACTGATAAGGTTTTGCTAAAACGTGGCAGGGGTTCCTATGTTTATAAATGCGATGAACAAAAGAATATTATAGTTGTAAAATGGGCAGATAACAAGTGTGTACTTCTGGCTAGTACTGGTTGTGGGATTGAGACAGTCAATCACGTACAAAGGTATACTAAAGAACATAAAAGTAAAGTAAATGTGCCATGCTCAAATCTAATCACTCAATATAATAAACACATGGCTGGAGTGGATAAAGCTAACTCTTTATTGGGTCTCTACAGAAGTCCAAGTCGTAGTAAAAGATGGTATTTTCCAATAGTTACCTGGCTCTTAGATGTCTGTATTACAAATGCATGGATATTACATTAAAATGACAGTAAAGCCAATAATATAAATTTTATGTCTCTCAAGAAGTTTAGAATGGAACTAGCTAGGTCGTTGTCCAATACTGGAAAGCACAAAGTAAAGCGAGGCTGTCCATCAAGTATGAAAAATACAGATAACATTATTCGCCATCCTCTTACTATAAGACCTGATGATGCTACCAGAAAAGATGCGTTAGGTCACTGGGCACTTTATACCGCTAAAGGAAGATGCAGATTTTGTAAAACTGGCTATACAACTGTGCAGTGTGAAAAATGTCAAAACATGCGGCTTTGTTTTACACCGAACAAAAATTGTTTTTTATCATTCCACCGTTAGAATTAGGCCTATATTTATAATTTTTTAGTATTAGGCACTCTATTATAAGTTAATTTTTTATTAAATAAATAAAATGTCCTTTAGTTAAACAGTTCTTTATTTATGATTAACAAAATTTTGAGTTCTTCATTAGTGAAGTTAGTACCAAATAGTGTTTCTTGACTGGCAATGTTGCTTCTAGGCAACGGATTCAAAAACCACTTTCCCCTGTCTCCTTTCGGATTTTTTGTACCTCAGGGTGTTATTGAGTGTTATATGAGATTATGTATACAATAAAATAATTTTTCGACATCTATTTTTGGTGTTGCCAGATACCGGGTTAACTAGAATAAATCTATTAAAATCTTGTACACGGGAAAAAGTAAGTTCTTAATATATCAGCAAAGAAGTGCAATAATTGCCTCATATTTACAAATTATGCTGTTTACGATGATTTGCATTGAAGTTTATGATAATACCTCTAATATTTCATGCATGCAGTAATCTTTTTTTTCTTTTAAAAGGTACATATTACAAATAAATAGAATTCAAGACAAAAATGTGGAGCAAAGTAACTCGGTTTTGCGACATTTCATTTTCAATACTTGTTTAATACTCACGCATCATTGATCACTATTGTTTTAGTTTCCTGGAATGAGATTTTTATATTAAATTGTTTTGTTCTTATGTTATATCAGTGGACCAGTTATTGCAGACCATCTTTATCTTGGGCTCTCAATATTCACAAGCATTGTAAAATCATTGCTTAAAATTAGAAGATTCTATGTCACTTTGGAGGGCAAAAAAAGTAGCTGGCGAAATCAAAGGAATGACCTAGCGCAGGTTTGTGTGGTACTATCACTCATGCTGTTTAACGTTTGCACTATCTAATAAATAAAGGAGCCGGTTTCAAATAGTCTTTGATATTTATTTGGTAGGTCGTATTTATTGCATTTAAGGCGCGGGACGTATCATACAGTCTCTAGAAGTGTGCATGCAGGAGAAATTTGAAACTATTTCGATAAAGGCATCATCATTGGCTGGATAAGCTTCGAGGTTTCTCAGTGCGCGGTCTATCTTGGCGTATCTATTCCATTTTAAAGTTCTAAGTAATTAAGAAGAAGCATAAGATCATATGGAATAGAGACCAACTCTAAATAGGGTGCTTAGACAAACATCCTCCTAACTATAGACAAACAAGATGCTTCAAAGAAATGCCACTAGAAAAACTATATCAGTCTACAGAATCGACTAACCGAACCTGAGAATACAGACAACGGAGTACACCAAGCGCTATCGGTAGTCATTTGATGACAAACATGTAATGGTTGATGCGAAAGAGCATTTAAACGAAAAGAGGAAAGGTCTTCTCAGTGGCGTTTTCGTGAAACCTTCAGACTGGTTGTAGCGTTTACGCTACTGACTAGTCCAACTAAAACCCTCTAAAGAAATTTCTTATTACCCGCCTACGATCGATTTTAAATCGACATTTTTCCACACACGCGCAGGAGTCGCTTTGACAGGAAGATTGGTCGAGTCTGTGCGGAAGCGGTTAGTTTTGGTCAGAACTCAGCCCAGACACGCCAATCAGTGAGTTTTCTCACGTTCAAAGTGACGGAATTGGGACAAACAAAATGTGGGACAAGAATAAAAAATATATAATTCATAAATAATAATATAAATAAGTAATTTTTCTAATAAAACCAATATTCATTTATAAGAGTTCCACATAAAAAGGAAGATTTTTTTGGCGTGCTGCTGCTCCATATTCCGTCACTTGAAAATATTCCCTCGAGGATATTAGTTAGTAATTTTGAATCCTTAGATAGTTAGCAACTTGCGTATGTAACTCGTGGATTTTGCTGTCACCCGGAACCATGGGACTTGTCACCACAACCATGAATTAATTTAGCCGTGCCAAGAGGAGTTTTCCTATGGACTTATAGTGTTGCTAAGATAAGTTGTTTAACTATTTGACTTTTTGTGTTACTTTCTATTTACTGTTAACTTTTCATATGCATATGATAAGGTGAATACAATTTTGATAATCTAATTTTGATATTGGGAGGGAAATAAATAGCGATTTTAAATAGGATTTAAATAGTACTGACCAAACTCACTTTTGCTATATATTTTTTTAATACAATACATTTGATATAATACAATTTTGATATTGGGGAGGGAAATAAATTTGATGTGGTTTTTAAAACATTATATAAGGAATATGTAACAACTCACTTTTTATCTATAATATAAATGGTACTAGATTTATCAATTTTGATATCTTTACCATACTGTCACTTGTATCTTATTCTAGTAGAACTAAGTTAAATTAAATTACTAACTTTTAGTGTTAAGACTTTGGCTACCATATGGACTATTCTAGGTTTTCCTAATATGTCACACTTTATTTGGCCAGTGGTAGTGACTATTCGCTTGTTGAGGGGCTATTTGGTCCTATTGTATCTTAACACACCCACTACCACTGTTATTTAGTTTTTGCATTATATGTAAATTGTTAATAAATATATATCGATATACACATTTTTATAAATATATTTATTGTTACTATTTTGAGTTTTATTTCTGTTCTACTAACCAGTATATAATATAGCAAGACAAGATTAATATTTAGTATTTTGGATTTCAGGTTATTATCTCTAGTATCATCGTTGAGTTGGCGCCCTTCTTTTTCTCTTCTTATTGTTCTCTTTCTATAAATTTATTCCCAGTGACCTTCTTTAGTTGTATCACATTTGATATTACCAGGTCTCATTTCGTTTCTTGTCTCATTAGCTCAGTATCCTAGCTATCTGTTTATATCTTTAAAGCCACAATCCAGTGCATTGAAGCTAGCCCGAACACTCACTTAAGATTTGGTGTCTGCTTGGCCATTTAACTTTGTTCCTCTGAGCTTAGCCATATTTTTAGTATTTTCATCACCTCTCTTCCAGTTCTTCTAAAATTTGGAAGTTCTACACTTCCTAAAATCCAATACTCCCGGAGTATTGAGGTTTCATGGTATCACCTGAAGCCAAAGATACCGACTAGTTTGAACTGTGACTTAAGGACCAAATTGCTCTGTTCAGAACAGAACTGAAAATTTTTTAAATTATAATTTATCTGAGCCGCCATCATTCTTCAGAGGGCATGTAAAGCCATAGGTCACGGCTATATAAGTGGTCATTAAATCATGTTAGGGTCGATTTCGCAACCTAAATTTACTAATACTAGAGTTTAGCCAAAAGTTTACATAAACTTTACGTTACTTTTACTTTTATAATTTTCGGTATGATCAATATACTTTAAAATAAATGCATAAATGTTACGTACTAAATACAGTTATTTTTTAACTATGTTCCTATTCTATCTTTTAAAACGAACTATAGTTTTTTTTAATATTCTTTTCAATATTTATAACCTACTTTTCAGCTTCCATTCGTTTAAATTATGTCATCGACCCCTACGGTGGGATCTTACATTGTACATTATATAAGTTGACACGTCCGAGGGTATAAAATGAGGGAAGGTTTAGTATATTTTTAGATCCTTTTTATTTCTTGTTCATGATACTTTATGGAGTCCAAGTTTTAGGTGTAGAAAAATATAAGTTTAAGACAATGGTGTGTAAGGAATGGCTTTTTTTGGACAGTTTAATAATATTGGTTATTCTTGGTTATTTTTGCTTTAACCCTTTATGGGGCAAATTATTTTTATGGTGAATTCGCAGTCTTTTTTGTGTAAATAGTATTAATTACAGTTCCATATAACTTGTAACACAGTATAAGGTTAAGAAAAAAAATGAGGCTCTATTTTAGAGTGGTAAATTAATATACAAAGTTATACGTAATATAAAATAAGTTTATTGACGTTTCAGTTTCCACTTCGAAAATCGTTCTCAAAATACAAACGTTAGTAAATTAAACAAATTTTGTTTTTTTTTTGTTACTTGGTGAAAAATTCTTCTAATAATTTAATTTTATTTGACTCATTTATATTGACAATTCAGACAATTCTTTTACGACTAAAAACGGATGGTAAAAAAAGCGGTTCTAATTAGGCTAAATGAGACCAATTGTGTCGCAAATTCTTTGGCAGAATGTAATAGGATCTGGTTAGCGATATTAAAAGAGGAAGTTATTAAAAGAAAATACCAGTATTAATAAGTCAGTAATATATAGAGGATACATCATTTATGGTTTTTTAAATAACAAACATATAAAATTAGAATTTGGTGTTTATTGAAAGCAAAATAAATACACGACCAAATACTTACCATGTCGGGATAGTATTATGACGTTTTTTTTTTCAAGCTTTACCCTCATAATTTACTATGGAATAACTAACAGGAGAATTTTACTCTCATTATGTCATATGTTTGTCTTTTAAAAATCGAATTACATGCTATGATCTTTTCTGACTAATATTCTTAAGTTGAAGTTGCTTTCATGTAATCGAATGTACTATTTTACAAATAAAGTCGCCCAGGAACGCAACTCAACAATATTGGCAATATCATTTTAAAGTCGTCTACTTTAAAATGTATAAGGCATATCTAAGTTGTCAATATAAATGAGTAAGAATTTACTAATGTTCATATTTTAAGAACGATTTCCAAAGTGGAAATTAAAACGTTAATTAACTTACTTTAACCTTTAATTGAGGCTTATTTCATTTTAAATAGTAATGACTTGACCAATACAACTTTATACTTGACAATCTGTTCAGCACAAATAAAATTAGTAAACTAAAAAATGCTTTTAGCCCGTCCATTAATAAATTCAGTTCAGCACCTCTCTGTGATGCATAGAAGTTGTTTCTGATCTACAATTACCTGCATAATGGTACTGTTCATAAACCATTGAAAAAAAAATTTTGGGCATTATGTGTTTTAGAACTGTACTGTACGCTGATCCAATACAGAAGTCATATACAAGACGTCCTATTTGAGCGTTTTTTTTTTTTTGGTCTGAGTCTTACCTACAATTCTGACTCATCTTCATTACTACTAAAGTAATTTTGTGATTGTAGTCATTTTTGAGTATATTTTAGATCTTAGACATTGCAATTATGATCTTCCAAACTGTCATCTCAAGAATATGAATTTATATTTTGTTCCAAAATTATACTTGATGCATTTAATTCTGATGAGTGGCTATGAGTATTTTGGGCGTTCCTAATGTTTACTTAAACCTGATCATCTAATGGTCGGGGTTGATCTTAAAGCAGCAAAACAACTAGCAATAATTCCAAAACCTGTTAGAGATAGATTAGGTTACCAATTGGAGTGCTTTTGAAAGAAGTAGATTGTATTGAAGAGTGGTAGACCATACAGACAGCCATGTTGAAAGCAGTTAAAAAGTGTATAGGAAAAGAGCATATAAAAAGATAGCAAGATATATTAAATACAGACCAATTGAGGAAAATAAAAATTGGTAAGAAGATGAAGAAGGCACGTGCAAAGAATCAACTTTTAATAAAGTCAAAGAAATTATAAGAGACCTAGAATATAACAAAACTGCAGAAGGAAATGGTATCGTGGTAGGGAAAAGGATATATCTCTTGGTACTAATAATTTGACAAAAGAAGGAAATGCCGAAACTCTTATTCGTAATATCTATAAAAAAAGGGACAAAACGAAGTGCGAAAACTATCGATGTATAGCACTACATTATCAGTCGATAAGATACTTGCAAAAATTATTAGGAAAAGATTATAAAAATATGACAACAAAGTGATTGTAGAATACCAGGAATGTTTTAGACCAGAAAGAATAACTACTCATCAAATAAGTATGTTAACATTAATACAAAATAATAGCTACTGACAAAACTTAGGAATATATTATGGTATTTACCGATTTTAAATAAGCATATAACTCCCCAAATCAAACGATGGTATAAGAGGCCATGAGAACATAAGAAATACCAGAAAAGCTTAGAAGGCTAGTAAAAAATGAAGCTTAATAATACGACAAATAGGGTAACATTGGAAGGAAGCTGTTTAAGACAGTTCACAGTGAATATATGTTTAAAAAACGGGCATTCGATATCAACGAATTTATTCAACCTAGTATTAGAAAAAATTGTAAGATGATCAAATATGAACACAAAAAAGACTATTTTCAATAGTAGAGAACTGTGCATGGCGTACACGGATGATGTGGTGATATTATCGAGAACAAACAAACATTTATAAAAAGTTTTCCAGAAATTTTAAGAAAAAGCAAAAAAATACTAATTAATAATGAACCAAACAAAAACGCAATATATGGAATTGAAAGGAGACTTAACAAATAATAACAAATATATCAAAATAAAAGGAGCAAAGAATGTCTATAGTTTTAAAAAGGTGTCAGAATTAGAACACTTCCATAGGAGGAACCATAACGAAAACGGGCACAGATGAAACCGAAAATAGACAAAAGATTAATGTAGAAAAGCAGAGCGATTCTTCTTCTTAATGCATTACTGAAAGCAAAAAACTATCATGAATAGCTAAAGTGCGAGTCTACGAGACATTAATCAGAACCACAGTAGTGTATGTCAGTGAAACGTTTACAATGAACCAGCAGAAAGGAAAGAAAGTAGAGATATATTCTAGTCGACTACTAATGCCGCATTTGTGCTAAAAGGTCAACAGTAAATCAAGTATTTACGATCCGATAAATACTTATCACAAATATTAGAAAAACGTAAAGGTTCTTAAAATATTTGGGCCTCAAATAGATGAATTTACAATAGAGTGGAGAAGGCGCCGCAATGCTGAATTAGTGACTCTTAATAGTACTGCAAACGTCAGACATATAAAAGCTAACCGGATAAGATGAGCAAATTGTAAATTCATGGGGGAAGGGGTTAAGTTTTGAGGTATATTTCGTATTTTTGTCAATTAAAAAAATTAAAAAAAAATAACATTCCTAATTTTCTTTGTTACGTAATTAATTGGAATACAGTAGTTAGAACCTTTTCTAAATACATGCTTCTGTACTGGTCGATATTTGCCTCTTAAAAGTTCTGCTGCAATGCCTGGCTTCGTTCTGCGTACAGTACCTACAATTATTACTTTTAAATTTATATAAAAATCATCATAAGTCAGTGGTATCGAAGAAAATTAATTATCCATTTTGATATTAGTTTCAGTTGTCGGTTTGTTTGTTTGTTATTTGTATATGTAACATCTATATATCTTCTAATAAATCTTCGTATTAAACCCATAATACACCTGTAACGTATTCTTGCATAGGACAACGTGTAAATCTGAATATTTGAATAATCTCTATAAATGAAAATCTTAACCAGAAGGCATCGAGGACTTCGTCAATCATTGTAAATTGTCCAAAAATATCACATTTCGAACACTGATTAATAAAGCTTTTAAATATCACCGATAATCAGATAAGTTATGAAGCTCAATTTTTATCTAATTTTTTTCTATTTCTGTCATAAAACCTTACCTAACAAAATAAAAAAACGTCTATGTAGTTCAGTCGTCAAAGACTTGATCTCTTAAAACAAGAAGAACAGGCTGAATTTTTCTGAGAATATCAATTTTGGGACGCCAAAAAATATGCAAAGAAGTTTGCTATTCCTACCCCTACCTACACTTCGGGCCTTCCCCTAAAACCCCTCTCGTAGGGGAGAAAACAGGAAAACATCGGTTTGCTAAGAATTTGTACGAAGTAAAAAATGTTTTAAATAAGAAATGTAGCTGAGATAATCGTGACCAAAAATGTATATTGGTACTTTTTGTGTGGAATAAAATGTTCTCTTAGAAACAGTGATTTAAATATAAGTTAGGAGCGTAAAATAACATTTGCAGTTGACTTCACGTCGAACCTTTGTCGTCAACAGACGTGTTTAATAGCTAGCCCAATTACACCTAGTTGTTTGCGATATTATTTATATCCAGTTGATAAAATTGCAATAAAGTGTAGTGTAAATATAAAAATAAATTTGAACTACTTGGAAAAAAAACTGTAAGTAGTATTTATTATAATATAATTAAAGATACTTGTATCAAAACAAGTTCCTGCTACCGGATTTATCAACTAACTTGTACTAATAAGTAATTAACTTTTGGTACCTCATTACAGATTCTGTTTTTATAAAAGACCGTCTGAAGAATAGAGGTACCAAAATATGAATAATATTTTTAAAAAGCGATGGAGATTCTATTGGTTTTGTTTCTTCTCCTAACAACAATCAACCATGTTCATATTCCAACGCTGTTACTTCATTTAAATATCCAACCAAAAACCAAGCCATTGTCCTATTTGCTCTCTATGGAATAAAAATAAACGAATACGTGATAGCAATAGGAAATATAGTAAAACCAGAAAATATATTATTTGCATCTCGCATCTCAAATAACAGAATTTGTATTTATCTCTTCAATACCGAAGTCGTCAACACATTGCTGATCAATATCCATTAATGATTCAGAAGTTGAAGTAAGACGTATAATTTTTCCTGCTACAAGACTGGTCATCTCAAATGTCTGTCCCACCGTACCAAACTCAGTACTTGAAGTTGAGCTGAAAAAATTAGGACTTAATACTGTATCCCAGATGACTTTTCTGTGAGTTGGAACGCCGGATACTGCCTATAACCACGTTTTAAGCTTTCGAAGACAAATTTTTATCACTCCTATTAAAAATATCACTATCTCAGATTTCATTACTCCTCTTATAATATGTTTACAGGAAACTCACCTTAAAACTAATAACTTTAATATAAAAAATTATTCTCATTTCCTTAAAGTTCCTTTAGACCAAGAAATTAAGCTACATACTAATCTAGAAGCTGTAGCTGTATCAGTGTCATGCAATATCAACTGCAGACCTATTAGCATATGTAACATTTACCTCCCTCGTCCAAATGAAAATGTACTTGAAGAATAACATCGCTTAATCGATGATATTCCTGCTCCCAAACTAATACTTGGTGACTTGAATTGTCATAATATCACATGGGGTAGTATAAAAACAGACTAATGTGGTAGACTTCTTCAGAAATTAATAGACAATCAAAATCTAATTTTAATGAATACTGATAAATCTACTCATTTTAGCTCCCACAATAGTACTTGTTCTGCCATCGATATTTCGTTGTGTGATCACATATTAGCTAGAAGTTTTTCTTGGAATAGTCTTGATTATCTATATAATAGCGAACATTTTCCTGTAACAATTGAAAACAAATATTCCTGTTTACCAAAAATGGAAATTAAACTCAGCAAACTGAGAATAGAGATCTAATAAATAATTATCTTACGAACTTCATTCTAGAAGATAGCATAGATTCATCTCTTCATTTCAATGATACTTAGTAAAATGCGCTAATATTGCAGTGGGAAAAACAAAACCTTGTAAACGAAAACCAGTACCATGGTGGAGTGAAGAAATAGACTTAGCTATGAAATCTAGCAAACATGTTGTCAATGTTTTAAAAAGACATAAAACAGCAGAAAATGTTATTAATTTTAAAAAACTTAGAGCAAAAACTAAATATCTTATTAAGAAAAGTAAACAAGAAACATGGTCAAATTATGTCTCTACCATAAATTCATCAACACCTATGACTACAATCTGGAATAAAGAACGTACACTAAAAGGTGAACAAAACTCAATTCATATTAACACTCTTCCTTATAAAAACAAATTAATATCTTCTAAACAAGAAATTAGTAATATTGTCAGATGTATATAAGAATAATTCAAGCAATGCAAACTTCAATCCCGCATTTTTAGATTTCAAAAATAAACGTGAAATGACAGATATATCTATAATAGATAGTAATAATCGACTAAATTTCCTCATCACATATCAAGAATTTGAAGAAGCTCTAGATAAATCAAAAAACACTTCATCGGGTCCTGATAATATATCAATCATATTTATCAAAAACTTGCCGTACATAGAAAAATTAATTCTCTTAGACATTTTCAATCACATTTACCTTAATAAAAAATTTCCTTCAATCTGGTCTGAATCAACAATTTCCCATATTAAAACCTTTCAAATCAAAAACTGACCCCTTTCATATAGACCAATTTCTCTTACAAATAATACAAGCAAACTACTAGAAAAATTTTAAATAACAGATTAACATGGTTTCTTGAAAAAAAACTGATTATTAAGCCCTATCCAAAGCGGTTTCAGAAAAGGCAAATCAACTCATGATGCCTTAGTAGCTACTAACAATATTATATATGAGTCTTTTAGAAATAACCAGAAAGTAATTGCCATATTTTTTGATATAAATAAAGCATTTGATCCTGCATGGAGATACAACATTTTACAAACCATGTCTAATCCAGGGAAATATTCTTGCCTTTGTAAAACATTTCATGAATAATAGGATATTCCAAGTACGTGTGAATGGAATTACCTTAAAAACAGAATGTCTTGAAAACGGTATTCCACAGGGCTCAACCTTAAGCCCCACTTTATTTTTAATAGCAATTAATATTATCGCTTAAGAGATAAAGCTACCTTTGAAAGCAGGTCTATGTGCAGATGACTTAGTTGTATATACTAGTAGCTGCAATATTAAACTAGCCTCAAAAATTTTGCAATCATTTCTGCATAAACTAGAAGACTGGTCCCAAAAGACTGGTTTTCCGTTCTCAGGTGATAAATCTCGTTTTATCGTATTCAATAAAAGAACAACTGATTTGCAAAACAACACTTATTCTAAATGGTATCAACCTAAAGCAAGTAGAGAGCATTGGATTTCTTGGCCTGAGACTGGACAGTCAGTTAACATGGGCAAACATATTAAAAAGCTAGTCGTATCCTGCCAATCTAAAATAAATCTCCTTAAAATGCTATCAAACCGATCGTGGGGAGCGGACATCATAAAATTGCTGCATATATACCAATCATTAATCCGAAGTAAACTGGATTATGTTGCAATATGCTATTCAACTGCGAGTAATTATATACTTAAAAAAATAGACATTATACAAAACACATGTTTAAGACTAATTCTGGGTGCTTACCGAACTAGTCCTGTTTCAAGCTATCAGGTTATCCTAGATGAATCTCCCCTATCAATACCAAGATAACACATTTCTTTAAATTATGCTGCGAGATTGTCTTCCAACCCTAATAACACAAACTATCCACTTCTTAATAGAATATATCCACCTACGCATTGCCATCAACAAATTAAATATCCACCCCTTAAAGAACGTCTAACGAGATATGATTTTGACATGGAGCAGCTGACACATTCTTACCCTACACAACGAAATATACCTCTCTGGACTATTAATTTTCCCACTATTGATCTATCCCTCACGGCCTATCCAAAGAGTACCACAAATCCCATAATCATTAACAAATTATATCAAGAACGGATATTAGAATACACTGGCCATAACAAGATTTTTACTGATGCGTCAAGAACTGAAAACGGACCCGCAGCGGCCTTTATTCTAATAAAGTCTGAATATGCAGTTCGCATCCCTTAATTCTGCAACATTTTCACGGGAGAAGCAATCGCCATTTTAAAGGCTTTAGACATGTGTAAGAGTCATGCAAGCTTTGATTTTCTTATCATTACTGACTATTTACCTGTTCTTCAGAGCTTAGGGCAAATATATTCACTACATGCTATCCTACAACAAATACAATTAGCACTTTATCACCTACAAAACAGACACGTGAACGTTACATTTCTCTGGGTACCATCACATACAGGTATCGCAGAAAATCAAAAAGTAGATAAATTGGCAAAGAAAGCTGCTACTGACGAGCAAATTGACATTACGACTACAATTCCATTCAGTGATATCCAGCTCAATATTAAACAGCACTGTGTAAAAAATTGGCAACAAATGTGAAATTCTAATAAGGCTTACCTTAAAAACGTGAAAACTAGGATTGGCACTCAACTACAATTTCCAGAAAACAGAAGGCAACAAGTGATTATAAACCGACTAAGAATTGGACATACAGCGTTAACTCACCAGCATCTCATAACAAAAGAACTACCACCTGAATGTTCCTATTGTGAATGTCCAATAACTGTTCAACATGTATTGATTGAATGCCCTCTTTATTCCTACGAAAGAGCCATCAACAACGTACTAGTAAGTAATATATCAAATACAATCAAATTCCTTAGGGACATACGTTTACTACATAAAATTTAAGTTATATTATATGTATCTTTTTGTAATTTGTAATTTATTATTTGTAATTTAATACGCAATTTGTAATTAGTATATTTAATAACAACTGTAAAATCTGTAAAACCCGCTAATAATCTTTAATGGTTGATGCGGAAATTCTAAATAAAAAAAAACATTTGCAGTTTTTAAATAAAATTTATATCAATTCGACGGTAAAAATTCGATATCTATTTATCAGAGTGTAGTATCGGCAAAAGTCAAATTGCTTTATAAAGCTAAAGAGTGCTGCTTATGTATAAAATTTACGTTTTGTTTGAATTTTGTCGCATGGTAGCTTCAATAAAGCTTGTGCTTCAATAAACCTTTAGTCCAGCTATAAATTCTATAAATTAACACAAAACAAACTGTCACGTTTGTGACACAAGTTCACAAGTGTTTACTAGTCATTGTAAAATTATACTTCTTGGATCATGGAACACATGATTCAATAATAAAAATTTTTAAAGTATCCTGTGATAATGTTATTGTTATTCATTCGTTAAACCAATGTTTGTTTAGAAATAAAAAGAAATAAGAAGAACTTTTAGCTATCACTGATGATGGTATTAAGCATACGAAATATTTGATTACTGGAGAAAAGAGTACACTTGGCTTTGTCAATTCAGATCCATAATTATTAATCCCTTCTTTTGTATCTAACTGATTAGTTGTGATCAGAAGTGCATATATATATATATATATATATATATATATATATATATATACATAATATCTTTGTTTACTTGTATATTTTAATAAGCAAACTTGCGTGCAGATGTATCCTATGTGGTGTAGTAACAATACTTTTTCTACTTGCAGCTTTGATAAACTCTTATTTTTCTAAATAAAAATATTCACTTTTTTAGTGTGACAAAATCATTAACTTTGTTAATATTGTATCAGCAGAGGCTAAGAAAGATAAGGGAGTTTTAAAAGAGATTTTGCTGCATTTATAACATAATTGCTGGTTAAGCTGTGACTTCCAATATACAAATTTACCATACCCGCTCAATCAATTTTATGTAAATCCCAAACCCCATACCAAACCCGGTAAATCCGCCGATGTTTCATGGATCCCACCGCGAATGAGTTTTTTATCCCTTTAATTCCCTTTACCTGACCGCAACAGCCATGAGGATCTAAGGGTGTCTTTTTTCGCAGAGAGGATTTTTAAGAGTGGTCTTTGTTTGGATTTAGATTTTGTTTATTTAAAACGTATTTGAGACTTTTAACATCGTCTCTGAGTGAACATTTTGTAAACTTTTTTTGGGATGGCTATGTTAAGACGTAGACAGGGTTTTACTGAATTCTGTTTAGAAAAACAAGGTGGTTCTAAAATCATATTTTTTATCCCTTTGGTCCTATTGGTTGGTGCTTTTCGCTTATGTTTCTTTAATGGTATGGCTGTAGATGGTGCTTCGGAATATTTATGAAATTTTTATTTTTTAATTATTATATTGGTTTATTTACCATCTTAAATAAATTGTTTTTATTAAGTATGATTGATATGTCTCTTGATCAGTTAATATATTCAAAAATAGGCAAACTATATAACATTATTGTTATAGATATTGTTGGTACGACAAAATTTGGTCATAATATTTGCCAAGTCTTATTGACTCGAACCAAAGTAGGATGAGTACAAAAATAAAACAGACAAAATAGTGTAAACACTTATCATAGTACGGGGGCTTAGGATCATACACACATTTAGTAACAACATTTTTTTTATTTTCGGTATTTTTGCGTACATTTTGCGTAGACATAGACATATTAAACGGATAGCCTATTTAATAACCACATTAATGTATATCCACTTTTAGTTCTAGTTTGCGCTTATGTATCAGCGTTTAACGTTCAACTTGTTTTGACAAACATCATTGTAACGGACAATAGGACTTCTCAAATAGGACAAAAGACGTCTCAGTCTAGGACGCCGCCTGACTGACCTTGGTGCGGGATTCGTGCTTCGTACTCTCGGCGATAGTTCCCGAGGTACTTTAAAATGCCCTCTCGTCGCCAAGTTTACGCCGAACGCCTGCCTGCTAAACCAGACTCTCCTGTACTCCAGCGATCCAGAAACGGAATGGCCGTTGTAAGGCCGGTATCACTTCCGAAGCACTACCTTCATTCATCCACAAACTGTCAGCAAGGAGGCTTCCTGTCTCGTTGCTGACAGTCTGAGGATGAATAAAGGGATACGGTTTTTTAAAGTAAAACACTTGCACGTCACGATTTATACAAAGTGACGTCACTTGTATTTAAAACTTTAAGAACGTCAACCTTAAAGTTAAAATTTTCCTAACACAGCTAATAATACGAAACCCATACAAAACTGCTGAATCTTTCATAGGCTTTAACATGGTATTATAATCAGAAAAATATAATCATCAATATATTAGAAATTTTAGGATTATGTTGATTAAATAACCAAAAACATTTATCCCCAGATTTAGCCATACGGCTCACACTCCCTCTAAGGGGAAAATTCACTCATCCCAGATACCTACGGTATCAAAAGGATTAAGCTCTGGTGGGACTCTTTCCATGTTATCGAGCCCTAGGTGACTTGGTATATTGGAGTATCTCCCAGAAATTTTCGTACACATCTGGACGTCGCGAGGAGTACAGCTTTCTGCATGGCCTTATAAAGATGTTCATTTAGACCCAGCTGTTTTATGTTCGCTAGGAGGTTTTTGGGGATAACACCAGTAGTAGATAGAACAATAGGTAGTGTCTGGGTACTTTCCATTCTCCATTGTCTCCTGATTTGTATTTCTAGATCTCTGTACTTGGCGATCTTTTCGTTGTATTTAACAACTAAATTATTGGTGTTGGGTATCGCCACATCAATAAGTGTTGTTTGTCTAGTAAGTTTATTAACTAGTATGAGATCCAAAAACATTTATTATTATTATTATTATTATTATTAATATAAATTTTATGAAATAACTCTTGAAGTCTAATATTCCACAAAATGATAATTTTAATTAAATATATTAGACAATTGTACGTAACTAATACGGAAATACATAAAATATTATTGACAGTTCAGCGTGTGGCAAAAGTGTATAAAGTGTTGCCGCTTTTTTAGAGTAGAAATTTTGTTTATATTTTAATTTCTTACACAATTTGATCATAATATAATATATATATTAAACAGCTGTATTTATAAATAAATTTTAAATTTAGATTAGTAGCTTTGAAAACTAATTCTTGTTGTGTATTGTGATTGTGATATGCCAAAACAAATAAATAGTCTGTAGAAAGCTGATAAGCTCTCATATAAGATAGAATATTTTGAGTAAGAAATAATTGCTCGACGTTTTTACTATTAAAGCCCTAAAAGAGGTAAGTTTAAAATTATTTAGAATTATAATTTTGTATTAAAATGTTTTCTTATTGTAAAATAATAAAGAATGAGGGCGTTATGTGAAGGTAAGGAAAACGCTGTCACGAAATGAAATACACAATAGATCCTCAAGGGAAGCTAACCCTGCGAGAGGCTGCAAGGAATACTGGTCACACTGGTCTGGAGGGCTGGCTCGTCTTCGTGGATTTACGAGAAGATAAGGGATTTCGGGATAGGGGTAAGGACTCCTAGGTCTCAGGTCCTGTAAAGAGTAGAGGTTATGGGCTTACTTTTGAAGCCGGAGATATGCATACGCAGAATCTCGTGTTCTCCTAGTCTCTAGTGAGTCGGACGAAAGGAACATTAAAAAACCAAATTAGAGTCAACAATATATTGAATCTACCCTGAAGTTACTAATACAATCGTTAACACGATATTCTGCGCGTCGGGAGACGATGTAGCAAGATAGTGAAGAGTTGACAGTGGTACTAATATAATTACGCAGGTTAGTATAAGAAATCTGTTACCTTATGTGTATATTAGGGCTTTAACCACGACACGTTCAGTCGTCTGGAACTCGGTCAGTTGAGGGTTGCGAACTTTCGAGCTGCCACAATAACCGGACTACACGCGAACTCCGCCAGATGATACGCGGCCCCCGGAGAATCACCGATTGACTCGCGTACTGGACGCTCCCGGAGGCAATTACTGCCTCGGGCAGTCACAGCTACCGCCGTATCACTACTACTGACTGACTACTAACTACTGACTGGGCTGTCCCCGTTTTCTAGTTTTTATCGAATGGTGTCCTCATTGACCGGTTATAGTCCAAGGTTGTGTTTTCGTTGAATTGTGGGTCCTATATTGCATCACAATAACAGTTTTTTGTTTGACGTGCTTTTCTATGTTTAAACAATTAACAAACAATGCAATAACTAGGTCAATTTATTTGTGGGATTTAAAAATGAAAATTTTACTGTAATAATTATCCCTTATTTGATTTGGAATATATAATAATTATCTCGAATAATTATTATCTTTTCTATGCTACTTATTATTCCATTATCCCTTTATTCCAACTTCTCACTCACTTGCTACGCTTACATTACATTACTCCCTACGCAAAAAAAGAAAAGGGCCGAGGGGCCTTTTCCTTTTCCAACAATAAATTTATCTACTTACATATTATATTACTTATAATCTACTATATATATTTTTTATATAAGTCCCAATTTATATTTTATCATTTACTGTTTCTTATAGACTATTGTACCGTGGTCAGCGAATGTATCGTGCTTCCCCCGTATTAAACCTATGTGTATGACAAGTTGAGTTAATCTTGTATTAATCTTATTGAAACTTAACAAGTGAAAGACTTTCCTAACTTATTACAATTGTTCGTGATTACATGTGTCCATTACGACAAGCGTATTCTAATTGTTCTATACGATTGTACTCGCGTTTTGCGTTCACTGTTCACACTTTATTTTTTAAGTTCCTTAGGCATTCCCAAACGTTCTGGTATGATGACTCGCATTCGGGTCTTGCCTTTTCTATGATAAAGTAGAGATTCTTTTCTGGTACGTTCCATTGTATTATATTGCCTATTTCATGATCTGTCGGTATTACTGGTTTTCCAAATACTTCTGTGAGTTGTTTCGTTACTGGGTCCGAGATGGGTCCTTCTCGTGATATGAATATTGCTAAGGGTTGATCGTCCGGTGTTGTTATAGGGTTCTCTTCTTTAATTGTACTGTTTTGGCTTCCTGGTGTGGTATTGGCCTTTTTGTACTCTAAGTACTCGTCGTATGTTGTATCTATGAAGTTGTTGGTTGTGTCGTACATTCTGCTGAGCGCATCTGCGTTACCATGTTTGCGTCCTGGTCTGTGAATGACTTCGAAGTCGTATTCTGCTAGAGTAAGCGCCCACCTGGTGAGTCTGGAACTAGGATCTTTAAGTGATAGTACCCATTTTAGCGGCCGATGGTCTGTAATGATCGTGAATTTTTTTCCGTGTAGGTAGCATCTAAATGTTTTTACTCCGTATATTATTGCTAATAGTTCTTTTTCTGTGGTGGAATAGTTTAGTTCTGCCTTGTTGAGTTTTCTGCCTGCGTAAGCAATCGGTTTCTCTTTTCCTTCTCGTATCTGGCTTATTATAGCTCCTACACCAATATTTGATGCATCTGTTGATAATATAAACGGTTGATTGAAGTCTGGGAAAATGAGTAACTTGTCGGATGTTAGGATTCCTTTTAGTGTGTCGATCGCTTTTATTACCTCTTCTGATATTTTGAACTTTACGTCATTTTTTGTTAATTCTACTAGAGGGGCTGCTATCTCCGTTATGTTGGGGATGAATTTTCTATACCAATTAACAAGTCCTAAAAATGACCTAATTCCCTTGATATTTTTCGGTAATGGGTATTTATAAACTGCCTCCAATGTTTCTGGGTCTGGGGAAATGCCTTCCTGTGTTATTATGTGTCCCAAGTATTTTACTTTTTTCAAAATGAAATTGCATTTTTTTGGTTTCAGTTTTATGTTAGCGTCGCTTAATCTTTCGAAGACTTCTTCTATTTTCTTTATGTGATCCAGTTCGCCCGAGTAGTTGAATAGTATGATATCGTCTAGATAAACCATGCAGAATATTCCTGTGAGTCCGGCTAGTGTTGTGTTCATGAATCGCTGGAAAGTTGCTGGAGCGTTCGCTAGTCCAAAAGGCATTTTTGTATATTCGTAGTGTCCGTGGTAAGTACTAAACCCTGTTAATGGAATGTCTTTTTCTTCCATGTCTACCTGGTGATAAGCGTCTGCGACGTCTATTACTGAAAATAATATTTTCTCTCCCGCTTGATATCCTTGAAGAAGGTCATTTATGTTAGGTAAGGGGTAGTATTCTTTCTGTGTTACTGCGTTTAGTCCTCTGTAGTCTATACACAACCTTATTTTTTCTGTTCCGTCCGGTTTCTGCTTAACAATCAATACTACTGGGGCGCTCCACTGACTGGTTGATTCCCTTATGACTTTCGCCTTTAGTAGTCTGTCTATTTCGTTTTTGAGTGCTCCTCTTTGTTGATATGGCATTATGTATGGAGTCTTGAAGACCGGTTTTGTGCCTGGTTCCAGGGTAATACTGTGCTTAACTTTTGACGTGCTTGTGATAATCTCATTGTCGTTCGTAAAAATGTGGTGATATTTCCTTATTACCTTTATCAATTCTTGTCTTGTTTCCTTGGATAGGTGGTCCAATTCGAATTCATCTTCGATCCATTTATTGTTTGAGACATCAAATTTGGATATTGTCTCTACTTTCTTTTGTTGTTGTTCTACAATACATTCTGTTGCTATTCCAATCTTTTCTCCTTTTCTGATGGTTATGCTTTGGAATGATGCGTTTATTAGTCTTATGGGAATTATTTCCTTATTATCTACTATTGCATTAGCCATTCGTATGAAGTTTGGCCCATTATTTTGTGATTCGCAGACTATTGTCGTACCATTTATTTGTTTCCTGATTTTCCCCATTGTGACGACTTCGGATCGGGCCGGTATGGCTAGCTCTTCGTTCAATATTATTGGGGACTCTGTGTTTTTCGAGAGATATGCCTGTTGGTTCTCTTCGTTCTTTGTATCGTTGATTTGTAATTCTATCTTCATGGGTCTTTCTGCTTTGTTTTTTTTTTCGACCGGTATCTTATCCCAGTCCACTTGGTTTTCTTCGGCTTTACTATCTTTCTGCTTGTTTCTTCTTTGTGAACTCGTGCTTTGTATAGGTTTCTTTTCTTCTTCCTTTGACTGGTCATTTTTCTGTTGTGTATCTTCGCTGATTTGGTGTGCTATTTCTTCCTGACTGCTCTATGCTGTTTCGCCTTTCTTTAGAGGGTTTTCCACTGTGTCTAGCCTTTTTCTCCTATCTCTCGTATCTTGTTTTAAGACGTTTATTCTTCCTTGCTTCATTCTTTTGTTTGTCGGGGTAAATATTCTCGTTTTTTCTGTCCTCTTCGTTTTGTTCCTCCTATTCGATGTTTTTGTGGGGGTTGTATGCTGTTTAGTTGGTACTCTTGGCGATTGGGGTTTCTTCCGTGTCTCACCTTGCTTTTTTGGTTTGTTCTTCCTTGCTGTATCTTCTATGTTTGCGATAGGTGAGTTTTTCCTATTCTCTTGTATATCGTTTATATGTTGTTTTTCCAGGAATTCTTTTACTACTGATAACCATTTGTTCCATTCGTGTCTTGTGGTATTGTAGCTCTTGTCGTATGCCTTTACTGTCATTACTTCCATTATTTCTCCTGCTGTTAACATTGGGATTGATTGTCCCCATAATCTTAGTGACGGTTCGTCTTTATATGATATGATTGCTTTGTGGTTTGCTAAAAAGTCTCTACCTAATAACATTGATACTTCGCCTAGCGTTATGTCGCTACATACTATGAATCTGGCTTTCGTTTTTCTGCTTTTGGGTGTTGTCTGTATATCCACATATGTTGTTCCATATATATCTATCTCGTGTCCTGTTATCCCTCGTAGCGATAGTGATTCCGTGATTTCTGGGTTTATATCTTTGTCTTGTATTGGTGATTTCCTTATTAATGAGAAAGCGCCGCCTGTGTCTATCATTGCGGAAAGTTTTCTTCCATTAATCGTAAGTGTTATTACATAGGGTTGTTTAGATTCTGTGTTGTCCTCGATGTGGTCTATTTTGTGTGTGCCCCTCGTACTTCTTCCATTTAGGCCACTTGCTGGGGGCTTTTTAGTGGCCCTAGTTAGTTTAAATTCTGGTTGCGGTTCCTGTTATGTTGGCTTTCTCTTGTTTCATATTCCCTTCTGTGCTCGTGCCTGTTTCTGTTGCTGATCCATCTGTTTGTGTCCCTTCCTTGCGGATTGTCTCGTTGCTTGTTTGTGTAATTGTTCTTTTCATATTTTTGCGTATATATTTTTGTCTCTTGCCTGTTTCTTGGTTGATTGTCGTTAGGTTGGCCTCTCCTTCTGTTAAGTAAGCAATCTCTGGCCCAGTGCCCTTCTTTTCCGCATTCGAAGCATTCTCCTCCCGTTTTCTTAGCTATACTGGTTCTTGACCAACAATCCTCTCTGAGGTGTCCCTTTTTCCCACATTTGTAACATTTGACTTCCTGTGACGATTGTTCCCTTTTCTTCGTTCTGCAGTCTCTTATGAGATGCCCTGTTTTGTTACAGTAGTGGCATCTTTGTTCTTCTCTTATGGCTGATACTCTGGCTGTGTTTGCTCTTCCTTGAATCATCATTAAATTCATCTCCTGTAGTGCTACTATTTCCTCTGCTTTTTCCAAGTCTAAATTTGGCTCTTTTAACAGTAGAACGCCTGTTTCTTTCATTAAATCTCTTCTGAGCCCTAGTTTAAATTGGTTAAGTACTAGTTCTTTGTTTTTCTTCTTGATACCTGGCTGTTCTTCGATTGTTGCTCCTTCTAAGTCTTCTTCTAAAACTCTGGCTGCTAGTATTCGTAGTCTTGTGGTAAAATCCGATACGCTCTCGTCGTGTCTTTGAAAGCAGTTTGCAAGCATCATCGTCCTCTCTCCTGGCAGTTTTTTTGGTGCGAATTTTTGGATTAGTTTCGCTTTTAACTCTCCGTAATTCAGGTTGTCTAAGGTTGGGTCTGATTTAAAGAATTGGTACGCCGGTCCTGTTAGTTTGAATTTTAATATTTGTAGGGTATCCTCTTCTTTCCATTTGTCTAATTGTGCGCGCTGTTCTAGTTTCTCGAAGTATCGAATGGGGTCCTTTGTGTTGAAATCGACTAAGGTAGCCGCCACAACTCCTAGGGGTTGCGGTGGCCATGATATCGTTACTGGGGTAATAGGTGTTGCTTGCGGCATTTTCCTCTTTTTTTGTATTTATATTTTTTTTTTTTTTTTTTTTATGATCTGCTAATTTATGACGACACCCCCAATTGTATAAAGAGTTAAAAAATTTTTTGTTAATAAAATAAAAGAACTTAGAAATATACGCTGCCGAACTTAAAAACAAATCTGTATAAAATATTAAATAATCAAATCAAATAATAATCGATCAATCAATCAATACTCACATATCAACTAAGGTGTTAGTATTTATTTTTTTGAAAAATTAAGCTCTATTAAATTCTTTTCCTTTTTACAAATCAAACGCTATTTTTTTCAATTCCAAATATCCCATAATTAATTAGTTAAACAAAGTCATATCTAATTTCTTAGTGTATATCACGAGAATTCGCTAGCCCCACGATTTACGTCGTAATTCTATACTTTGCGACGCTTTTAAGGTCAACATAAATGTTTTTCAAACACAAATCATATTTCACTTGCACTTGTTACATTAAACAAAAGAATTTGATAATATGTAAACAGTTAGTAAAATAATACTCAAAGAATTTATATTTTGCGCTTTTTGAAAGCAATAAACTCGTACACTCAAATGAACTTGATCTTGACCTACTAACTTAAATTCTGTATTTTTAACTACTAAATAGAACAATAATGGTTATTTCTTGAATCAATTATATTTCATTCTTATATTCAACTAATAATTAATAATTTCTGTTATACTTATATATCGTAAAATCTGTATAGTTTATGTGTTTTTTGTGCAATATTATGGTAATTAAAAAAAAAACAATTATATAGAGAACATCATATAATGTGTTAGTATGTATTTTTGAAAAAATTTGTACTTGTCATCTCTTCACATATATCCTAAAATTGATATGAGGTCATTTTCTAGTGATACAAGACAAAAAATCTATTATTTACGAATAATTTGTGTAAAACCACTAACAAGTTTATATAACATAGAGAGAAAAAGGATTTTCTTCTAGAAAAGGGAGTCCTGCACTCCACACAATATTTACTGGATACCTCACTGTTTCTTTAATCTGTTGTCGTCTTAGGAAAGAGAAGAAAAAATTGGAATGTCACTGGCGAAATGAAACGATGAAGGCTTCTTATAGCTACAAAACTTGCAAAAGTTTACAAGGATACTGAAGAAGTGACTTAATTATCCCTATTTACCGCAATTCCCCCAAACCGGGACCGCTGTCACCAATGTAAAATAATGGGTAATGGGAGCGTTATGTGAAGGTAAGGAAAACGCTGTCACGAAATGAAATACACAATAGATCCTCAAGGGAAGCTAACCCTGCGAGCGGCTGCAAGGAATACTGGTCACACTGGTCTGGAGGGCTGGCTCGTCTTCGTGGATTTACGAGAAGATAAGGGATTTCGGGATAGGGGTAAGGACTCCTAGGTCTCAGGTCCTGTAAAGAGTAGAGGTTATGGGCTTACTTTTGAAGCCGGAGATATGCATACGCAGAATCTCGTGTTCTCCTAGTCTCTAGTGAGTCGGACGAAAGGAACATTAAAAAACCAAATTAGAGTCAACAATATATTGAATCTACCCTGAAGTTACTAATACAATCGTTAACACGATATTCTGCGCGTCGGGAGACGATGTAGCAAAATAGTGAAGAGTTGACAGTGGTACTAATATAATTACGCAGGTTAGTATAAGAAATCTGTTACCTTATGTGTATATTAGGGCTTCAACCACGACACGTTCAGTCGTCTGGAACTCGGTCAGTTGAGGGTTGCGAACTTTCGAGCTGCCACAATAACCGGACTACACGCGAACTCTGCCAGATGATACGCGGCCCCCGGAGAATCACCGATTGACTCGCGTACTGGACGCTCCCGGAGGCAATTACTGCCTCGGGCAGTCACAGCTACCGCCGTATCACTACTACTGACTGACTACTAACTACTGACTTAGCTGTCCCCGTTTTCTAGTTTTTATCGAATGGTGTCCTCATTGACCGGTTATAGTCCAAGGTTGTGTTTTCGTTGAATTGTGGGTCCTATATTGCATCACAATAACAGTTTTTTGTTTGACGTGCCTATGTTTAAACAATTAACAAACAATGCAATAACTAGGTCAATTTATTTGTGGGATTTAAAAATGAAAATTTTACTGTAATAATTATCCCTTATTTGATTTGGAATATATAATAATTATCTCGAATAATTATTATCTTTTCTATGCTACTTATTATTCCATTATCCCTTTATTCCAACTTCTCACTCACTTGCTACGCTTACATTACATTATGTATTTTAATGTGTTGCAGTAGTCTTAAAATTAAGTGTATTTACTGTTAATATAATATTTTGACAAATAATTGACATTTTCAAAATTCCTCACTTACTAACTATTCTGATGTTTTGGCAAGGCTGTGTGGTTCTGACGACGTAAATCTTGAATGACGTGCAAACTTTTTTATATGAAAAATGCTATAGTGCTTCGGACGTGATGCTGGCATTACAAACAATCTGAGTCTAATAATTTGACTAATACGTCAGTGCTATTCGCTCCGTGCGTGACCATGGTAGGGGTACATTGAAACGACGCCAGCGTGCATAGCGGCGAAATATGACAAAATTGGAATATTGGACAAAATATTTTTACGCATAAATTTTATTAAAAATGTGTGCAAATACATGTTGCGTATTTAATTGTGCTAATAATAGCAAAAACAGTGAGTGTAGTTTTTATAGGTTCCCAAAGATTACATATAAATTAGAGAAAAGAAAAAGATAAATTCCTGCTATTAATATGAAAAAGTAAATATCACATAATTTCATTTTTACGCAATTGAAATAGGAAAAATTTAAATAATTTACCTTGAATGATATTTCATAAGGCTTCAAGCTAACTGCAGATGACTTTAGCTTTTATATCATAACTTTTACTATTATTGTTTTTAATTATATGCTCTTTTGCGTGAAAAACTTGATTTGTCAGTACTAGATTTTTCCCTTTCTCTTACGTTTGGAGTTGAAAAGATATATTATGATGAATTTTGAGAAACCCAGTTTTTAATACTACATTTATTTTGTACATAACCTAAAAAAATATAGTTAAAAAACTAATTTATTAATAATTGTCAATTTCGCATGTATTTAACAATGTCAAACATATGTTATATCGCGGGTGCATGGGAAAAAGGTTGTGAGTCAAAAATAATAGAATTGAGTAATTGGCGTTTGAATTATTTTTATGGGCTAGGGCTAAGGTTTTAAACCTAACAAAAATTAAACAATGTAATCATAAAGAATGTATAGGACCCTTTAAAAAAGGATAATAGTACATTTTCTACTGTTTTTCATAAAAATGATATTTACATTTTCTTTGACTTATAACATTCCAAAATAATTAGTATGTGACATAAATCATTTTACACAAAAAAAAGACCAGGAATATTATATTTTTTATTTATTGTTCAGGTGATTTTTACAAAAAAATCAGTATACCTATTAATAAAAAATTTAAACTAAAAAATACTGACTGAAAATAAAAACAAATGAAAAAAATTTATTCATCCGATTCATCGGCGCTTACGTCGGGGAAAATATTAGCCTGTTTCTCATCGGTAGTTTTTAAAGTCCTATAAAAATCCGAGAAAGTGTCGCTAATATACGGCAGGAGATCTACAAGGTCGCTCTTCTTTTCCCTGGATATAGGGACTGGTCCACTATAACTTTGTCTGGCCGTCAATAATAAAGTTGTTTTTCCAGATTTTCGTTTAAAGTCAATATTTTGAAACTCATCCATAGTTCTAAGTGATATTTTATAGAAAAGTTTTCCCATCTGTGATTTTTCAAAATGTAACCAATGAACTTGACGCCAATTGTGCCCCCCTGTAAGTTTTCTGTTCACAAGTGGCCCTTTAAACATCAGAGAAAAGGCAAGAAAATCACTCTGACGCATTTCCTTTACAATAAAGGGTTTTTTCTTTCCACATTGTCTTACCAGCTGAACCCAGTCGTGAGGGTGTTCGATTGGGATACCATATCTCTTTTTCTTTTTTTCAATGATGCTATGGTCGGCATCGCATTCCATGTGTGTGTGCCCTGGGACAAGGAACTTATGGTCTATTGTAAGTAGATTTTCCGAGTCTTGTAAAGCTTTCATGCACATTGCAGCCACATAACTATTTTTATTTAGACCGGCACAAGTATCCGAGTACATTGTTAAATGTTTTACAGACTTAGGTAAATCGTTTATGATGTAATAGTAGAGGCATGAACTGATATCATCACCACCTCTTTTTGCTGCCGCCTCATGCCACATATAGCAAAATGCTTGACCTTCATCGCAGTCGTGAACCGTCAAGTTGTACGTCCACAATTGCCGTTTGTAGAACGCCAGAGAACTTTGGATAGAAGGAGTCGGTAAGCATTGTTGCATATCAAAGGTGATTGTTTTCAAAGCAGGATCATTTTTTGAAACTTCCTTATCGATGGATTTGGCTTCATATGCCAAATCAGCGTTATGGTGATGTTGAGTTAATTTTTCTTTCAACACTGTATTTTTTCCGTCTAACGTAAGTTGCATCTTTAGTTGGTCATAATTTTAACAAGTATCTTTTTTGGGCTGTTTAATTTTTATAGGTAAAGAGTTAAACTCGCGTTCGTATATAAACCGCGAGACGGGGTGCACAGGATATTTTAGTATGTATTCGGCATAAAGATCGCATAAAGTTATGTGAGGGGGTAGATATCTTTGTTTGGAGTCTCTTCTTGTATAATGGCTTTCACAAGCCGGAATAGAAAGAATGTGAGCACGAACATTCTCAATATCTGTTTGGGTTCGTTTATTGGCAGGTGCATTTTCTCCTCGACGATCTAATGGTACTACTCCTGACTTTGCTTCCAATTTTTTTTTAACAATTCTTTCAATAAATCGAACTGTGTAAATTGAAAGTAGCCATAAAACAAGCTTTACATGTTGATATGTTTTTACCATTTACTAATAAATGATACAAAACAGTATTTTGCCTGTTGCGCCGCTTGGTTTTTATAGTAGTTCTAAGTCTTGAAACTGCTTTACTCTTGATTTCCAGCAACCCAGCTATATAGGACACTCTTTTTGTTATAATTGCCAATGTTCCAGTATTCTTCAAAAAGTTGTTTTCTGTCTTCTTCGAGTATGTTTTCTTGACAAAGCTTTTTTTCCATTTTTTTAGAGGCTTCATATAACGATGAGCTATATTTTTACCATTGGCAGTTGTGTATTGATGTCCTAAATTACGTTTAAGTTGCCTCTCTTTTCGAACAGTTCTTGTTTCTCCTTTTAATACACGCTTCTTATTTCGTATTGCTCTAGATCTATTTGAACCTAATAAGTTTTTATTTCAGTTTTTTCATTTTCTATAGTAGATGTTTTCTTAAGATTTCTCTTTTTCTTCTTCGGGGTACTGTCAGATTCTGATTCCAAATTAGACACAAAATCTGGATCTGCAATGGAATCATCAGACCCTCCAAAGTAATCAAAGTCAACTAGATTTAGAGTTTTATCAGGCACGGATAGATTCTCGCTGGAATCTGAAACAAATATACAAACATATATTAATAGTTATAATACAAATATATTACTAGTTATAATATATTCAAAGGGATGTTAAGATATGAACTGTCTTTATCCCTTTCTCGCAGTACTGTTCTCTATAGGAAAACCATGTTGATTTGTTTAAGAATTTCTAAGGACCACAAATAGTTTGAATCAATATTTTTTTTAATTCTACATATATTATGAGATGCAGGTTTTTTTATTAACCATGACTACATCGTTGATATCTAGGTTAGCTAAAAAATCTCTCATTGCAAATTGCATCACAACCAGATTATGCTTAAAAAACTATATTTATGAATCGATAAGTATCATTTACTTTACAATAATTATTTGATATTTAAATAATTACCAAAAAGTGGAAATTCATTTTAAAAAATCCCACTTAAAGCTACTCCAACAATCTAAATTAATTTTTTTACCTTTGCCTAAAGCCAATTCTGCATCTCCTTGTACACTGTTTTCTCCCAGACTATCGCAAAAATGAGGACCCATAACCACACATTGATGAACAACAACTATCTTCGGCGAATGAGTAACAGATTCCTCATGCTCTGTAAATAAAGGCAGGTTTTTAGAACAATAGTAATTTACTTCGTTTATAGATACATAATTATAAAACTTCAATCAACAATATGAAAACTTTTGTATCCCCGTAAACGAATAAAAATTAGAATATCACTACGAAAAAATAAATAAAAGGCTTACCTTCATTTGAGCAAGTAGAAGACACTTAGCTTTCACATAAAGACATGATTCTATTTGTTTTAGAATTACTCATGGTGCTTTAATTATAATTAAACAATGATTGACAATGTACGTTGACAAAACGTTTAACACATAAACATAACCTTACTTTTCGCGAAGGTGCGAAACATGATTTATGTCGCGAAGGTTGTTCAGATTTTTTGTGTAAAAGGATTTAAGTATGACATATTACCTTTTGCACAGCAGATTTAATAAAATTTTTCTGATAAATAGGTATATGTCTGACATAATACCCTTTGCACTGTTGAAAAGTAAATGCGTCGGTATTATGTCTGACATAGTGCACTTTGCACTAAAAAATGTGACTTAAATCGTTAGACACTTTTAATTTCGGCGATTTCTACATGGATAATGACTTATTTCGTTGTTCCCATGCGTAAAGGAGATGTTTGAAATTCGATTTCTGACATAACCCAGTTTTCAGTAAAAAGTGACTTAACACCTTTTTCCCATGCACCCGCGATATGTTTAACCTGAAAATTGGGACTCCAAAATTGTCAGAAAAAGGGGTTAGGTGTCGTGTCAGTCACGCACGGAGCGAATATGTTAATGTTATTATTTAGTTGGTTTTGTATTTAGATTTGTTTTGGATCTAAGATGTTAATATTATTAGAAAACTCCAGTATTTAAAAAGTTTTATTGTTTAAAAATATGTCGTCTTTAAGAGCAAATTAAATATTAGCGTCATCTTTTAAAAATCTTGAAGTAGGCAATACAATTATCAAAAATGACAGAATTATCAGACAATTGTAGTAGTCAATATAAGGTTGAATGTTCGAATAATTAAACTTTGATGGTATACAAGGCAACTATCGAACACAGTGATTATTAAATCTTGCCCAAGTACTTTCGGGCATTTCTACGTACATGAGTACATTCTACTCATGTCGGATAGGCCACAACTAACGAAGTAAGTCTATAAACGTTTATCACATAAAAACTTTTTTCAACCATAAACTTGGAGTTTTTTATTCAAGTGAATTAATTTTCCTTCTTATAAAAAAACGTTTCTTGGCTTATTTCAGATGCCCTAAAGATGATCTATTGATCGAAAGTACTTGGGCAAGATTTAATAATCACTGTGTTCGATAGTTGCCTTGTATACTATCAAAGGTTAATTGTAGTAGTATCAAGGATAGTTCTAGAGAAATTGTGCATAATGAGAGGATTTGTGAAGAAGTTAAAAATATAGTAACTCATCAGTCTGATTAAAAATACCACATTTTATCAAACGTCTGATTAAGGTAAGTTAAGCTATATTTAAAAAATTTGTTATATTTACTATAGGTATGACTGTTGATTAAATTGAATCAACGGTAGAACATGTGTCTTTCTATTTTCTTCTAATACATAGATTACTTAATACTTTTGTACCATTTTGTACTTATGTAGGTTAAAAATTTACCAATTAATTTCTTTTTTTCTGATAGATTTTGGCTTACCCTTAACGGACCTAAAACCAATAGTTGGATTAGATTAATTCACTTCAACACATATTTAACAGTATTCGATGTAATGTTAAGTTTCATATTTTTAAACGCTTCTGAAATGGACTTAATATTAGCTAATAATGATGATATAAATAATGCATTATTTCTGGGAGATTGCAGCCAGTCCAGCATAAGCTCGAAGATATGAGGAAACTACTTGACGAGTCAAATACTGTATACTACTTAAAACAATAAATTATTCGAGCCACCACAACAAAACATTAATAGTTCGAGTTCAAGCATGTTCGAGAAAGTAACACCTGACGGATTGCCTGTAGAAGACATAATAGATGACGAAACTGCTGACCTCTCAAATATAATACGCAGACTAAAAAGAAAGCAAAATGTCAATGAAAAAAAAAAACACAAAAAAAAAATGTGGAATAGTCCCATAAGGTAAATGTCACATCCAAGAAGACAGTGAAATAAACTTTTCGTTCTTTTTAACATTTCTTGATAATATCAGTAATTCGATGAACTTGGTTTATTGCCGAATAACTCTTCCTAAAACAAAACTGATTTATGAGGATCAAATTCTTAACTTCTTTAATTGGTTTCAATCTCTTAAGCAGTAGCTTCTCATAAGTTTCAAAATAACAAAAAATAATAAAATGGTTTTATAAGATGAATTTAAACTTCTTTTCATCAACATTAATAAAATTAGTAACTTTTAGCATACACTTTGTGTTAGCTGTTTTAATACTTCTCCAGTAATAAGGACAAAGTCAGGTCCTTTCTTTGTATTTATGTATGTTTTTATTATGCCAGATATTTTTAGTGAGGTGATATAATTTTTACGTTTTCTGGATATGGTTTATTCGAGTCTTTAGGTTCTTCTGCATTTCTGATTTACTGGTAAATTTTGTAGGTCTTTTTAGTCGCTTTGTGGATTTCAAAAATGTATAGTCTGTTCTGTTGTCATTAGTGAGTTTACTCAAATAATCACCAATTGATTTACTTTTATTGCGCTGAATTTAACGTGCATATTTTAGACTGTGTTATCTAGTAGGGCTCTGGTCTGTTGCTACATTCTTCTTAGTTTTTATTTATAAGGTATTTAATCTGTTTTTTCTGCGAGTTTATCTTCTTCAGTAAGGTACTGGTGTGGCGTTGATTCTTTGTTTGATATTGTAGGAACTTTTGCCAAACTTTTTTCTAACCCCGTTTATATTTTTTTTAAATATAAAAAATTATTTTCTATTTTCTATTTCTTCTAATTGCTGTTGTAATGTAATTTATATTATTTACTAAACAATGTTGTTCATATTCTAAATTTTCCAAGCATTTTATAACACGTTCATTTTGCGATCTGGCAGTGTTTTCCTAAAACAGGGCATTATTTTACTGCATTAACATCTCCTCATGTATTGGAGAATCTTCTGAAAATATTAATTAAAGCTAGTTTTATTTTCAAAGAAAATTATAAATAAAAAATATTGTGACTATCTGTCTAAAAGTATCTTGGCAGAATGGAATTTTTCGTACCTCAAGAGAATGCACCTGCAAACATAACGACTGAAGACAAACTTTTATCAAAAATTTCAATAGAAAAGGATCTGTTAAACCAACTTAGAAATACATACCTGAGAAGGGCAGGACAAAGAACCACCTATTTAAGAAATAAAGATGTGAAAAGGTCAAACCCGTTTTATTAAAATATCTATTGTGTGTTTTGTAGTCTATGTTTGTAGACTACAAAGCAGCCTACGATTCTATGAATAAAAGAGAAAGGTTTAAGGCAATAAAAGAGCTAGGAATACCAAATTAGTTGGTAAATTTATTTTTTTAAAAAGGTAAATGTAAAGTACGAATTCAGGTGAACTGTTTGAACCTTTTAAAACGAATAACGGACTGCCCTAGGGAGACCCTCTCTCCTATATACTGTTCATTTTGGCTCTGGATAAAACAATACAGAAATCACACAACACATCACAACAAAATGAAGTATATAAAAATAAGCACGCAACCACAAATCCTGCGCCGACTTGTTATAGAAAACGACGTCATCGAAGCAGTGAACGAATAATAATATAAATATATAAATAATACTAATATAATATAATATTAATAATAATAAATAATAGTATAAATAATATATAGAGAAAAACCACAGACTTTAAATGGCCATTAGATGCTATTTTAGGCTCAATCTCCTCCTTAATTCTACAATTATATCAATAACTACAAAAGTAAAAGTCTACAAAACAATAATACGCCCAGTCCTTACATCCTGGACTCTATCAAAAAGTAACGAGTGAATGACAATGAAGTGTGGAGTAGACGATACAACTTTGACCTATATAGAATATACCAGGAACCAGATATCGTAAAACGCAAGATAGGACGTCTCAGGTGAATAGTGCAGGTAGTGCGGATGAAAAAAGATGACCCGGATAGAAATACGCTCCTTGATAGACACATTAGTCACAGAAGAATAGGAAATAGTCACAGAAAATAGGAAAACCGATGTTCCTTAATAACATAGATTAAGACATCAAAAATATGGAAATAAGTGATTGAGTAGGCTAGGGCTCACGTAGGGTGGTAAAGCCAGAATGATAATGATAATGAAAATCTTTATATATTTTGATCACCCTGTACAAATCTTGTTGACATATACATGATAGGCATGACTGGAGAGAAATTCTTGAAGAGGTTAGTAATTTCGCAGTGTTTTAACCCGTAACCGGTGACGTGAAGTCTGAGAGACTCTTGCGAAATTAAAAACCGGTTTAAAATATTAAAGCGGACGACTCTGGATGGCCTGCGGCTAAGTACCTTTCTAAAAATAGTTCATAAACCAAGCGTTATTGTTTGATTAGTTTACGTTTAGCCGTTTGCCAGAACAGACGTTATTGGAGTCAGCGAGACGCAACGTCACCGTTAGTTACTTTTTATCGAGTGTTTTATATTTCTTCGTATAAACTATAATGGATCATCTACCAAGTACGTCACGATTGGTTAGTGTTACAGATCCGAAATTTGAAGAGAAAGTGTTAAATTGGTTCAATGATTTGGACTCTGAATATAGTGATATTGATGATATTGACAGTGATGCGGTACTAGAAAGCAGTCATGTGTCGGCATCTGAGTAGTCTGATAGTGAATCTGATCCAGAAGACAATATTCCAGAAACTTTAAACCAAGACTCGTCCAGTGATGATGAAAATAATATATTGGCGTCAAGATCTTCAAACTACTTTTATGGTAAAAACAGATTTAAGTGGTCAGCTAGTGCACCAAAAAATATTCGTACTCAAAAGCATAATATTATTGTACATTTACTGGGGCTGCAAGGAAAGGCTCGGTCTCTTGGTCTTTCGGCACCTCCAAAGGAAATTTGGAACTGTTTATTTACAAATCAAATGTTAAATGTTGTAGTCGAATGGACAAATGTAAAATTGGCGAGTGTTAGGGTCAAATACAAAAATGAAAAGAGGCCGGAATTAAAAAATGTCGACCAGGTCGAAATGGAAGCATTTTTAGGCTTACTAATTTACACCTTAGTATTTAAGTCCAATGATGAAGACATAGAATGTCTATTTGCTATAGATGGAACGGGCAGAGAAATTTTTCGGTCCGTAATGAGTGCCACGAGATTTGCAGTTTTATTGACTTGTTTACGTTTTGATGACCCTTCCACGAGAGAACAACGAAAAGCGGTAAATCCACTACTACCAATTCAAGAACTATTTAAATCTTTTATTCAAAACTGTCAAACGGAGTTTTCTGTTGGTGAATATGTCTGCATTGATGAAATGCTGGTTGGTTTCCGGGGTAGATCACGCTTTAGAATGTATATTCCAAACAAACCACGAAAATATAGACTTAAAATTATGATAATAACAGATGCAAGAAACAACTATGTGTACAATGCGTATGTATATACAGGCCAAGATTCCGACGGAATGGGCCTTTCAGTAACTGAGAAAAAGCTTGCTAAACCTACTCAATCTGTATTACGGCTTTCTAAGCCATTATTTGGCAGTAATCGTAATGTGACAGCTGACAATTGGTTCACGTCTATAGAACTAGTTCAGTTGTTGAAATCTAATGGCCTAACATAATATGTGGGAACTATGAAAAAGGTTAAAAGACATATTCCTCCTGAGTTCCTTCCTCAAAGGCATAGAGAAATTGGTTCAGTTAGATACGGTTTTACAAAAGACATTACCCTTCTTTCGTATGTTCCTAAAAAAAACAAAGCCGTCATACTATTATCCTCCATGCATCATAATATAGCCATAGATGAAAAAACACAAAAACCATAAATAATTAGTCTGTATAATATGACGAAAGGCAGCGTTGATGCTTTGGATGAAAAATGTACGGTTTACAGTTCGTCCAGAAGAACGCAACGTTGGCCAATGGCTATATTTTACAAAATACTAGATATGAGTACAGTTAACGCTTTCGTTATGTATCAGTGTTATAGAGAATCCAAACCCTTAGACAGCAAAGATTTTATTAAGGTACTGGCTAAAAGCTTAATTAAAGCACACATAAAACAACGAATGTATAACAGCAGAATCCCGACAGAAATAAGAGAAAACATAAAGCGAATACTGTGCGTGATTGAACCTCCTTCTATTCAAGAAGATCGGTTAGCAGTTTGAAAGTATTGCTACATTTGCCCATCAAAACTTCATAGGAAGACATCTTATTTATGCGTCTGTTGTAAAAAACCAATTTGCTTGATTTGTTCTCATAAAATATGCAGAAACTGTAACGTTCAAAAAGAATAAAAAATAAATAATCCCATTTTTTCGTCCTTATTTACCCCTTGCACGTTCCGTTACGTTTAGATTACTGATGATAATTTTTATTACCATAGATTATTTAATATGTGTTATACCTAATATTAAAACCATTTGTACATACCAAATTTAGAAATATTAAAAAAAATTAAGTATTCCTACGTAACACCGTACTTTATTTATTTGCAACTTTTGACAAAAATGTTAATAATAGGAATAGTCAGTAATAGAAAGAACTAAAAAGGCAATAGAATATTGCAAAAATGCCTACAGAACAGATTATTATAAACAATGTGATAAAATAATTATTTAAATTTGAATGAGACCAGCATATTTATGATGAGTCCCGGAGACTCCACGTCACCGGTTATGTTCCTAAAATCGGACGTCACCGGTTACGGGTTAAAGCCAGAATTATGACGATTCAGTGTTTTGTCCTAGTTAGATCTTGCAACTATTGTTTTAAAAAGGTTCCTTCTCTAGATTTCTTTTTAAGTAGGTATTGGAATTGTATATACATACATATATGTATTGGAATAGATGCAATTATTCTCAGTAAGAAATTAAAATTGAATAAAAATAAACTGGAAAGTAGGGTACGAATTATAGTTACTAGATTAGATCAGACCGAATTTGTTGAACCTCTTTCGAGGCTCGCCTCTCGCCACTGATAAGCATTAGTTCTATAATAATAATAGTCTAAATATTTTCTAGAAACTACAAACGTTAGTTTTACAGCTGTTATAACAGCAGTTAATACAGCAGGAAAGAATCTTCCATTAAAATAATAGAGGTGCTTGGCATTAACGCAACGCTAGTCGTTATTGGGATAAGGCACACTCAGAAAATTAAATACGTTTATTATTTTCCTATTTATTTTGTTAATATTTCAATCGATACTAAACCTATTATTACTATAGCTTTAGGAAAAATATGATATTATTTTTCATATGACTACATTTAAAACGTTCAAAATTATAAAAATATTAATGTAACATGGAATTTCGAATAATAATATATTTTTATTAAAATCTAATTTTACTACAGTATAGGATTATATAAAATAATATTCGTGTTCATGCTATTTCTCTTTCCTATATCCTGTGTAGTAATTTTATTTTATCAGAACTAAATGGAGTTTTATTTAATACCCTTAAAAACCCTAAAATTAAAATGTTGAAAATATATATTCATGTAAAAATATTTGCTCTCTAGAGTATTAAACAATATAGTGAGTAAAACAGTTTATTTTTCTCATAAAATAATATTTGGCAGTTTTAGTTAGAAGTCTTCTTTTTATGCATCTTCTTCGTCTTTCGCAGCCTTTTCTTTTTAAGAGGTCTTCTTCTTCATGTACCATGTCCTTTCAGAACGTTGGTTACCATCATAGCTATTTTAATTTTATCCACTGCCACCCTAAATAGCATGCTTGTATCTACACCACACCAGTCTCGCAAGTTCTTCAACCATGAGGTTCTTCTTCGTCCTGGACTGCGTTTGCCTGCTATTTTTCCTTGCATGATATTTTGTAGCAATCTATATTTGGGACCTCTCATTACATGTCCGAAATATTCCAGCTTTCTCTGCTTGATGCTTTTTAGGATCTCAGTAGTCTTGCTGAGACGTTCTAGTAATGTTGAGTTACGAATCTTCTCCGCCCAGGAAACTTTTAAAATTCTTCTATAGCACCACATTTCGAAAGCCTCAAGGCGATTTAGATCGATTTTATTCACAGTCCAGGACTCGACAGCATAAAGTAAGGCCGAGAACACGTAGCAGCGAAGTAGGCGGATCCTTAATGCCAATTTTAGGTCTCTGTTACATAACACCTTGGACATCCTTGCTAAAAGCAGCTCTAGCCTGCTCTATTCTGGATCTAATTTCGCCGTGATTTTCTGAATTACAATTTAATTGCTGTCCAAGGTAGACGATTTTATCAACTTGCTCAAGTTTGGTATTATTGACATATATAGACGGTTTTATATTCTGTTGTTTACTTATTACGAGTATTTTGGTTTTCCTTATGTTAAGATCCAGACCTGCCTCCCTACAACTCTCAACGACACTATCCAGTAGTATTTGCAGATTTTCTTGACTAGAAGCTAGGAGTACTGTATCGTCCGCATATCGCAAATTATTGATGACTTCGCCGTTCACAAGTATTCCTTCTTGTTTTTCAGAATGTGCTTTTCTGAAAATTCTTTCGGAGTAAACGTTAAAAAGCAGGGGTGACAAGAGGCATCCCTGCCGTACTCCTCTTTTAATATTGAGAGCTTGTGATTCCACACCATCTACTAAAACTGATGTTGTTTGATTCCAATATAAATTTGCAATTATTCGAACATCTCTGCCGTACAAGCCAATGTCTTTTAGAGCTTCGATCAATATAGAGTGCTTAACACGATCAAATGCCTTTTGAAAGTCAATAAAACAACAGTATATGTCTACAGATATATCACGACATCTTTAAGCAAGTACGTTTATTCCAAACAGTGCCCCTCTCGTTCCAAATCCGTTACGGAAACCAAACTGAGTGTTATCCAGGTATTCCTCACATTTATTGTAGATACGACCATGTATTACCTTCAGAAAAATTTTCAATAAGTGGTTTAACAAACTGATGGTTCTATAATCAGCACCGGTATTTGCTGTTGTCTTCTTAGGTAGAGCTATAAACAGTGAGTTAGACCAACCATTAGGTAGTTGTTCGCTGGTATAAATGGTATTGAAAAACGAAGTTATACAAAACATTGCTGTCCTTTATAAGACCTGCCTTGTAAATTTCTCACACAGATTTCTTTTACTGTCGTTATGATTTTATTTAAGCCCTCATCGACGTTTTCACCAATATTTTCCCAAATTAAATTTTCGTTCAGTTGTCTTTGAACTAATTCCTTAACTTTCTCGTCTTGTAGTTGGGCTGTATCAATCTTTTTGCGAGACTTCTTTTTGATCACTTTTTTAATTTTAATTGGGTTACAGCTACTATGGGATTGTGATCGGACCCAATGTCAGCACCTGGATAAGTTTTAACTGATTTGATGCAGTTTCTAAATCGATTTTTATTAGAATGAAGTCGATTTAATTCCTAATAATTTTATCCTCTGATTGTGCATTTGACTTCCAGGTGTAGAGTCTTCTCGGTGGTAGTTTAAAATGGGTATTTGATATAATGAAATCGTGTTCTTGACAGAACTGGACAAGTCGATCTCCACGTTCATTTCTGTTTCCCAAGCCATATTCCCCCACAATGTCCAAACAGCGTCCTTTGCCGACTTAAGCGTTAAAATCTTCGAGGACTATGGTATTTTCTGCTGCTTTGACAAGATCTAGAGCATGTGTATGATCTTTGTAGAATGCTTCTAATTTATCTTCATCACTAGATGATGTTGGGGCATAGACCTGAATTACGTTGGTAATGAACGGCTTTGAACTAAATTTTACTAGCATTACTCTGTCAGATATGGGAATATAAGTTAAAACTGATTGAGCTAAGTATTTTGCTACTACGATTGCAACTCCATTATAGTGATTGGCATCTGTATTTCCGGCATGGTACACTTGATATCCATCTACGTCACATACTCCTGATCCCGGCCATCGCATTTCGCTTATTCCGAGGATGCTGATTTGCATTCTTTTCATTTCTTTTATGACATTATATATTTTACCTGACTCAAACATGCTTCTGACGTTTCATGTGGCTATTTTGCAGGGATTTCGCATATTAACGACCTGAGAGGCCCTGCAGTCTTGAGATTGTCCTCTCTTGCCGGATCTTGGATTCCGAGATCCATGATCATTAATGTTTTGACTTAAATTATTTACAGCCATGATAGTTAAAACTAGGAGTGCCAAAAAGCCTTTAATGCTGTAGTTCTCCTTTGCTTTCTGCATCCTTATGCCGTTGACTAATTTGTAGTTTTATAGTTCTTCCGCCTTCGGAATCAATTTCTCAATTCCAGGACAAAAGAGCAACTCGTCCGCCCGAAGCCGTTGGTCAGTACGTGGGGGATTGCTTATACCGACAATCGCTCGGACGCCAGAGCCTCGTTTGTTGTAAGGCAGGATGCACCGGATGATCAGAATCAAGATCATCACACGGGCAGGTGAGGTTGACATTTTAACAGGAGAGGCTATATATTGCGCATCACAGTCCCTTACATCCCTTTAAGAGGTCGCTGTTCCTTAACCTTTTTCGCCATTGATTTCTGTCCATCGTGTCTTCTTTGCCTCACAATTCTTTCAACTTCTTTTTGGTTTTCTCCTACCTCTTTCTTCCTTGTACTGTAGTCATTCCGGCTCTTTCATTTATCACGTCGTTCCTGAATCTTGTCCCTTTCAGGATTACCCACCATCCTCTGTAACAGTTTCATTTTAGCTACTTCTAACTTTGTTTCCTGAACCCTCTTTATAGATAATACTTTACCGCTGTACAGTGATGCAGGCCTCACCATACTCTTGTATATCTTTTCTCTTAGACTCATTCGCTTTCAGTTAAACCGGTCTTTTTAATCTAGTGTCTCATTTTCTGTTACGTAGGAACTAAGATATTTTTCATTCGTATTAGCGATTATATAGTGCTCAGCAACTTCCTTTCTTTTATAAAGTGACAGGTATGTATAGTTAATCATATTGATGTTGCTACAAAATTATTCTAGAAAGTTCTTTTTATAGGAATTGCTTACTTTGTGCCTCTGAAGAAATATAGAACTTTTCCCAAGTGGTTCTCTGCTGATCTTAGAAAACTGACTCTGAAGAAAAAACATGTTTATTATATTTATTTTAATAATCGTTCTGATAATGACTATATTTTATATGATATGATAATGTAAATGTAATGTCTCAAATTTGCATGAGCAACTATATCAAAGTTATAGATATTGATCTAAAAATTATCCAAAATCATTATGGAAGTAGAACAATGATAAGCGATCTGGTCATGACCTAAATGGCCTACAACACTTGGTCAAGACATAGTTTATGAAATTGTTTCAAACTGTGTATTCATCAAATAAGAACAACCTTTACGAACCTATGCATCCATTAAATAGTAACTTTAGTACAAATATTTAAGATTACCATGACTGATATTTTTAATTGCATAAATCACATGCCCAATAAGCTTACTGTTGGCCCAGGTGAAGTACCAAATTTTTTATTGAAAAAGTGTGTCTGTACCCTTGTAACGCCGTTTGTTATATTGTTTAATAGATCTCTGGAAATTTCTTCGTTTCCGTCTTCTTGGAAAAAAAGATATGTTGTTTGTATTTGTAAAAATTGTCAGAAAGACAGCATTGAAAATAATCGTAGCATTTGTATACAATCTGCAATCCCTTAGTTCTATGACTGTCTTATAGCAAAGCAACATTTTTGATTATATAAACGCTTAATATCCCAATCAAAGCAGGGTTTTCACAAAAAAAATTTACTGCAACAAACTTGGTTTGCTATCAATCTAATATAATATCTTCAATGAAATACCATAAACAGGTAGGTACAATATGCACAGATTTTCCCCCAGTATTTGATCGTGTAGATTACCAAATGCTTTTCAGAAAATTCATTATTGTAGGTTTTCATGTCAGGTTTTGTTAAATGGATTAAAAACTCTATATCTGGTAGAAGTGTTAGAGTCAAGATAGGTTGTCATCTATCTGACAGTATCTTAGTAACATCTGAAGTTCATCAAGGATGCCACATGTCTCCACTTCTCTTTAATATCTTTGTTAACGACATCACTTCCTGTTTTCTAAATAGCCAATATTTAATGTTAACAGATGACTTGAAACTTTGGAAAGTTAAAGATAGAATAAAAGATCAAGCGTTGTTGCAAAATGACATAGACCGACTACAAAATTGGTATAATCAGAACAAAGTCCATTTAAATGTAAAAAAATGTTGTTTTATAAGTTTTTTTCATAAAGTTAATATAATTGAAACAAGCTTTACTATTAATAATCAGCCACTCTATTATGTTTCTTCTATTCGGGATTTGAGTGTTATTTCTGATGAGAAGCTTACTTTCTCTGCTTACATGTGTTTATTTCAATAATATATAAGCAATTTAATGACATATAAACTTTTTGGTTTCGTTACTAGGAATTGCAAGTATTTCCCCATTTATTACTTAGTTCGAATTATTTTGGAATACTGGTCAGTTATTTAGTCATCCTATTTTCAGAACAATACTGATACCATTGGAAGTTCCCAGCATAAATTTTTAAGATATTGTGCTTACCATACATCTTACATTATCAGTGGTTATAATAGTGAGGTTATGAATTTTTTGAGATAAATTTGAGTGGCCAAGCACTGTATCTTAAATATGTTTGTGTTACAATGATTTCTATATCTACGTCTGCTTTTCGGGCCATAAAAAATGGCATGAGCCAACAAAAAGTCGCTGAACAATTTGACGTGGTAAAAGCAAAACTGCAGTTTAGAGCAAGCGAAAAATTTAAGAAAAAAACTACACTTTTGTTATTTTTTTAGAAGAAGAGAATACTTTAAGGCATTGGATTTTAACATGCCAAAACAAAGGATTTCCAGTAAGGATGGAAGATAAACAAGACTTGTTTAAAGGTTTTCTTAACTCAAATCCAAGTGCCAATCCTTTTACTGACAATCGGCCCGCAAGAGATTGGTATAGATCCTTTTTAAAGCTACACCCAGATTTAAGTGAGAGAACTCCAGAAGCGGTAAAGGCAGCAAGTTCAGTTGTGTCTGAAAAATATATAACAAAAATGGTTCAATTGTGTTCAAGAATACTTGCATCGTAAAAGTTACATTGATCTTCTTCAAGACTCTTCATGAGCTGAAGCGATGAAACCTGCTTCCTCTTTATCTTCTTCTTTCTACTTTATAAATAGGCTTAATGCCTGTTTTACTTCGGTTTTTAGCCTGAATTGACGTTGTCTGACCATCTTTTCTTTTGTCATCCCAATGACGTTCTTCTATTTGGTGATTTGTCTCATGCTATTCGTACTATTCTATTTTCTATCATTCTTTCGATGAGTTGATTTTATTCCATTTTTCTTCTTTTGGTCCACGCATTTATTTTCTCTATACCATATCTCGCTCGTATTTCCTCACTTCTTACTCTGTCTCTTAGAGTTTGGTTTGTTATTTTTCGTAAGACTTTCGTTTCCAGCAGTTTTGTGTTTTCGCTCTATCTGCTCTTGTTTCCGCTGTGTACGTCATTATCGATCTTATTGTTGATTTATATATCCTGGTTTTCGTTTCCGTTGTGAGGTATTTGTTTCTTCAGATTGTGTTGTTTAGGCATCCTGCTGCTCTGTTTGCCATGTTCACTTGTTTTTGTACTTTTTCTTCCACTTTTCCGTAGCTTAACAGTTTTATTCCCAAGTATTCAGTTTCCATCACTTGTTCTACTATTTTGTTATTTACGACTAGTTTACATCGTCTCGGTTCCGCTGATATCACTATCGCTTTAGTTTTCGAATTCTTTAATAAATCTTTGTGATCAACTTTCTTTTTGGCTGTTATTCTGGCGTCGTCGGCGTAGAATATTATCCTTATTTCCTTTTCTCCCATTCTATACCCTCTTCTTTTTTTAACTTTATGATTTCATCCATTATCAGATTAAGTAATAATGGGCTCAGCGAATCTCCTTGTCCAATACCAGTTTCATATTTGATAGGTTGCGATAGTTTTCCGTTACATCTTACCATAGCTATGTTATCTTTATATAAATTCTTAACGGTATTTACTAAATCCAGTGATATTGCCTTTTCATATAATAAATGTATCGCGTCCCGAATTCTCACTCTATAAGCGCTTTCTTCAAATCTATCAGACACATATAGGTTGGTTTGTTGTATTCCAGCGACTTTACTTTTATTTGTCTTATTAGAAAAACTGCATCCGTGCTTGATCTTTCTGTCCCAAAACCTTGCTGTTCCTCTTGCAGAATATTCGTTCGTTTATTTTTGTCGCTATTATTCTTGTTGTTAATTTGAATGCTGAATTTAAAAGATTTAAAAGATTTATTGCTCGATGATTATTGGGGTCTTTTTTATATCTTTTTTTGAAGAATATTACCATGATCGCTCTCCTCCATTCATCTGATATTCTGTTCGTGGTGATTATTTTATTAATAAGAAGTTGTTGTATAAGGTAATCACCCCCATATTTTAAGAGTTCATTTGGTATTTGATCTTCTCCTGGTCACTTTCTGTTTTTTAATTTGTTTATTCCTTCTTTGTTCTTTCACATAGTTTTGGGAGATTTCGGTCTTTTCCTCAGTTATTATATTTGGCTTTTCTGGTAAAGGTTCTTCGTTTTCTTTTTAAACATTTCTATCAGGAAGGCCACCATGTATCCTCTATGTGTTCTATTTCAACTAGTTCTTTTATTTCGCTTGTTTGTTGTCTTATGAAGCGCCATACTTGTTTCTGTTGTCCATAGAAATCCATCTTGTGAATCTTCTCTGGTAATCTGTTTTTGTTTTTCTAACCAATTGATGAGTTTAAGTTCTTATTCTTTTATATTCTTTATATGATTCATTCGGTTTTTCTATCTTATGTTTTAGGAAAGCTTTCTTTTTTGGTGACATTTTTGTTTAACCTCTAGTGTAAACCATGGTGTTTTCGTTGACCACTTTTTTTTTATTATTTTATAGTTTATTTTTATGAACGAGAGAGTAATTAGCATAATTTTAACTGATATCTCCGACCACTCCATGGCGTGCTCAAGATTAATTGAAAAGTTACTTTGAATAATTGTAAAAAATAAATGAATTATTTTAGTGTTATAAAGTGTTATGTGTATGTAAACAAAAGTGACCTCTTTTATCATACACTATATTAGAACTGACTGGCCTACATTAAAAAGGGTTTAAAAAAATTCACATTTTTTTAATTTTTAAAAATTATAAAAGAGAAAAAGAGTTTTTAAAACCGTCTAAGGTATGTTAAATAGATGAATAAAAATATTAATATAAAACTTACAGCTACTTGTTACAAATCCAAATCAGATTCAGAAGATGAACTTTCAGAACCAATATTTATAATAACTTTCTCGATCATTTTATCAGTAATATTGTCCAGCCTCCACATTTTTTCCTCTTCTTTAATAGTGTGATTTACTGCCTTTTCCCAGTTTTCAGGTTTTACATTATTTACGGCCTCCAAAAACAACTGTTTAACATCATGAATTTTAAAAGTGGTATTTTTTCTTGAAACTTCACTCTTTATCTGTGCCCATACCAGTTCAATCGGGTTTAATTCACAATGATATGGTGGGGATCTGAGTACTGTCATTCCACGATTTTTGGCAATTTCATCTATTTCGTATTTTTTTAATTTTTCTTTATAAAGGGCACACAACGAATAAAGTTCCTTTCTTATAGATCCGGGATGGTACGTAATATTTTTTGAACTCAGCCAATTCTGCAAGTCTTTTTTTAACCACTTGGTTGTGGGCAGTCCTTCTATAAGTCTGGAGTGATAACTTGCATTATCCATTACTATTACACAGTTCTTAGGAAGAAGATCTAGCATTTGTTCGAACCATTCTTGAAAGACATCAGCGTTCATGTCTTCATGGTAGTCACCGGTACGAGTTGATTCAAAAGTTAATAAACCACCTTCAACAAAACCGTCTGAACTGCCAATGTGTACTATTATCAGCCTGTGTCCTTCCTGATGGTGGGTTTAAACTAGTAGATAAGTTATTTACAAAAGCGTGCCTTTGACTTGTAACAGTTTCATCCTGCCAAAATTTATTTGGTGTATGACCCTCGTTAATCCATGTTTTATCAAGATAAAATATTTTTCTTTTTTGGTTTCTCATTTCCTGTATGGTTCTTAGAAAACAACTTCTTCTCCATATGACAATATCGCTTCTTTTAATCAAATAGACTTTCTGGGATTCTTTTTCCAGCGGAAGCCTATTTCTTTTAAAAGTTTCCATAACGTACTTCGACTCATTTCTGGGTAATCCTTATCATCTCGAACTGAGACAAGAACTTTATCCAATGTTGGAAATTCTTGCCTAAAGAAGAATTCATGCACTTTCCGTCGAAGTCTTTCTTTAAAATGATATTCTATTTGAAATTTTGGTTTCCCTGGAGCATTACGTGGCATTTGAAAACTACCACATTTCTCTTCTTTAATAACTCTGTAAATCGTAGATTTCCCAACACCAAGTGTACTGCTAACTAACTCAACGGTCTCATGAACACTTTCACATAAACGTTTGTCTGTAAATGATTTAAAACAATTAAATATTAATGTTTTTTCATTAACTATTAAAGGATCAATTTTTCGGCGTTTACACGGCACTTCCAAATTTTCCATAACACTAGTATACACAATAAACTGCACCTTGCAACTGAAGTACCTACTTTTAGTGAACTGTTAAGAATTTTGAATACGCCACTTGGGCCTTCCTACAAAATGGAAAAACCCACTATCACATTTTCTGTGGAATAAGTTTAGAAGGTAATTATCTAGTCAATTACTGTCGTAGATTCCTGGAATTAAAGAATTAAATGTTTGATTGTTGAAACCCTTACTTCGTGAAATGCACTCATTTCAGATAAAATAAAACGTTTTATTTTATCTAAAGAATTAAACTTTATTTTGTAAATAGGTAGGTACTTATTAAACTTTTATTGGTTATATATAACCAATAAAATAAACATCTTACATTTCTTGCAAATTCATTAGTACCTGTTAACCTCCATCATTCCGACACTGGCAACCTTATTTAGGGATTAGTAACCCTCACAACTATTGTATTCTATTCTGCTCCAATCTTTATACCTGTGGTCATACTTAATTAATTTAAAATTGTTTTCCTATATACTTCTGTAAACTTGTTGACAAATATCTGTTTTTCATTGAGTCACCCGTATCAATAGTTTAGGGATTTGCATACATAATTTATTGTTTTATTACTCTCTCCTACATAAAAATACACTATAGTTCCAAGGACTTCTCGGGCAGCATCCAAAATATTTTTCTTAAGTTTTCTCCAGCTAGTCCCTACATTGCTTTTATTTTCGATATTCGCCATTTGTATTTTCTGTTCTAGCCATTTTTGATATAATGATTTTATGGAGTCATCTCTTAAATTAACCTCTTGTATGACAAAAATAAACAAGTGTTGGCTGTAAAGGTAAGCAAAAATGTATATCAAATAGAGCATCACTCCAAAGTTAATTTAGCGGTTATGTTTACCTTAGCAGCATCTGGAGAAATAACAGCACCAATGATTATTTACATATTTACTTTTATAAACGAAGTGTTAGCGAAAATATATAGGAAACGTCTTATATAAGTACCTACCTAGTTAAAAAAAAAACTAAATATCCAGTTATTTTGTTCGTTGGTGGATATAAAACTCACTTAAACATTCAAACCAGTAAATTATATTCAAACTTACAAATTATTTTAGTGGCATTGTATTCCAATGTGACCACAATTATACAATCCGCAGATATTGCTGTATTTTAACCATTAAAGACAAATTGGAAACGGTCAGTATTAAAGTTTAGACGCGAACACTCGAACTCAGTAGCTACCAAAGAGAATTTTGCATTGGTACTAAACACAGCTATTAGTTAATTAAAATCAGATTCCATAATTAATAGCTTTAAAGCATCTGGATTGTATCCATGAATCCCTAAAGCAATAGAATATTCCAAATGTATAGAAAATATTAAAGACCCGAATTAAAGTATTAATCACACTGTTTCCATCACAAAATCAATAGATAGCATAGGAAGATTTTTTACACACAGTTAAAGCCGCAAAAATATTAGAATTTCGAAGTTTGGGTAATTGCGAAGATCTAAGTGGAGATTTAAAATTAATCTTTAATATGAGTACACCACTTGCAAACACCGCTATATGAACAATTAATTTTGAGTATAGTAAAAAATACATTTAACTCTTAATTCAAATAGAAAATAAATATTTTGCTTTGTGCTAATTTTAAAGAGATTAATATAGAATCGGTACAAGTCAGATAAAAAAAATACGTGTCAATAACAGTTTTTTTGTTTAAATTTCAAAATTGAACAAAGACAGTTTTGCATGAGTAATTTTAACTTAAGTAGTTTTGCAGGAGCATTTAATCAACTTAGACAGTTATGAAACAACTAATTGCTAATAAATATAATAAACATGTCATGTGGTATTGTACACAAAGAGAATATAAAATGTTTTAAATCTTAACATTAAACTCTTAAATCTACGTCGTCTTGCATTACAGTATCTTCATTGTCAGTTTCTTCAGGAGCACTGTCACTTTGGTCCCCTTGAAGGAAACGGTAATATTTGAGGCTATCAAAAGTAATCCAATCTTCATCAAAATGCTTAATGAGAAGGCCTTTTACGTCTTATAATTTTGGGGCTTCACAGGAACTCCAACATCCATGATGTTCCATATTTTCGAAGGATTAGCCCCTTTTACAAACACTTCCGTAACTCAACAGCTCAGATGTATAGTGTAGCTCTCCTTTAAAATTGCAATTTTGTTATTTTTATCCTTTCTTAAAAAGAATCTATTAGAGGCCTTGAGTTGAAAATTCAATCAACCAGGTACCTTTACTACATCTTTAACGGTAGTTTTCCAATCATAGAAATTAAAAATCGACATCCAGCCCTAAAACCGTACCATATTTCTTGAAAATATCGTATAAAGTATGTGTTGGGTTCGATAATTACTTCAATAGGTCATATTTCTCTTTCTATATTTCCAAAAACTCGGTCAGGGGTAAAAAAGAATGTCTAACAATAGGGTACGTTACTGTAACTTTTTTGATGTGTCGTGGTGCTTCTGGTTTAAGCCAATAGGCTAACATTCCCACAACTATCGTATTTTTATTCTGGCCTCCACAGCCATCACAAAATATCCTGACATGAGAAATAGTGGCTTCAAAATTGGTGTTTTGTAATTGATGAAATAATGCTGAGGCTATCTGATTGGACCCTTTCATAGCTTCAGATTCCAACTATGTATAAATGAAGGTATTTGAGATATTCTGAGGTCTAAAAGATTTTCCTTGACATATTGTTAGATTGTACGTATACACCTGCCTACTAAAGTAAGCACTTTGATCAGGCACTTTCGGTAAAATCAAATTGTTTTTCAGTCAAAAGACAAAATCATCGTCAGCTTGTGTTTTCAAACTTGTATAAAAGGATTTTGCCTTTATAGCCCAGGGAAATAAGCATTTTTTCATGACACTCGTCCGGCCAGGCAGACGACAGTTGTTTTGAGTAGTATGGACCTCTGTAATAAAAACCTATATGTTTCCTGCAGTCGATTTTTTGGACTTAATTAGTTATTAACAAATTAAGGTCAAAAAACTGAAAATTTTTGCTTTTTTCGTCTATCAGCAAAAAGTGAAGCAATTTAAACAAATTTTAGAAGAAAGGAAACTTATAAGTTATATAAAAACCTTCAAAATGGCGTTTTCAAAATGTTTTTATCCTTATTTGTTGCTTAGAAAGTTGCAAAATAAGTCAAAAATTTCGGTTTTTTATAAATGTTAATAACTTTTTTTAAAATAAACTTATAATATTTATATTTCATGGAATGATGTGTCTTGTAGTGCTTAAAATAGGGTTAAAATTTCAAAGTGATCTGTCCAATAGTTTAAAAGTTATTGTATTTGTTTATCCCAAATTAACATTTTTTGCTACAATATAAGTCAGAAATTTATAAAGATTTAGAAATTGTAAGGGTTGTTTCTGGTAGAAGAAGACTTGTTTTATTATTTACATTAAAAAAAATTAAGAAAATTAATTTTAAATATTGCAAAATAATTTTGCAAAAACATGTCGATTTTTTGCTTATAAACAATTAGAATAACTTTTTAACCATTGACTGTAAAAATATTATTTTTACATATTTAGAAAGCCTAAATTTTTTCACAAATTTAAATAAAAAAAAGTTTGTCCTAAAATAATTTGGTACAAAGTTAGCCTCTTTTTTTATTTATTCATAGCACCTTTGTTTATAACAATTAAGAAATCTAATTAGCGCTATTTGAAAGAATATACATAATAGTTTTAAACTACTAAATTTTAAAATTATTGCCCTTTAATGAAATCCTCCACAAAGTTTCAAAATGTATGTAAAATCCGTCGGCTTTGAAACTCTCGGAGCTGAAGGGAGGGAAGGCGCTGTTAACTGTATCTCTGTTCCTTTTTTTATGTATTTCAACGTTTTTTTTTTAACTTGTATGTACTTTTTGCGTACATTACGAATATGCATTATTTCAATAAATAAATTGTCAAATAAACCACATAATTTGTTTAAAAACAATTTTTTTAAATTTGTTTAGTAGTATTTAAGTTAAGTTTGAATGTAAAACAGAAATACTTGTCATTTTCTATATTTTGGGAATAAGCCACAATTTAAGTTTATAATAAGTTTATTTTTGACATTTCGATTTCTACTTCGGAAATCTTTCTCAGAATACAGAACATTAATAAATTAATCAAATTTTGTTTTTGGTTACTTGGTAGAAAATTTGGTTGGAAAATTTTTCTGATAACTCTTCTGGGTGATTGATTAAGGTGAGGAAGCTCAGTAGATCTGTTTTAGTAAAAATTACAAAAAAAAGTTATTAACAAAACTTGTAGACAGCTTTAAACTCGACATTTTAAAATTAGTTACAATCTTACAGGGTGTTCTATAAGATGGTGGCAGACCAAACTTATGTTTTTTAAATAAAACACCCTGTATTTTATTTTGAATTTGAAATCTGCTTCACTTCCACATCACAACAATGTAAAGTTTTATTATGTTATACAGGGTATTTAAAAAGTTATAACCAATATTACCTGAAAATCGTATCAAGTTTAACTCCCTGTATAATTAAAAAGGAGTATAGGTCCATTGATCTATTGCAACCATAGTTTTTTAATAATTGTTAGAAATTATAAAACATATTCGTTTTTATAATATTCGTTATATCAAATACATGGTAAGTCAAAATGCAAATACATTATTTTCTTGGTAATTTTAAATAGAACACACTGTATTCTATATCACTATCGAAAAGTACTAATATCGTACTTCAAATTTTATAGAATACTCCCTATACATAAAGTTATTAGTTTTCTAGATATTTTTATTTTTCCATGAAAGTATAAATTTTGAAGATATTTTAACGTTTACCAATAATTATTGTGAGTTGACCATGATTGATTTGTCAGAAACTGACAGTTTGACATTATTGTTTATTAATTTAGTATTGGGGTACATCCTAAAATAGCAACAATTATTATTTAGCAATACAATAATTTATTCAATTTAAATTAGCAATAATGAATTTTACTACTGAGGAAATGATAGATAAATATGATCTGGATATTGGGGGAATGAAATAAAAATTCATTACTATCAGCTAGAATTTATCATGAACGGTTTCCAGATAGGCGGCAACCTAGACAAGATACATTTGAAAAATTGAAAGATCGATTTAACCGCACTGGTTCAGTGAATTATGAAAAACATGAACGAAAAAAAAACTAGTGTGACAGAAGAAAACGAAATGAGTGTGTTGATGGCAGTTATAGAAAACCCACTCACAAGTATAAGGAGTATTTCCAATAAGCAAGAACTTAGTTACTACTCTGTTCAAAACATTATATCTAAAACAAGATGCACCCATATCATATTCAAAACACCAAGAATGAAATGATGATGATTTTCAGAAACGAATAGTATTTTGTGAATGGGCCTTAAAAAAATTAATGAACAGAGAGTTTTTTTGATTATATCATATTTGGTGATGAAGCTGCATTCCACTGAAACGGTTCTGTTAATAGGCATAAATAACTTTCATTACTATTCAACAAGTAATCCATACCAAATAGTAACACATAGTCAAACAAGATAATTTTTAAATGTGTGGGGAAGTATCGTGGTAACCATGTAGTAAAACCATATTTGTTTAAATATAATGTAAATGGTAAGATTTATTTAGATTTTATCGTCCATCAGTTACCGATATTATTAGAAGAGGTTCCACTTAATATACGCGAACAAATGTGGTTTCTACATGGAGGTGCTTCTGCGTACCACAACGAACTAGTACGTGGTGAACTTAATAATCAGTTTGGTGAAAGATGGATCTTAAGGAGTGGCCCAAGGTCACCAGAATTCAATAAAGTGGACTCATTTTTTGGAGTTACATTAAAAATGAAGTATATAAAATACCTTCAACAACAAGGGATATAAAAAATAGAATCCGAATTGCATTTCAAAATATTTCTTCACAAATGCTTAGTAATGTAACTTTTTCAATGACCGCTTTCAAGTATGCATAGATGTTTTGGAAGGTCATTTTGAACACCTTACTTAAGTATGATTAGTTAAAATTACAGTTGTTTTTTATTTTTTTTATGTGTTGTTATTTTTTTTATTTTCTGTCGATTATTTTTTATAAATTTTATTTGAAACAAATTGTTTTCTTTTCTGTGTCGTTATCTCGTTACTGAATTAAAAAACAATAATGTCAAACGGTCAGTTTCTGACAAATGAATCATGGCCAACTCCCAATAATTATTGGTAATAGTTCAAATATCTACCAAATTAATACTTATCTAGAAAATTGATAACTTTAGGTATAGGGAGTATTCCATAAAATGTAAAGTACGATATTAGTACTTTTCGATAGTGACTTAAAATACAGGGTGTTCTATTTAAAATTATCAAGAAAGTAATGTACTTACATTTTGACTTACCCTGTATTTGAAATAACGAATATTATGAAAACGAATATATTTTACAATTTTTAACAATTATTTAAAAACTATGGTTGCAATAGATCAATGGACCTATACTCCTTTTTAATTATACAGGGAGATAAACTGAATACGATTTTCAGGTAATATTGGTTATAACTTTTTAAATATCCGGTATAACATAATAAAACTTTACATTATTGTGATGTGGAAGTGAAGCAGATTTCAAATTTAAAATAAAATACAGGGTGTTTCATTTAAAAAAACATAAGTTTGGTCTGCCACAATCTTATAGAACACCCTGTAAGATTGTAACTAATTTTAAAATGTGGAGTTTAAAGCTGTCTACAATTTTTGTCAATAATTTTTTTTGTAATTTTTACTATAACAGATCTACTGAGTTTCCTCATACTAATCAATCACCCAAAAGAGTTATCAGAAAAATTTTCTACCAAGTAACCAAAAATAAAATTTGATTAATTTATTAATGTTCTGCATTCTGAGAAAGATTTCCGAAGTAGAAATCGAAACATCAAAAATAAACTTATTATAAACTTAAATTGTGGCTTATTCCCCAAAATATAGGAAATGACAAGTACTTCTGTTTTACATTCAAACTTAACTTATATACTACTAAACAAATTTAAAAAAATTGTTTTTAAACAAATTAGGTGGTTTATTTGACAATTTATTTATTGAAATAATGCATATTCGTAATGTACGCAAAAAGTACATACAAGTTCAAAAGAAACGTTGAAATACATAAAAAAGGAACAGAGATACACTTAACAGCGCCTTCCCCCTCCCTTCAGCTCCCGAGAGTTTTATAGCCAACGGATTTTACATACATTTTGAAGCTTTGTGGAGGATTCCATTAAAGGGCAATAATTTTAAAATTTAGTAGTTTAAAACTATTATGTATATTCTTTCAAATAGCGCTAATTAGATTTCTTAATTGTTATAAACAAAGGAGCTATGAATTAAACAAAAAAAGAGGCTAACTTTGTACCAAATTATTTTAGGACAAACTTTTTTTATTCATATTTGTGAAAAAATTTAGGCTTTTTAAATATGTAAAAATAATATTTTTACAGTCAATGGTTAAAAAGTTATTCTAATTGTTTATAAGCAAAAATCGACATGCTTTTGCAAAATTATTTTGCAATATTTAAAATTAATTTTCTTAATTTTTTTAATGTAAATAATAAAACAAGTCTTTTTCTACCAGAAACAACCCTTACAATTTCTAAAACTGTATAAATTTCTGACTTATATTGTTGCAAAGAATGTTAATTTGGGATAAACAAATAAAATAACTTTTAAACTATTGGACAGATCACTTTGAAATTTCAACCCTATTTTAAGCACTACAAGACACATCATTCCATGAAATATAAATATTATACGTTTATTTTCAAAAAAGTTATTAACATTTATAAAAAACCGAAATTTTTGACTTATTTTGCAACTTTCTAAGCAACAAATAAGGATAGAAACATTTTGAAAACGCCATTTTGAAGGTTTTTATATAACTTATAAGTTTCCTCTCTTCTAAAATTTGTTTAAATTGCTTCACTTTTTGCTGATTGCCGAAAAAAGCAAAATTTTCCGTTTTTTGAACTTAATTTGTTAATAACTAATTTAGTCCAAAAAATCGACTGCAGGAAACATATAGGTTTTTATTAAAGAGGTCCACACTACTCAAAACAACTGTCGTTTGCCTGGCCGGACGAGTGTCAAAAACAGGGTACTTTTTTTGCTTATTTCCCTGGCCTATTAAAGTATGTACACGATATTGAGTAATCAACGTATGTTTATTAGACTAATCTTTTTCAATTTTAATAGTCTCTTTTAATTGAATACACTTCGAACAAGCATCTGTTGCCGGTGTTTGAAACTTAAGTAAAAGAACTTATTAAATATACGGCGAAAAAATTCGTATCGCACGGGTGCATTACTCCCATCATTACTGTAATGATTGTGTTATTTTCTTATACTGAGATCACTTCTTAAATATTGCACAGAATATCTACCTCTTACATAATGTGATTCCAATGATTTTAGACTTTTTATGTAAGATTTTGCTGATTCAGTACGTCTTGAATACTGATTAGACCGTATATCACCTCTTCTTCTCTTTCTGGGCAAAGCTATTGTATTTAAGTTGTTTTTACAAATTCTTTGTATTCTGTCGTTAGAAATCCCCAAAATTGTAATCATTGCTTTTTGGGCTACTTTTTTCAATTTGACGCGGCGAATTCCAGTAGATGTAAGTTCATGTTGTGGCATAAAATAAGAAATGAGCTTAAGCCACACAATATTTTAGCAAAAATGAATCTTGAGCAATTTTATCTCCGGACGAATAAAAATGTTAACGAAATTGACTGTAGTGTTAAAGAGCCAGTTCTGTACACTCATACCCTTGCTTTAAATTTCCGTGTACACATTGTGGTATTACTGGTGGCCCCTTGGGCATATGTCTGTAAAAAAACGGTATATTTTACATGTGTTTAAGTTGTTTAAAATTAATAAATAACATAAAAATCTATATAGTAGTAATGCTCACTGTTTCGATTTTTCACGTTCTCTTTTCCATGTAGACTTATCTATAACCCTTTTACGCCCTTTACTGTCTGGTGCCAAAGTTATTTCTTTTTCTTGACAATCCATTATAATATTTTTCCAGAAAACAGTTAACAAACAAAACTGAACACTGAGTGAATTATTTCAGACTGAAAGATACCTACGTTTGCTGAGGTGAGAACATGTCACAGAGCGCTGTTTGCAAGTTAACAGTCACATAGCACATTTTGAAAGTAGATTTCTAAATAAGATAGCGACTTTTGCAAATTATGTTTTCTACCTCGTCTTATTCAGAATATAACCAGTTTTGATGGAGTATAATAATAATGACACGTTTATTTCAATACTGTCTACACATCGGCGACATTAAACGAAAAAATATATATTTTTAACATAGCGTGGTTTGCAAGTGGACTACTTATATATTTGATTTATTTCAAAATACCATAGATCTGCCTACGATTCAGACTACAGAGATAGGTGGAATCACAAATGATATACACGAGACCTCTATCATCACAAAAACCCATATATCTTCAGATATCACACTTAACCCTGTAGGTTGTTGAATGAAATTGAATTGAATGAAATCATATGCAACGTACAAGATATTCCTGTTATTGCAAAGAAAAATCTACTTTCGAATTTTCCAGTTCAATTTCCAAAAAACGGTAATATTACATATAATATAAAAGATGTCACAAAACATACAATGACTTTAGATATTTAATCGACATCCCATAATTTGCCTTTAGTTTATCAAGACAACTCATTATCTAAATAAATTGACACATTACTCCACGAATTCTTTTTTTTTGGCAAGAAACCTCAGAACGTAAGAGCACAAAGCAAAGAGAAAGGTTGCCTTTTGTGCTCACTTCTTTAGATTGTTAAATTGAAGAGGGGCGTATAATTGAAGAGGGGCAATCAAAAAATTAGAACGAAAACAAAGGCAAATTAACGTAAAAGCAAACAATAAAGGTTAAAACAATACGGAAACCAAGACGAAAGTAATAAAAAAAAATTACCACAAGAGTCAATTCCGGGAGCAAAAAATGTTGTAAAGAATAAATGTTACAGTAAATATAACCGATATTAAAGATACAAATATTTTGAAAGCAGACACACTTATTGGTCATACAATTAAAAGCACTACTTTGAAAAGTGGAGTTAGAGTACATACACCAGAAGTGATTAACCTCAAAGACAAACAATAATTGTCACGGAACCAATAACATATTTTTTAATATCTGCAACAATATGCATTCATCAAATTTAAAGAATACATCCCAAAGCAAATGTACAAATTTGGCAACCAGCAAAGAAAAACATGTTAGAGAGTCGGCTGAAAGAAAGTTATATTTTGAAACAGGGATATCCAGAACATGAAAAATACAAATTCTCTCAGGTAGGTATAATGCTGAAACAATCAGACGAAACCCACCCACCTGTAAATTACCTTTTGTATATAGGATTGTATTAATCTTGTTCAATCTTGAATCAAAAGTTGGAATAAAATGTCTGTTTTGTGTTAGAGGCTTCCATATTGGTACTTGTGGAAAGAAAGAACAAGAAATTGAAAACTTAAATAGTTTTGTGTGCCTTACATAAACAAACAAAAAAAGAAAATGAGGAATTTTATGAATAGCCAATGACTGTTATTCTATATACCAATAACTATGTTACCAATAACTATGTAATCAATAACTATATACCAATAAATATAAAAAATAACTGTGCTAATGACTGTGTAGTTCTGCAAGTTTTTGAATTTGTGGTAATTTTTGATACAGGTACATTATTATTTTTCATAGTTTTTTGAGTTTTTATAAAATTTGATGTTTCATTGCTATTAAAAAACCCCAACAAAATATTTCACTTTAAAAGATACCAATTTACAATTTTAATTCAATTGGGAGTTCCTTAAGTGTCCAATCACTGTACCCGTTACTCTATCAATCTAACTTCTTCATCAAAACGACTATCATCGTTTCGACTATCTTTCTTTGTAGTTTTCTTGTGTAGTTTTTGATTTAACATTTTATTAATTGTTTGTTCGTTGTATCCGTTGTTTACTGCTATTTGCTTAATTATATTTAATTCAGTCTCAAAGTTGTATTTTGACATCGGAATTTCTGTTAATCTATGTAACATACTATGATAAGCTGCCAGTTTATGTTGTGTTGGATGGGATGACGAATTGTCTATAGTCGTGTCAGTATGGGTAGGTTTATGAAATATGGAGAAGTCATGTTTGTTTTGATGTCTGCTAATTTTTAAATCTAAATCTAAAGTGAATTAATATACGATAAAAATTGGTCGAGTTGCCTGTTAGCCCTGAAATTAGTATTTCCACCACCAGAGAAAAAACCCAGTACCTTCTGCTCAATTACATATACAGGCAAAATATCAACAAAAATTGCCAAACACATAAAAAAGAAAGGAATAACACCAGCTTTCCGAACAAATAACAACCTAGGCAAATATATTAAAAATAACAAGAGCCAAAATAAAAAACACTTAAATAGTGGTGTGTACAAACTTCAATGTGGCGACTGCCCAAAAACTTACATCGGTCAAACTGGTAGAAACTTTGATAAACGAATAGCAGAACATAAAAGGGCTTTCAAGAATAGAAAAACAGATTCGACATACGCACTTGACCTTCTAGATCATAATCATTCTTTTAATGACAAATTTAAAATTCTTCACATTCAAAATAAAGGCCTTAAGCTATCTTTGTTAGAATCTATGGAAATCAACAAATTAAAAAACACAGATATAATTCTGAATGACCAACTTGAGACAAACAGTTCTCCCCTCCTCAACCTATTTCATTAGAGACTATAAATTTGTAAACCCAAGCCAAAATAGATCACTTGAGAAAGGCAATCAGCCGAAACAGCTGTAGTGATAATATATAAAATAAATTTTGTGGAGGTTTGAAACAAAGTTTCAGTGTTTTATTGTTTACATCTAATGTAAATAACACCAAACACTTGAAGGTGTCAAGTGTTTATTGATTAACACGTTGCATGTTCATCACGGTTATGAGCGTGAAGATATCGCTTCAGTCATATGCTGATGACGCACATGTTAGTTTTTAACATACCTATGTTTTGTATTGTCTAGCATAAATATCCTTGTATATAAAAGTTTACTTTTTGGAAGAGTTTGTAGAGGAAACTATCTGTTAACATATTTATCAAGCGCTTTTTAAAAACATTTTCTACCTTTCCTTCGACTACTAATAGTTTCATAGTTCCCGTTGTTATGGCTAAAGTAATTTAGGTATCCTCGGTTTACTTTTTTTATTAGCCTGTCGTTTATATGAAGCTGTTCCAGAAGTGACAGGTTGACACTACCATACCGGCCACAGCATTTTTATATTCATATTTAGAAATACTCTATTTATGTCCATATTATTTCTTTTTGTTTTAGATTTCAATTTCCATTGACTTCTTTAATTGCACTTGTGCTTCGATAATTTCTTCTCGTGTGCTGTATTAAATCAAATTATTTTCGATTTGCTTCGTGAATTGTGGTTAAACAATAATATTGTTTGTGGTATAACATATAACATATGGTATAACATTATAACATTCAAGAAAAAGTAGTAGAACTTTCTTGTGAACTAAGCATTGATATGAAGGCTTCTAGTTCTTCTAGGCTTGAGAAATTTTGAAAGCGACAAAATAGTTACTTCAATATGACAAAACAATTGCGGTTTCAGATTGAAAGGAAAAACTGCTCAATTTATTGAAGCGATACTCACCGCTAGATATTTTAACGCAGATGAGTCAGGATTATTTTTATTTCGCCGGAAGTATTATCTAACAAAACTTACACCCTAAGAGAAGAAATGATTACTGCAAGTAAGGCTTCCAAAGACTCAAAATAATTCTGTTTTGCACCAACACTATAAAAACAAAAAACAGGGAAAAGCCACCGGTAAAAAAATTAAAATCTTCTCCAAGTACAAAAACTAATTCATAAAATTATTTAAATTTAGATTCTCTATTATTTTTATCTTGCCATATCAAATTTATCAAATTTAAATATTTTTTAAATTTAAATTAACCTTATTCTATTTTTTGCTATTTGAGAGTTTTTATTTTGGATATTTAATATATTATTAGAAAAGATAATGCTGATTATCACAGTTAACAACAGAAATCCGTATCTATCTACATATTACAATTTCATTATTTTATTTATTTATTAAAATCATATTTATTACAAAGTTCCGTACCTACATAATAGGTTGTCATGGTTTTTAGTTGTTAAATTATCAAACTATTGACGTGTGTTAAAATAAATGAAAATAATGAATTATATTGTAACATCGAAAATATAGTACTTCCTGTGGTAAAATAAATGCAAATACATCAAATTGTTAAAGATCAAAGACACAGGTATACTTCGTCTAATTTACATACCGATGAACGTCATCGGCGTCATAGCCGGTGACGTCACATGATACCAACACGAAATATTTAGGCGGTAGCTGTGTTCTTTTTTAGAATCACTTTGCCGAGTACCCTGGCATCAAAGCCACTAGACATATTTTATTATATACGTGTAGAAATAATATTTAAAGATTTCTATTATTGTTAACTTAAAGAAATACACAATATATGTTTTATTTAATTTGTATAAATGTATTATAGACCGTTTTTATGAAGAACATTTGTTCGCAACACACTGTAACTGTAATTGAACGAAAGTGAAATGTTGGCATAAATTGGTAACACTTATTTGACAGTTGCGGTGTTGACACTTTTTGTACTTTATTATTTAGAATTTTATAGTAATAAAATTTAATAAAATCTGTTCTTTTTAGAACAAAATTAGTGTATTTTATTTCAAAAATGTCACATAAGAATTTAAATTAAAAAAAAACACTTACAAGAATCTATTTATAAATTAGAGATATGGTCAATGTCAGTAGGCGTGCAATTCTTCCCACTAAAAACAAAATGCATGCTTTTCTCATTGCATGGAAACAACATATTTTAAAAATAAAAAAGTCTTGCCAAAATGGATTAAATGTAATGAAAACAGTATCAAATATAAAATGGGGATCCGACGAAACCACGTTAATAAATATTTATAAGTCACTCGTTAGATCAAAAATAAATTATGGGGCTATTGTGTATGCCTCCGCTAAAAAAACATGTTACCAAGCAACTTGAAGTCATTCAGAACACAGAATTTCGCATTGCCATAGGTGCATTTAGAACCACACCAGTTAAGAATCTCCAATGCCTCACAGAAGAGCCACCTCTTAATCTACGAAGAAATTATTTATGCCTTTCGTATGCAGCATCACTCGCCAGCAACAAATTCCACCCACTATTTCAAAATGCATTTACTGACCGTTATCTAGAAGCTTATAACAAAAGTAGGTTCGATCCACCATTCTACGAAAGAGTTCGAAGAAATTTAAAAGATCTACAACTCCGAATTTCTGACCTCTTTCCTTCAAATGTAAAAACTCCACCTCCCTGGTTAATCATGATTTCCCGAAATCAATACGACGCTACTCCAATATAACAAATCAGATACATCACCCACTGTAATCCGACAGTTATGTTTTAAAGGAACTCCAGACTTACGGGAAAAGCTTTTGCATTTATACAGATGCCTCCAAATCTGCAAATGATGTAGGAGCAGCATTTGTCACTCCATATTCCTCTTCCCAATTTAAATTAATGCCAGCCACTTCTATATACACAGCAGAATTATATGCAATATTACAAGCCCTCATTCATATCAAAAGTACAAACCATTCTTCTTCCGTCATTATCACAGATTCTCTAAACTCCTTAACAACAATCCGTCAACTATATACTAAGCACCCTATAGCCTTACTTGTCAAGAAAGAACTTGCTGCCTTACAAGAATCTGGTTCAGAAGTCAAATTTATGTGGGTTCCATCTCACACGGAATACAAGGTAATGAAAACGCAGACCTGCAAGCAAGAGAAGCTACCAAAATGATCAAGCTATAGTGTCAAAGACTATCTGCAGTGATATAAAACAGTTCGTTAAAGAAAAGTGATTAGTGCGTGGCAAAATAAGTGGAACTTATCGGAATCTAAATTAAAAGAAATTAAATCGACAGTGAAACCGTGGCGCCTAGTAAACTTAAAAAGAGCTGACCAAGTCAAAATTTCTCGACTTCGATTAGGTCATACCAATATTACTCATAAGCACCTAATAAGTAAAGAAGACAGTCCAGTGTGTGATTACTGTCAAGTCAATATTACTGTTAAACATCTCCTAACAGAATGTGGAAAAATACAGTTAACAGACAAAATAACAATATTTCCAGTGACTTAAAAACAGTATTAGGTGAACATTTAAATACTAAAAACTTAATTAGATTTCTAAAAGAAACATCTTTATATAATTTTAATATAATGTAGTAACTAATGTAAACTAATGTCGCTAATGACCCAGGTGGTTGAAGCGACTATTATTAGTAAATAAAAAAAAAATTAAATACCTAGTCGTTGTAAAGAGATGGTAATACTTTTGCGATAATTATGTGACCTATTTGACTTAAAATGGATACAGGATTTTTTTATACTTTGCTAACTATGTCAACTTCGATCTCTGACGTAGATAATGACGTGCAACGGTATGTAAATTATATGAAGTATATGTTTATTATAAAGTACAGATATGATTCCAATACGAGATTTTCGGAATGAATTTAAAATTATATCATTACTTCATTTTTATACATGTTATGAAATGTTTATTTCTAATATCCCTCTTTTAGAATATTATCAACAGAATTATTTTGCAGTATTAAATTTATATGTACAATTGCTTTAATTTCTTATTTTTGCATATTGAAGAAGAAAATGACTATTCTGGATTGGTTGAAGCGTTACATGGAAATGAAGGTAGGAATAAAAATATACAGGAGCAGCCAAATTTAAGTGAGGATTCGTGGAAAGACGATCCTATTGGAATGCATAATTTTAATTTTACCAAATCTTCTGGGTCATTAGTAAATGTTTCTAGGGACTGGTCTTTCATATGATTTTTTTTGCCTTCTTGTAAAAGATATTTTTCTTTTTGAGACGATAGTGCAGGAAACAAATGTTTATGCAGAATCGTTATTTTTATCCGGTGTTACAAAACATTCACGTATAAATCAATGGAAGTTAATAAACTTAAAACATTTTTTGGACTTACATTGTATCTATATGGGAACATGAAAAATAGATAGAATCCAGGACTACTGGAATACTGATCCTCGTTTTCAATTGAAATGTTTCCATAATAATATGAACCGAGATTGTTACTTGCTTATTTTGAGATGTCTACATTTTGCCAGAAATCCAGAAGAGGGTATAATAGAAGATAAACTCTATAAAATTAAACCACTCACTTTTAAATTACTTTAATAATATAATGGCTGAAGTATATCAACCAGGAAAAAATCTATCCCTTGATGTAAGTATGGTATCGTGGCGTGGTAGATATTTTTTTAAATATAATATATTCATATATATATAACAAGCCAACGTCACAAATACGGACTTAAATTGTACGTGTTATCAGAACCCAACGGCTTAGCGCTTTATTTAAAATTATATACAGGACGTTATAACTCTGCCGGTGAGAAAGGCCACTTTGAAAATGTAGTTTTTGAACTAATGCGAGATAAACTGATCGCTGGGCGATCAGTTTATCTCGCATTTTTGTTTAGCAAAAACGCTTTTACAAAACAGTACGTTGTGCACAGGAACTTTAATTTTCAAGTGAAAAGGTAACCGTAAAAAAGTTTATGAAGCTAAATTAGCACAATGACAGACAGTAGTATAATATAAAGATAGCATTTTAGTAGGAAAGTGGAGAGATAAAAGAGAAGTTATGTTTATATCCTCGGAATTTAAAAATCATCATATCGAAACTGAAAACAAATGAAACCAAATAACAATAAAACCTCTACCTATATCAAAATATAATGAGTATATGAGTGGTGTTAACCGCAAAAGATCAAATGCTCGCTTACTAGCGATGTGAGTTAAAGACGCTCAGATGGTATAAAAGAGATAGATGTTCACATATTTTAAGTTTTGTTATTAAATTCCTATTATTTGTACAAAAGTACACATACTGGTAGAAAAATTAATTTATATGAATATTGTTTAGAAATTATCAGACATTTTTAAAAAAATTCTGAAATAGTATTGTTTACTCCAGCATACAAACAACATCAAACAACAAACAAGCACAACATTTCAAAAAATTTAAATGTTGATAGTAAAGTGCGGATAAAGAGGAAAATATGTAAGGTGTGTTCAAAGAAAAATTTAAGAAAAAACACGATATTTGAGTGCAGCTTTTATCCTGAAAAACTTGTTCTTTGTGTTGGAAATTGTTTTGTACAGTTTCATAATGATAATAATTTGTAACTATCCCGATTTAACCATACGGCTCACACTCCCTCTAAGGGGAAAATTCACTCATCCCAATACCTACGGTATCAAAAGGATTGAGCTCTGTGGGACTCTTTCCGTGTTATCGAGCCCTAGGTAACTTGGTAACTTGGAGTATCTCCCAAAAAGTTTCGTACACATCTGGACGTCGCGAGTAGTACAGCTTTCTGTATGGCCTTATAAAGATGTTCATTTAGACCCAGCTGTTTTATGTTCTTAAAAAGGTTTTTGGGAATAACACCAATAGTAGATAAAATAATAGGTACTTTCTGGGTGCTCTTCATTCTCCATTGTCTTCTGATTTTTATTTCTAGATCTCTGTACTTGGTGATCTTTTCGTTGTATTTAACAAGTAAATTATTGGTGTTGGATATCGCCACATCAATAAGTGTTGTTTGCCTAGAAAGTTTATTAACTAATATGTGATCTGGTCTATTATGCGCCACTGGTCGGTCTGTAAGCACAGTGCGGTCCCAGTATAGCTTGTAGTTGTCATTTTTAAGCATTATGTCAGGGACGTATTGATAATAAGAAAGATGGTCAGTTTGGAGAAGTCCCAGTTTGTGAGCTAGTTCTTGGTGGATATTTTTTCAAAATCCACAAGGAAAATAAATTCCTGCAGCTGGCTGTATACCAAGTATCACAAAAAAGAGGTTAAATATTTGCAAGTGGGTATATTTAAAAACCCCTTAAATGGTCTATATCGAATTAACACGAACTTTTTCGGAATAATAATTCCATCATCAGATTAAAAAGCCTAAAATAAGTATAAACCATTTAATTAAAGCAAACGTGGTTGAAATTTTGACTAAGGTTAAAAAAGCAAAATGGTTATACTTACAGGTTAGCATGCTTCTTTCTTCTTCTTCTACTTTTTGTAGATCTTTCGATCTGTTTAGATTCTGAAGATCCCTCCATCTTTTAGGTGGTCTTCCGGGGGGTCTTGAACCAGGCGGATTGTTTTCTAGGGCAATTTTTGGGAGTCCATTCTCATCCATTCGTCTTACATGGTTGTACCACATCCTCTTGCGCTGTCTTCCCCATCTTACAATATCTTGAATTTTGCACTGCTCTCTAATGTTTGTATTTCTCACTCTGTCCCTTCTTGTTTTCCCCATTATTGTTCTTAGGGTTTTCATTTCGGCAACCCTTAGCATCTGTTTCGTTTTGTTGGTATCTTCGCGCACTTCTATGCCATATGTCATGATCGGTCGTATGCAAGTCTTATAGATTCTAATTTTACTATCTGTGCGCATATACGGATTAGACCAGACTATCTCCCGCAGACATCCTGACAGTGCAGATGCTTTGTTGATCTGACTCCTCAGGTCCTTTACTGGGTCATGGGTGCTTGATATATCTATGCCCAGATATCTGAATTGCATCACCTGTTCTATGGGGTTGTCCTCAACCACTAACTTACATCTGAGCGGATCTTTTGCTATTGTCATACATTTAGTTTTGTTGGTAGAGATGTTCATATTTATTAGTCGGCTTGTTTGAAAGAACTGAAAGAGCTGCCTTTGGAGATCATCTTCTGATTCGGCAATAATTGCTGCATCGTCTGCGTAGCACACCATACCAATTCTTTTGTTGCCCATTCTATATCCGAGATTAAGAGATGTTACTTTGTTGATAATTTTGCCCATGAGAAGATTAAACAAGAAGGGGCTTAAACTGTCGCCTTGTCTAATTCCTCCCGGTGTTGGAATGTTTTCAGTGAATTCGTCTCCTGCTCTAACTTTGGTTACGTTGTTGTTATTTAGGTTATGGAGTATCTTTGTTATACTGGTCGGTGTTTTATTTTCTATTAATATATTTAGAATGTCTCCCAGGCGAACTCTGTCAAATGCCTTCGTCAAATCAATGAAGCAAATATACGCTGGCATGCCGAACTCTATAGCTTTTTCTTTTATTTGTTTTATTACAAATACTGCGTCTGTTATAGACCGCCCTTTTGTAAAACCTTGTTGTTCTTTAGCATTAGTGATTTGCTTTTCCAATTTGTCCTTGAGAATACCCGTGAAAAGTTTCATTGTTGTATTCAAGAGGGTTATTCCTCTATAGTTTTGTGGGCAGGTTTTTTGTCCTTTTTTAAATATGGGGATTGTGATACTATTATGCCATTCCTCTGGTGTTTCTGTTTTGTTTAATATTTTGTTAAATAGTTGTGCCAGTTTACTTGCAAGTTCCGGGCCTCCATATTTTAAAAGTTCATTGGGTATACCATCCGTTCCCGGTGATTTTCTGTTTTTTAGCTTTTTGATCTTTGCTTCTACTTCTTCGTCATTGATTGTAGCACTCACATCTGTTTCGCCTTCGTTTATATTCAGCGTTTCTTCAGCATCATATAGCTCTTTAAAATGTTGTTGCCATGTTTCTATAGGTACTCCTTTGGTCTGCACGAACTCGTTAACAGGTTTTTTCCTGTTGCGGAGCATTTTCCATACTTTCTTTTGGGCACCATATAGGTCGTAGTCCATGTCGCAAGTGAATTTGGCCCAATGTTCTCTTTTGATTGATTTTATTCTGGCGTTTACTTCGTTTCTCATTTGGACATATTCTGCATGAGCTTCTTCCGATTGCGTGCTTTTATATCTCAGGTAGCATTTGCGTTTTAATTCAGAGAGTTCTTTTACCTCTTGGCAAACCACGTTTGGTGTGGTTTGTCGCTCTCGTGTTAATTTTCCGCTTACCAATCGCTTCTTCTGCTGCTTCGTTGATGCATTTCTTAATTTTTTGCCAAGTATCTTCTACTCCCCATTCGGGTTTTAAGTCGATCTCTTTTAGTTTGTTGGTAATCCTGTTCTCATAGAGCAGTTTTAAACTCTCTGTTGCTAGCGACTCTATATTATGTTTTTCAATGAACATTGGGGTTTTTCTATTTCGTTGCGGACGTTCTAGTAGCATCTTGCATAAAACAAGGTTATGATCAGTCCCCAGGTTAGCAGATGTTAGTGCTCTGACATCAAGTACTTGTGACGGAGTTATCGCTCGATTTGTGATTATAAAATCTATCATTGATCGCTGGCCTCGATTATTGTTAAAAGTGTATTTATGTTGGTCTTTATGAGGAAAGTATGTATTGTTGATTCTCATTCATTTCTAGCGCAAAAGTATATTAGTGCTTGCGCCGTTTTCATTATTATCTTCTTCGTTGTACTTTTATTTTATACCTGGTATGACAACGTTTCCGATCCGTGCATTAAGATACCCGAGTACGATAATTTGTCTTTCGTATTTATGTTATCTACGACGTTTTGTAGTTGCTGATAGAAATTTTCAGTTTCTGCTGTGGGCTTAGATATGTCTGGGGCATACACACGTGTTTCTTCATTTCTATTGTGATCTCCTGGTCTCTTCCGTTCCACGACGTAATGTTCCAGCACGCGATTCGTGTGATGGGGTCTTTAGGTTTTCGTTTACCAATTCGTTTTTCCATTGTCATAGCGTGTGTCGTCATCTGATATTTCCGTCCGGTATCCGAGGCTGAATCTTCAGTTCTGTGACCCAATATGGGTTTCTTTACCCCAGGTAGGTGGCTAGCCTTGCCATGGGGACCCTTCTCCTTTATCCGGGCTTGGGACCGGCAGTGTCATCCGATGAGCTACTCAATCCACCCATCAGACAACCCAGGCGGAGTTAGCATGCTTGAGCACTAAAATATTAGGGTAAAAACTCTTTAAAGTAAATAAGGTTACCAAATATTGTACATACTGTTGTTAATAATAATTGATGTTAATATTTTATTATATTTTACTTCAGGTAACATACACCCATGCCTTACGTGAGTACCAGCGTCCGGATAGTAGACCTCTTCAAACGGATTTCAGCTGGTAACTGATTGACAAGATACCTATGAACGGTGTCGAAAATGTTGAACGGTGTCAATGTACCATGAAAGAGTGTTAGTTATACATAATATTACTACAGCCAAACGATTCAAAACTTTGGTGGTGTTAAAAATGATAACAGCAATCCAGGTGTTGGGATTTAAAAAGTTTTTTTAATTATTGAATTTTGGATATAAAAGATGTAAAATTACCGATGGAGTTAAAGGTCATGCTTAAGAGAATGACGTATGCAATAGGCAGCCTATGTTACTCTTTGTCGTATGGAGTGTGGTTTTAAAAGTGTAATTTGTGACTGATAAGCTTAGATATATGATATTGTCCTTTATGTTGATCACATCTAGGACAAGGTACAATTACATTTACATTTACATTACAAAGTACAAATTAATTTTACCTTAGCTTAAGCGCTTCGTATCATCTAAAGTGCAAATTGTACTGTGTGGATAATGTTTTTCGCCTTTGTGAGAAGGGTTCTTGCTATCCGCTGAAGACTCTCTATATCCGTTTTTGACCACTTTATAATACCAAATAAGTAGCTTAGCGCGTCGTATTTAATGCCTTACAGGCGTCGTATTTAATGCCTTAAACAAATTTTTACTATTAAGATATGACCGATTTAGTTGTCTTACTCTGCGCACGAACTCCGAAATTAGTTCTGTATTCATTTGCTTTATGGTCAATTTTCGCGCTTGTTTTACTCTGAGATATTTGTACCTATCATTTTTACCCATTGCCTCGATGTTTTGTCAATCTTGCATATCGAAACTTCCGGGCTGAACCTTTCCTTTGACTATATTTAGTATACGGCACTTGTTTAGTCCGAAATGCATACTGATATCATTTGAGAAATTTTCTACAGTTTTTAGCATCTGATCTAGGTGGTTTTGAGTGGAAGCCATTAATTTTAAATCATCTATATACAACAGATGATTAAGCTTCGCTACAACAGTGTTGTTATTTTTAATAAATCGCTAAATCCTGAGTCATTGGAGTTCAGCAGCTGAGATAGTGGGTTCATCGCTAGGCAGAACCAAAGTGGACTTAACAAGTCCCCCTGGAAAAGGCCCCGGTTAATAGGGATATCTTAAGTTTCGATATTAATCTTACCAGGTATTTGATGGTGAATTTTAGTCTTCCACTCTGCCATTATATGCTTTTAAAAGGTCACGAGATTATCATCAACTTTATATATTTTCAATATACCTATAAGCCGTTCATGCGGCACTAAATCAAAAGCCTTCTTGTAGTCAATGAAGGCAGTAAAAAGGTCTCTTTTTTTGGTGTATGCCTGGTTAGAAATTAAAAATTATTATTAATATTATTATTGTAATAAGTTTTCTATTAAAATTTCCAGTAAATGTTTTTTTTTTTGACAATAATGACTTTCCGTAATTCAAAAATCAAAGGCGCATATATAAGTCTTTTAGCATACGGATAAAACATTATTGATCTAGTGCTGACGAGGCCTATGAGCGTCACACGTTATAAAAGGCAAAATTTAGCAAAAACTTCATAAATGTATTATGCCAATAAGAAACCAATCTCAGTTATACCGATTTACAAAAAAAATACTCTCAGCACCTATCAATAGCACATTGTTAGGCTTCAAGCATGTAACGGCTTTTAGCATTAATTCCAATCTTAATGTACTCACTATACAAAGAAAAACAAACATCCATTTTTAATAAATATTTTAAATCAAAAACAATACAAACAATTATAATATATCTTTTGTACTATTTTGAAAAGTATTTTATATAAAAAAAACTCCAAATCTCCGAAAAAGCATTTATTAAACTTCCTTTTTGAATAAAGACAGCTTAACCAGAGGGCATAAAGGAAATTGAACATAACAGTCGGTAACCTATTTCCTGTATCGTTATTTTTTCTTTGAAAAGAAAACTCATGATTTCCTTAACAGCGGCAACTTAAAATATTCTTATTTATCTCATACGACAGGTCTCTGGTAAAGAAGGCGGTATCGTGATCGAAATCCGTAGACAATACTAAAGTTGACACTTTACCGGAAGTATCTCGGTTATTCCGCAGCGTCACATTGTGCTCTGAAAATCTCCTACCTCCGTAAGGAGTAAGAATAAAGCCTCGTGGAGATTAGCAAACGCGGGGCTTTGGTATAATTCTATTCCTCTTAGGTTTCCACTGAGATTTTCGTCTTAAATGTAATTATACTTCCTCTAGGTCTCTGTCGAGATTTTATTCATGTGTTTATTGTCTTTGAAGGGGTGTATTTCCTTGCAAAATATGGTTTGTCTAACTTCCATTTTTGGTGACAATTTGATTATACGTTCATTATACGTTTCAATTATTTGGGTTCAACAAGTGATAGGTGAATTAATAAATAACTACAAGAAAATAGTTATTTATGTTTATATTTTCAGTTACCGTAGAACGGGGTGACTTTGTTAATTTTTTTTATATTTTCTTACGTAACTTTTGAATGGGTGATCCCAAAAATGTGGAAAAATGTTCATTGGGATACATATGTTTATGTAATTTATACTGTTAGTATATATATATATATATATATATATATATATATATATATATATATATATATATATATATATATATATATATAATATATATATATATATATATCTTTAAATTGAGGATTTTCTCAAAAAAAAAATAAGTAATGGTATATCAAAATCACCCATTGATGTGGGGTCACTTTGATACCCTATTTCAAAATAGCTTGGACGATGCATAAAAGCTGTAATGGTGTCAATGTCAACCCATTTTTAAATCGATCAAGCCAATTTTTAGATATTTCAATTTTAATTTTTGGGGTGACTTTGACAGCTGCTATAGGCACAATAATTAGTATATAATAAATAATTTTACAGGTAGCTAATATTTTATTCAGGTAAAAAACATTTTAGCAAATTAGTAAAACAGTATAAAATAGTAAAAAAAAAAGAATGTATTTTGAACGGAAACAAAATCAAAGTTATTTTTCTTTAACATCAACTCTGCCAGGAAATGTACATGTAGTTGCTGTTTCATTTGTTTCAACCGATGGGGTCTTCAGAATTGCTAAGATATCATCGAAAGGAGCGTTAAAAACGTCGGTCTCCACAACTTTAAAATGTTTATGGGTCTCATCCAGTGATTTAAGTCCAATGAGTTCGTATTCGTCAAAAGGTAATTTCTCTTGTATGCTTCCGGCATATATGTAATTTTTACATTTTTGTTTACCTGACATAATTTTTACAAGCACGTAAGTTCCAACATTCAATTCAGCAAGGGAGGGTTTTATATTCATCTCATATTCATATGATTGGTCCACCACAGAATCTTCATTTTCTTCTTATTCATCAGATAGTATGTGAGGCTGTCGTTAATCAGAGGTTCTACATAATCAACATCATGGTTGATTGGTGTAATCTTACTCAAGACTTTATTTGGATCGAAAGGGACCATGCCACAAGCCTCGAACCCATTCTTCAAAACTCTCTTAATTGAACTTTTTTTACAATCTCCACATTCGTACTCAGTTTTTGCAATTGTCTGATCCATTAATTCCAAGCATTTTTTTAATAACGACGGAAATTGATCTTTAGGTACACCAGTAATTTTTGGGTGTCGCAATTTAAATTCCGTCAAAACTTTTCGCCAAGAGACTTTCATGGGTTTAAAAAAAGACACATCCAAAGGCTGGCATATGTGTGTTGAATTACTGGGAAGGCACGCAAATTCAATATTGTGCAATTCACAAAATTCTAAAACATGATCTGAAAAGTGAGACGCCAAGTTGTCGGTGATCATAACTTTTTTACCTTCCAGCCGTCTTGCGTGGGGTAATAATATGGTCTTAAACCAGTCTGTAAAACAAGTTACCTTCATCCACCCATTTTTTGTTCGGTTATATCTAGCTCCTCTTGCGCAACATCCACTACTACAACAAGGAGAGCCCTGTGGACCTCCTAATGTCCATGCATCCCACATATGTTCGCTGCGATATATTATATAAGGAGGGAGTAGTGTACCATCAGCAGCACCGCACATCATTATTGGTGTGGCGGCTTTACTATGATTAGTGATTTGTTCTGGATATTTGGTCCCTCTTCTATAAAGCAATCTACTTTTCCCCGGATTATCACTAACGTTGGTTTCATCGTAATTGAAAACGTGTGATGAAGGGCAATTTGAGAGAGTTGTTCTTAAATTATTGAAATGATTCTATCGTTTCTTTTGTGACACCAGCCCGAGCTCTAGTAATGTTAGACGTAAGTCGTTCAGAGATTTGCTGACTATGTCTCTCTAAAAAAAGTTTTACCCAGTCGTTACCAGGACTTACCCCGTTTTTAAATTTAGAGATAATTCTTCCAGTTCTTTCTAAATAACTCTTAGTGAAAAGTTGTACATCTAGAGTCGATAATGGAAATCCCCAATCTGCACATTTGACAATGCAGGACACGATTGATTTTTCCTCCAGCTCCGTCAACGCAGTTTGGCCCCCTGGCTTCTTCACATGCTTCCCTTTGTATTTATTATATAAAGTACCATACGGAATTTTAAATTTTTCTGAAGCGGCTTTAACAGACAAGTTTCCGTTTACTATTTGAAGCAGAGCATGTTCAAGAGTTTCGTCAGAGAAGTTCTTGTAGCTTCTTGATCCCAACTTTCGTTTATAAACTCGCGGCATTTTTTCTTTTCATGCAGATAATGACGAAATCCTAAAAATAATTAACGGTTTGAAGTTTCATTAAGCAAACTATAAAAAGAAATAAAGTATCAAAGTCACCCCGAAAAATGTATCAAAGTAACCCCGGATAAGAAATCATTCAATTTCATGGAGTAGTTACGGAAATAAGAGAGGTTAAATATTTTAAAATAGTGACAACTAGACCTACTTTAAGGCAACCTACACAAAATTACCTGCAATTCTATTGTAAGAGCTGTATGTTTAAATTTAGTAACACAATATAAAATCTTCAAATTAAAACAAAAACTTCAATGGTGAATTTACAACCGTATACTTTTGATATTGGCCACAAACACCTTTTGTTATAGTGAATCAACATGTGCACTGAAATAAAGTTCAGACAACCACCATAACGGACGAAACATTTGGGTTGTATACTCTCTTGAAACAAAATATTTATGTTTTATCAAAGTCACCTTATAGAATCAAAGTCACCCCATTCTACGGTAATTGATTTAGAATAGCATTTTGAAAAATAACCACAAAAAATGCTTGGTGACTAGTCAGCTAACTAGTTAGGAAACACAAAATTAAAGTAAATACTCACAAAAAATGGATGAATATAATTGATTATGCAATACAAGAAATTTTTATATAAGACAAAGCAAAAAGTTCCGGTTCGTTCTAAAAAATATTCCCATGAGATTTTTTTACATTCACTTTCATCTTCTTCTTATGGTACCTTCTCCTATCGGAGGTTGCCTATTATCACAGCTATCCGTACCTTATTGGCGGCTGCTCTAAAAAGATCTACTGAGCTGCAACTATACGACTCTCTTAGGTTTCTCGGTCAGGAAATTCTTTGTCTTCCTATGGAGCTTTTACCATTGATTTTACCTTGCATTATGAGTCTTAATATCGCATATTTCGCACTTCTGGTAATGTGGTCTAAATATTCCTATTATTGTTTTGATATACTTTATGACCTGGCAATCCTTTTGTAGCCTTCTGGACACTTCTGTTTTTGTATCTCGTTGGGTCCATGGTATTTTTAAAATCCTTCTATAGCACCACATCTCAAATGATTTCAACTTCTTTATACTATCCACTTTTAGTGTCTAGCTTTCCATCCCATACAAGAAAGTCGAGAATTTGTATCATCTTAATGCTCTTATTACCTGTTCTAACTCGCACATTACTATTTCCGGTCCTGTTTGTTCCTGTGATTTTTTTTGTATCATTCTATCATCGTCGAGTAGTTTCATTATGTATTCTTGTCAAAATCTTGGTTTATCTTTGATGTCTGCTATCTTCTTCTTCATGTACCATGTCCTTTCAGAACGTTGGTTACCATCATAGCTATTTTAATTTTATTCACTGCCACCCTAAATAGCATGCTTGTATCTACACCATACCAGTCTCGCAAGTTCTTCAACCATGAGGTTCTTATTCGTCCTGGACTGCGTTTGCCTGTTATTTTTCCTTGCATGATGTTTTGTAGCATTATGTCTGCTATGAGTTTACCATTATCATCTTTGAGTATCCATAGTGTGCTCGCTTTTTGGTATTTGTTAGTTCTTTTATTTTTTATGCATATTAAAGCTGTTGTATTTTCTGTCATACTCTTGTATTTCTATGCATTTTTCTTGTTTTCATGTATTCCTTGTTCTTTTTTATATCTATTTTAATTCTACTTTCTAGTTCTTTATATTTTGGCTCATTTCTTTCTTTGGCTTTCCTCCTCTCTTCCATTAATGCTAGAATTTCCAAAGTCATCCACTTCTGTTTTTTATTTGTCTTTTCAGGCTTTAAATTTTTTTCTGCAGCCTTTAGTAATGCCTCCTGAATATTGTTCCACTTTTCTAACGTTAAGATTTTTTCTCCCACTTCTGTTAGATTTGAGTTGACTTGTTGGATCATTTTTTGATGTATTTCCCTTTTTCTTAATTTTGTATAATCAAACGTTGGTTTATTTTTAGGTATCACAATATTTTTGAGTTTAACGTGAATTATAGCTATCAGCGGGTAATGGTCAGAGGTAACATCTGCTCCGGGGTATGCTTTTACTGCTTTAATTAAGTTTTTGTACCTATATTTGACTAATATATAGTCTACAGGATTACTGACTATGCGGTCTTTGTTGTCTGCAGAAGATCTCAAAGTGTTTAATCTTTTATCGGGTGGTTGGAACATTGAGTTTATTATTGCAAAATGTTAATTTTGACAAAAATCTACAAGTCTATCCCCTCTTTCGTTTCTGTCACCTAGTCCAAAATCCCAACATATTCGTCAACTTTTGCTCTCTCGACTTTAGCATTAAAGTCACCCATTAGTATTGTAACGTCTTTTTTTTTAATAGATCTTAAAATTTTGTCTAACTCCATATGAAAATGTTCTATCTCCTCTTCATCTTTATCCGCTGTTGGTGCGTATACTTGAATTAAGGTAACTTGTTTTATGTTTCCGTGCCAGTGTTAGTTTCTAAGAAGGAGAGGTTCTGAACTGAGTAGGGGCTTTTCAGTACTTCTTGTAAAACACACTCGGAGGGGGGCAGCTCTCAACCCCGACACGGCGCGTCCCAATGGTTGATAGGGAACGTCCTACAGATATGTAGGACAGGTGCGAATAAGGCTTTGCCTAATAAACACCCGCGGATCAACTGAGAGCATGGCGTAGGGCAGCAGCTATGTCATTACAGGATCAGAGCGGTAGAGACAAGATCTCTGTATCGGTCTGATACCGGATAGTCACGGGCGGTAATCAAATTATGATTTAACCGGTTGTGATACTGCGGTGCAGAAAGCAACGGGAAACTACTGCACTATATTTTCCCTAGTAAAGTAACCTATGCAAACCAAAATTTAACGGCCCCTAGTCCGCGGCAGACATTAAGTGGTCTGGGGGTGCAAAGAATCCCCGCGAGGAGGAACCACCCGAAAGTGGAATACATTAATAACCAATCCTTGGTACGAATAGGCACTTGGAACGTACAAAGTATGTTTGAACCCGGTAAAGTTCAAAATACCATTCGTGAAATGAAAAGACTTGGATTGGACTTACTAGGTATAAGTGAGATGAGATAGTTTGGTTCTGGAAATGTATACATCGATGACTACACAATATACTACTCGGGGAACGAACAGCAGAGACACTGGAATGGTGTAGGCCTTATAGTAACAGAGCAGATAAAAAAAGCAGTAATTGATTTCATACTCTATTCTGATCGAATGCTTCTTTTAAAATTACAGAGTAAGCCCGTAAACATAAACATACTCCAAGTTTATGCACCAACTGCTGACAAGTCGTATGATGAAATAGAGCAGTTCTCTCTTATGAGAATCTCCAAGAATTACTTAAAATGACAAAGAGTTATGGAATAACATTAATCGTAGGAGATTTTTAATGCTAAAGTGGGTTGTGGAAAAGTGGAACATATTTGTGGAAATTACGGACTGGGCAATCGCAATGATTGAGATGACAGACTACTACAATTTTGCCAGGAGAAACAACTAACTATCATGAACACCTGGTTCAAGCTACCAGTACGGAGGCTATATACGTGGAAATCACCCGCAGATAATAAAAACAATTGTGTCCGAAATCAAATCGATTACATTATTATAAACCAGCGATATAATAATGCAGTAACGGATATAAGAACATACCCAGGCGCAGATGTTCCATCAGATCACAACATACTAGTGGCTAAATTAAAAATAAAGTTCAAAATGCTAAAAAAGACTGTCAAAAAGAACAACCGACATCAATTTACTTAAACAAGAAAATATACAAAGTATGGTAAAGACTAAACTCAACGAGGAATGTGGAAGACTCCAAAGAGAGTTATCACCAACTACAGAAGGCTTATGGACTGAAGTCAAGAATGCTTTTACTAGCGCCGAGAAATATATAAAAGACACTAATAACAAAAGAAAATCTAAACCCTGGATGACACAAAAAATTCTGGGAATGATGGATACTCGAAGAGCCTACAAAAATAAAGATAATGAAAAATATAGGGAGATACATCGTCAAATCAAGAAAGTAATAGCTACCGCAAAAGAAAATTGGATGATAGAAAACTGCCAAGAGATCGAAGAATTAATAAAGAAACACGACAGTCAAACGCTTTACAAAAAAAATAAAAGATCTAGCTGGAATGACAAAACAAAGACTCCCTTGTAGATTAACAAACGACGAGAATGAAACGATATGGGAATTAAGCGATCTAAACAACGTATGGGGACATTACATAGAAGAACTATTCTCGGACACACCACTAAACAACATAATATATAAAAACCATAAAACCAGTCCTCCTATATTAAAACAAGAAGTAGAGAGAGCAATCAAAAACGCAAAAAATGGGAAAGCCCCTGGCCCCGATGACATACATACGGAAGTCATAAAGCTACTGGAAGAGAAACATTTAAATATAATCGTCAAATTATTGAATCAAATATATACAATCGGTGAAATTCCACAAGACTGGTTAAAATCAGTCTTTATTCCCCTTCCAAAAACTAAGGGAGCAAAGAAGTGTGGTGATTTCAGACTTATTAGTTTAATGTCGCATATGTTAAAGTTATTCTTGAAAGTTATTCACCAACGCATTTATAAGAAATGTGAACAGGATATCAGTGATGAACAATTTGGCTTTCGAAATGGATTTGGGACACGGGAAGCATTAACCAATTTTATTATACTGCTGCAAAAATGTCGAGACCAAAAAAAGGATCTCTTTTTATGTTTTACTGACTATCAAAAGGCCTTCGACAAAGTAAAACATGATAAGCTGATGGATTGCCTTCACAAAAAGGACTAGACGAGAACGATTTTAAAATAATCCAAACGCTGTATTTTAACCAAACTGCAGCAGTTAGAACAGAAGCCGGTGACTCAGAAATATTCAATATCAAGCGAGGTGTACGACAGGGGTGTGTATTGTCACCACTACTTTTCAATATATATTCGGAAGAAATCTTTGCACGAGCACTAGAGCAATAAAAGAAGGTGTTAAAATTAACGGCAGAGTTCTAAATACTGTACGATACGCCGACGACACGGTCCTAATTGGAGAGAGCGCACAGGATCTCCAGACACTCTTAGATCGCGTCAGATCGATCGGAGAACAATACGGCCTCAGCATTAACGTCAAGAAAACAAAAACAATGATTGTCTCCAAAACATCCATCCATCCACCCATGGCTTTAAACGTGAATGGTAACATTATCGAAAATGTCGAGAAATTTCGATATCTAGGGTGCTGGATAACGAAAGATATAGATCCAGACATAGAAATAAAATCGCGAATTGAACAAGCAAGAAATGTCTTTTTAAAAATGAAACAAATGTTTACGTCCCAAACACTCAATCTCAAAATCCGATACCGAATGCTGAAATGTTACGTTTACAGCACCTTACTATATGAAATGGAGGCCTGGACCTTCAAAATCAACTCACTAAGGCGTTTCGAAAGTTTTGAAATGTGGTTATTTCGAAGGATGCTGAAAGTCCCCTGGACAGCGCATATGAGCAACGAGCAGGTCCTACACAAGATGGGTACCGACAGAGAACTCTTAAAAATAATGAAAACACGGAAAACCTCATATTTGGGACACATATACAGAAATGAGAAATACCAGCTACTGCAGCTTCTTATAGAGGGGAAGGTAGAAGGAAAACGTGGTCCTGGTAGACGGCAGGCGTACTGGTTGAAGAACATTCGTGAGTGGACTGGTTTGGATTCTCAATCTTTAATAAGAAAAGCCAGCGAGAAAAATGATTTTGCTGAGGTTATCGCCAACCTTCATTGAAGACGGCACCCAAAGAAGAAGAAGTTTTATGTTTGTCTTCAACTGAACCATTATCACTCTCTTTGAGTAAGGAGTGAAGCTTATAACTGATTTATTAGTTTCTGTGTCTAACAAGATTTCGACTCCATAACGATGAGCCGGATCGTTGTTTCCAGCATGTCGTTTTTGGTTATAAGTTTGCCGTTGTCTGGCCATTGTACGTCACTTATGCCCAGTATATTTATTTCCATTCTGGTCATTTCTTGTATCAAATTGTCTAATTTTCCTGGCTGGTAAAAGCTTCTTACATTCCATGTTGTAAGTTTTATTGGTCTACATTTGTGTATTCTTAGACGTGAAATTTTATTATCTAAACGAGGATTGTGCTTGCTAGCGACCTGGAAGGACTCGTATTTTACATGATCTTTTTCTTCCCTGTCAGATCTTGGTTTCCGGATTCCATGATCAGTAATGTTTTGATTTTTTTGAGTATTTGCCATTATGAATAACTAGGGATGTTCTGTTCAACCTGTTTTGCATTGCCTATTGCCTTCTGCATTTCTCTGCCGTTGACCAATTTATTGGCTCTTCCGCCTTTGGAGTCGATTTCTCAGCTTCAGGAGAAAAGAGTGTCCTACTACCTATCCGCTCGAACCGTTGGTCGGTAAGTAGGGAATTGCTTATATCGGCAATCACTAGGTCCCTGTCTGCGTTAGCCATCAACATTGATGTTGCCCACCTTTTACGACGTAGAGGTGCAGATTCGGATTTTTTCTTTATCTAGATTAAGACCTTTCGGCATTATCTAATCTCTCCAAAGCTTTAAAAAGCTTTAGAAATTCACTTTCATGAGATACCTCAAAATAAGGTTCATGTATTTTGAGAACGATTTCCGAAGTGGAAACTGAAACGTCAATGAACGTATTTTTATCTTTAATTGTGGCTTATTCCCAGTTAAATAGTAATTAAGGTTCAGAAGGTCGCCCGGGTGAAAAGTTGTTCTAATTTTTTAAAACAATTTTTTAAACCAAATTATAACAATAAATTTATTTGGCCTGGATAGTTTTTTCCCTTTTTGGATCATTACGAACAAAATAAGTTTGCTGTAGCTTTACTGCATACTTGATCATTTTCGAGATATAAAAAATTTAAATCTGAAAAAAGTCAAAATTACAATATTCAAGGCTCAAAAACAGAAGTAAAAAATATTATTTTGAAATTCCCCAAGAAAATAAATTCAAGATCAAACCTTATTCTATCATTTTCCGATAAGTACTTTGGGCCTATTTTATTTTAACGCATGGTGTTTAATCGTTAATGAAGAGCTTATGACAGGACAGACGCTCGGGCTGCGGTGTGTAAAAGAAAAAATAACAAGATCTAGGGCAGAAATTTGTGCTGGTTCTTGTACAAATTAGCGCCCGATCTGCCATACGCGCTTCATTATCAAATGAAAAACAATGGTGTGATCGTTATTAATGCTTGAAGGGTATTATTAAGATGATTACGCTTAGAGAGCAGCATAATCCAACCAGAGGGACCCTGGCCCGAGAGATAGATGATGTAACATCAGTGGTACATATAAGAATTCATTTTTTTCTTCACATAATATTCTTCTTCAGTGCCTTATCCGGTCCGGATGTTGACGATCATCAAGGCTATCATGGTTTTGTTAACTGCTCTGCGAAGCAGCTCCGCTGAGGTCATCCCAAACCATTGTCGGAGATTTTTCAACCACGAGATACGATCACATAATATAAAAACTAAAATTGAGACAAGTTTACTTTTCATTTTACTGCACCCATAAAATATATACTCCATTCCACGAATATACGACTGTTGTAAATTTGGAGAAAGGTATCGATTTAAATGGTCCAATGTGCTGAATTGTACAATAGTAAATTCTCCCCATTTTTAAAATACTGTTATGACAGATATAAACCATAGATTAAAATATGAAGTCATGATATAAATATAGAGTTGATACTTTATAAAACAGTTGTAATTTAGATTTTGAAGTATATAATTACTATCATTGAGTTTAGTATTGTAAACAATTTGATTTTTGGATTAAGTGATTTAATCGAAGTTTAACAATACTTAGATGATTAAATAGTGTAATTGAGTTAGTCGAATATTTAATTATTATTAGAAAAAACAAATAAACTTACTTATTCTCTCCTAATCTCCTAAAACTATCATCAACCATCAGATTCACAGAACTTGACCATAAGAAAATACATTAAATATAAAGTTTTCTACATCTAAAACACGACTCCGCATTCTTGGCTTCAATGAACAAATACATACATATTTCTTAACGGACACCTCTCTTCACCGGAACCACCGGACGGTTTTTGTTTTTAGAACTAAAATTAGTCGGCGATGTATGAAACTCTATGTAAATTTTCGTTACTTTTTAATATCTGTAACGACTTGGTACTTTAACTATCAATAGAATGTATGGTATACCCGTTACTTTTGGAACTTTAAAGAGTACATCTACTCAAGCCAAACAGATATTTAAAACTAACAAGGTGAAATATTATATCCTTTCTCTGGTTACTTAACTAACATTCTGCCAATTTTTTTTCATTTATATCAAAAATAGTATATTTCTTTTTATTACAGTTGTAGTACCTAATAAAGTAATAATAGTGTAATATCAAAGCAACTTGGCATGCGTCTTTGGTGCTTACATTTGGGGAAACCCAACCCAAATGTCTTATGAACACATTTTGGTTTCATAGACGTCATTGTATTTATTTGTAGGACCGTTTGAGTAAATTTTTTTTGGGATTAAATTGCACAATAAATTTTGTATCTACCTGAACTGAAATAATTTTAGTTTATGTATCAAACAACAGACATTGAGAGCAAACAGTTGATTTGGTATGGTCATGTTCAAAGAATGGAAGACACAAGACTACCCAAGAAGATTATGCAGTGGGTACCACCAAACCGCAAAAAACGAGGAAGACCCAAGAAGACATGGAAAGAAGGGGTAACTAAAGCAATGAGTACAAGAGATCTTAGAGACGGCCAATGGGATGATAGAAGGACGTGGAAGTTAGGCATCGGACAACGGTATATATATATTATATATATATATATATATATATATATATATATATATATATATCAAACTAAAAGAAGATCCTTTTTATTGACATACTGTTTAGACCAATTTACTTTCATACTTCTACTTGCACAGTAAAATATTAGTTGTCGCAATAATCCAAACCAGTCGTATATTCGTGGAATACCCTATATATGCATATTTTGTATGTACCGCTAGTGTTACCGGATAAATCTGCCCATAGAGCAACATCCATGTTTCGAGAAGTCCCTCTGACTGGGTTATGTTGCACACCGTGCGTAATACTGCGTAATCATCTTAAAAAACCCTTGGTATTGTTCTGATGCTATTTTCTAGTGGCATTTTAAAGCAATTACTATTTTAATGGGAATAAGCCACAATTGAAGGTTAAAAGAAGTTTTTTTACGTTTCAATTTCCACTGCGGAAATCTTTTTCAAAATACAAACTTTAGTAAATTAAATAAATTTGGTTTTTTGTTACTTGGTGAAAAATTATATATTATGTTATACATTTTACATAGATAGATGCATTTTAAAGTAGACTACTTTAAAATAAAATTGCCAATATTGCTGAGTTGCATTGCTGGGATGACTTTATTGCAAAATAATTCATTCGATTACATGAAATCAACTTTAACTTCAGAATAAGAATCAGAAAAAAATCATAGCATGTAATTCGTCTTTAAAAAGGCCATGATGTCAATAAAATTTTCCTGTTAGTGATTCTATAGTAAATCCTAGTAAATTTATAGTAAATCTATAGTAAATATACCGACAGTGTAAGTATTTGGTTTTACATTTAGTTTACTCTCAATAAACACTAAATTCTAATTTTATATGCTTGTTATTTAAAATAAATTCAACACTTCATTAATTTTTAAAACACCAAATACATTGAGAGTTATTTTATCTAAAAGTAAACCGGAAACAATGAACAAGAAAGAACAGAGAATTGTATTTGTAAAATACTTTGTGAATGCAATTAGTTTTATTTGGGAAAAACATCAAGAACATAAAATATTAGAATAAGTAAACATCAATACCTATTATATTAAAAATAAAAAAATTTATAGATCTCAAATATATAACACTGATGGGAAAATAAACAAAGGAATCAATGGAACCATTCAAGAAACAGATGATGGTCAAAAAAAATCAAAGAAGCGGCTCTAATTATGCTAAATTAAACTAATTGTGGCGCAAATTCCTTGGCAGAATACAGTAGGATATGGTTATCCATATAACAAGAGAAAGTTAATAAAAAGAAAATACTGCTATTATTAAGTCAGTTACACATCGAGGATACATCATTTATGTTTTTAATAACATTAACATTAAATATAAACACATCATAATTTCTTATAAACATTTAGTTTTTTCTAGCATTTATACGAATTTTAATTGGATTTTCAAAGGTGACATGCCATTATAATGGACTACAAGCCCCTGGGACATTTTTATTACAAATTATCTTATCAACATTTTTTAATTGAATTTTTTTTTCTACGTCGTACAGATTTGTGATTAATCGATTTTTTTTTTGGTGTAATTTAGGAAAACAGATAGTTGTTAATTCTCAAAGAACATAAATCATAAACTTCACAAAAAAGGCAGCATTACAAGGCCTTAAACCATTGATGCTGGAAGGGACTGAGATTTCATTTGCCAAAGAAAGAAAATAGTTAACGGTATAGTTGGATCATAGGCCTACAGGGAATGCTCTCATACTAAAAACGGCACATAAAGCTACTATGTAGAGTACAGATGAAGACGAATGTGTGGTAAGAATTGAGGGTTTAACCCCAAAATGACCATATGGTTATACATAAGAGTTATTAGAACAATGATATCCCATGCGTGTGTGATGGGGTGAACAAAGAGGCAGCAAGTATGATTAATAAGGCTGCTTAATAATATACAAAGGCTAGCATGCTTATATATTACGAGAGCCATACAAATAATTCTTACATATTGGAAGTTGCTGAATCTACAACTACTTCATATCTTTATTCAGGGTCAAGTCAAATCTGTGATGCCTAGATCAATACATAGTTAGCAACAAATAAGTCAAAAATATAGTGCTGACAACAAAAAGCTAACCGATGAGCTAAAAGCAAATATTGTAATGGGGAAAACTATTGATGCAACAGCTATGAGATACAGCTTTGTCGATAAACACAAAATTTATATACCAAGATGAAAAGACTAAACGGAACGTTTATCAACATAAGCAGAACACCTGATAGTCTGATCTCTCAAAAACATCGGAGGGTTTAGGAGCCAGTATAGTAGTAATAAAGCCAGGGATATATTTCGCGGTAATTCTATCTAAAGATGTCACATTTTTTTTAGGCAAATATAACGTTAATTTATCATAGGCACAAAATAAGAGTGGTTTTTACATATTTTTAGTACTTTCATGTTTTTATTGTTCTCTATGGTTTCAAGAATCTGGTTTGTTCTATAAGCTCTGAGGTCTTTTCGAATATTTTTCTTAACGCTTCTGTTAAGTGCTTTGTAGTGCAGTTAATCTCTATTCGTTCTTTTTCTTTTCTGTATCTGTTTTAGAGTCTCGGGCTTTAGTTTAGCTTTTTAATGTTTTCTGATTCTGCAACAAAGTTTCTTAGTGACTGTTTGTATGTCTTTATTTATTTTCTCAGTTAGTTCATCTACATTGTTGTGTTGTAAAGGTATTTGCTACTAGTTTCCATGTTAATTCCTCTTGGTATTTTTCTTTATTACTGTCTAAGATGTCATCCGTCGGTAAAGGGTTTGTTCTTAATAGTTGTCGTCTTTCTCTCTTTACGTTAATACGTATATCAGCACGAACTAGTCTATGGTCACTGCCGGTGTTAAATTTGTTTAGCACCTCGATGTTTATACATATTGATCTATTACTAAAAAGGATAATATCTATATCATTCTTAACCTGGCCGTCAGAGCTACGCTATGTCCACTTTCTTTGTATTTGTTTTTACAGAACGTGTTGAGGCAAAACATTTTTTCGCTACTTATGTAATTTGCTAATGTCTCTCCTCTGGTGTTTCTGTTACCTAGAACAAAATTTACTATGTAATCTGAGTCGCCTGGTATTCACCGCCCTATTTTGCAATAAAATCTTCAGTGATGGTAACCTAGTGTGTTTTTTCTCGGTCTTTAGCTCGCGTTATATCTTCGTAGAGTTGTTCTATTGACTCTGCAGTCTATCTGCAGTGGCAGTTAAAGCATAGCAGTGTATTATCTGTAAGCTATATCATTTATTCAGTTTTAATACTCTCTCTCTCTCTCTTTCCGACACTGCTGACCATGAAAGTCACTCTTCCTTGGCCGTGGTTTTCTTCTGAATTATATTGGTATAAAGTGTGCCCAGATTTTAGGGTGGTCCTTTACTCTCCTTAAAGTCTTGTTTCACATAAGCTTACAATATCCCATTTAATAGCCCCTAGTTTATGCTCTAATTCCTCTAGGTGGTAGTTCGTTCTCATGGTTCTAATGTTATATGTAGCAATTTTAAATTTTTGACAATTAATTTGTTTATTATTGTCATTGGGGCATCGAGGCTTGAATCCGAACGATACTGTCAAAATACGCTCCGTATTAAAATATAAATTTAGTGTAAAAAAGTGAAAAATAAACTAATACAAATAGACTACAGTGAATTCAGACCGACGGCTGTTCTTCCGATAAAAATATTTCGTCAAAATTCATCAGATATTAGTGAGTAAGCATTGCAAAATGCACAATAACCTCTTTAAACAATTAATAAACAATAGACAAAAACATTCCGATAAGAGCTGAAGTGCTGTCTGAAATAAAAGCGACGTTGCCGGCTATTGAAAAATTTCTGCATTAAAGCCGAATCATTATTACGATAATCCAAATCTGAGTATAACTTCAAAGTGCTGAGAAGGGTTGAAGCTCCGACAAGTCGATTGGGCGGACACCCTTACCGCGGTACAATGGAGCAAATACTAGAAAAATTAGAGAAAATCGACGAAAGAAATGTATGAATCGAAAGCAAAATAGATAAAATGCAAGTAGACCTGGATAAATTAAATAAAGAAAACGAACAGTTGAAGGCAGATAACAAAGCAATGAGAACTAAAATCACAGAACAAGAAGTTAGAATCGAAATACTGGAAAGACAAGCTAGAAGAAAAAACATAGTAATACAGGGGGTTGAAGAAAACCAAACAGAAAGCGAACAAGAGATGATAAATAAGATAAAGGGGATAACGAAAAAAATCGGCGTACAAATAAACCTATATGAAGAACTGGTAGAGATGAGAAGAATAGGCAGACAAGGTGATCACCAAAATGTACCCAGACCCATCATAGTAGAAATGAAAAAGGAAGCTACGAGAATGGAAATTCTGAAGGCTGCTAAAAACCTAAGAGGAACTAAAATATATATCAATGAGGACTTCCCGAAGAAAATACTACAAGAAAGGAAGCATCTTCTTTAGTACATGAAAATGGTACGCCAGGAAGGACACACAGCCGCATTAAAATACAATAAATTATGGATAAATGGTGAACCGTTCTCACTGGAGCAACTAGAAGGCATAGATGTAAATTACTGGAAGAAACCTGAAGAGAAGAAGGGTAACGCTAGGACAGTAAACGACAGATCTCCCATATCTGATAATATAGATCCAAGAGGAAAATTGATAAAAATGGCTTCAAAAAACTAACAAAAAATATAACAAAAGACAGCGACAGTATAACGGAGTTGGCAATGAATACGGACATGAAACTGTTTTGTAAGAAAAGACGCAAAAACAAACACAAAATAAAGCAAGAAACAAAAATAGAAAAAATAAGAATAGGAACGTGGAATATCAAAACACTTCTAAGACTAGGCAAAATGGAAGAGTTGGCAAAAGAAATGATAAAATACCAAGATGGAAATACTAGCGCTACAAGAAATAAGGTGGGCAGGAGAAGGGATGATTGCTAGAAGAAATTACACAATGTACTACGCAGGAGAAAGCAAACAGGGGCGCAATGGAACTGCCTTTCTAGTTAGTAACAGCGTAAGAGACAAGATTATTAACTTTAAAGCGGTTGATGGAAGAATATCATATATTAGAATAAAAAATAAACAAGCAAATTTAACATTTGTTAACATATATGCCCCTACTGAGAATGCTCCTGAAGAAGAAAAGAATGAATTCTATGATAAACTTGAAGAATTGTACGAAGAAATACCAAAGAACGACATACTAGTCCTATTAGGAGACTTCAACGCAAAGATAGGGAAAGAAGACACGAACAGAGAAATCGCAGGAAAAGAAACAATCCATCAAAATACGAATAACAATGGCAGGAGAATATGTAGTCTAGCAGCAGCAACCATACTTTTATTATTAGCACTCAATTCAAGCACAAAAAAAGAGCACAAAGTAACGTGGCTAATACCTGGAACAACAGATGGAAACCAAATAGACCACATCCTAATCTCAAAAAAATGGAGAAACAATTTTTCAGAATGTAAGGTCTTACAGGGGAGCCAATGCTGATTCGGATCACATTTTGGTGATAGGCGACATATAATTGAAGATACTTAAGATAAAAACGACAGAAAGAAAATAAAGAGGTGGAATCGGTCGAAAACTAAATACAGATAACGCAAACAGAAAATTCTGCACTAAATTGGAAGAAAAACTACTAGTCCTAAAACCATCGAGCATAGATAAAACATGGGAAGACATAAAAGATAGTATCTTAACAACAGCAGAGGAAACGATAGGACTAATGGAAAACAATAAAAGAAAGGATTGGTACGATGAAGAATGCGAGCAAGCTAGTTAAGACAAGGACAAAGCAAGACACAGGTGGGTGGCCAGAGGGAAACAAGAAGATCTCCTACACTATAAAGAAAAGAAGAAAGAGTCAGACAAATGCTGCAAAAGAAAAAGAAGAAATGGATCGAAGAATTACTGCAGTAACTCGAAGCCAATAGTAATGACAATGCAAGACTATACAAATACATAAAATCACAGAGAAGAAAAGAGATACCAGCAAATATTGGAAAAATAGAATGGGAAACACACTATAGAGAACTGTTTAAAAAAAAATGCTGAAAACGCAGAAAATGAAGAACAAACAGAAAATAGGAATGAAGAACAATCAGAGCCTCCCTCATACAGCGAACTATTGGCGACTATAAACAGATTAAAGACAAGGAAAGCAGCAGGACCAGACGATATTATAAATGAGTTCTTTAAGAATGGGGGAGAGAGGAACTAGCCCACAGAATCCACAACCTAATAGAACGAATATGGGAAGAAGAAAGCATGCCGAACGACTGGAATTGTGGTCTGATAACACCAACCCCTAAAAAAGGCGACAAGACGAAATGCACTAACTACAGGGGAATCACGTTATTAAATACAATGTACAAATATTAACTAATTTAATCAGACAAAGAATAGAAAAAGAAACTAGAACAAAAATAGGTGAATACCAACATGGATTCAGAGAAGGTAAGTCAACAATAGATGCAATACACATTGTAACGCAAATAGTCGAAAAAAGTTACGAGCACGGAATAGATCTACATATACTGTTTATTGACTACAAGCAAGCTTTTGACAGTGTAATAAGGGAGGAGCTAATTAAGGATATGAATCAATTAGGCATCCAAGAAAAATTAATAAGTCTCACAGAAAATGACGATGAAGGAACCCAAGGCACGAATCTTAACAAAGGAAGGCCCATCAGATGAAGTACAAATGGAGGTAGGTGTCAGACAGGGAGACTCCCTGTTAACAACATTATTTAACATTGCCATAGAGGGCGCAGTAAGAGCAGCCAAAATTATGGGAACGATTATCGAATCTTCAGCACAACTGATTGCGTATGCAGACGATATTGCACTGGTTACTAGAGATTTAAAAACCATGCAGAACATAATATTAATACTAGATAAAGAAGCAAAGAAGAGAGGGCTAGTAATAAACCAAAGCAGAACGAAATACCTCAAGTGTTCAAGAGAGAATACGAATATAGAGAAAGAAATTTAAGCTTGGTGCATATACATTTGAAAAGAGTACACCGTTTCAAATACCTGGGAGTGATGGTAAATGACAGAAATGATAGAACAGATGAAATAAATGAACGCATCCTACTGGGTAATAAAACCTACTGGAACTACCAAAAATTCTTGAAAGAAAAACACTTTAGTAAGAAAACCAAATTAAAAATTTACAAGACTGCAATCAGGCCAGTGATCACCTATGGTGCAGAGACGATGTGCCTAACACAAAAAGATGAAATGAGGTTAGAAATCTTAGAGAGAAAGATAATTCGACGAATAATGGGGCCGGTGAGGATATGTGTAGGCGAATTTAGAAGATTAACCAATGAAGAAATTAAAAAAGTCGTCGAGGGTGAAGACATAATCAAATTCGTTAAGACGCAAAGGCTCAGGTGTCTGGGGCACACAGAAAGAGCTAACCCAGACTCTACGCTAAAGCGAATAACTGGATGGAGACCAACAACAAAGAGACCAAAGGGGAGACCCAAAACAAGATGGAGAGATCAAGTCATAGGAGACATAAAAGAAGCTGAGAATCTACAATTGGAAGGAGCGCTGTAAGGATCGGAAAGAATGGAGGAAAATTGTAGACAGGGTCAAGTCACACACGCTGCTATAATATTAAAAAAAAACAACAGCGGACTGATTCTCCGTAATAAATGAATCAGAGAGCCCAAAAGAGCGGCAAACACTCCGCCAGGAGTGAATAAGCCATGATGATGATGATGATTTTGGCATGTATTTTCGATCTTCTGCCTCCCCCAGAATCCGTGAGGTAGTCTATATTGGAGTGAGATTCTAAGTTATAAATCTACCTACCTAGGGTACTATATTTTTAAATATCGATTTCTGCATGAATATATTGAAGGGAAAATGGAAATTAAAACGCTAAATTTTAGCCACCCCTGAGCTGAAGTCAGAAGCTGTTTGCAGCCGTCTATTCTGGATCAGACACAGCTTGATTCTATACCAGCCCTAAAATCACGGGATTGCCACTCCCGCCATCCACACCTTACCGAAGGTTTGCGTCTCCGCCGTGGTCTCCGGTTGTGGTTTTTATCCGTAACCCTGGACAAGGGACCCTAAACAGGTGCTTGTTTCCTGGGTCAGGAAACCACTGAAATCTGCGGAGGGCAGGGAACGATTCCTTTTCACTGATAGGACTGTCCGAAGAGTTCCTACCCGCTACCCCATCCGTATAATCCCGTCTACTTGTATAATCATTACAAATGCAACCTTGAAGACAAGTTAATTCAATCAAATTCCCTCGTCTCAATTTAATTCAATATCGCACTTGCTGCTCGCTTATTTGATTACTAATCGCTACGTCAACATGGTGGCTTACATTCCACCAGGTATGACAAGACCTGTATCAACAGCTGATCGCAAATCTCCTAAGCACATCTTCACTGTTCGATGCTCGGCTGCTCACTCTCTCGGAGTCAAAATATATTTAAAATATATGAAAAAACATATAATTAAATATGTTTTAAAAAGTTAAAAATACCATTCACCGCACTGGTGTTACACACTATCACTGTCTTTTTCTTATTGCGCCGACTCTTGTTCAAGCTAATATTTTTGCTAAAACTTTTGTTACATACTATATACAAAAGTTTGCACTTCTTATTTGCTTACTTGTTTTGGGGGTTCTTAGCGCATATTTTCCAAGCTAAACTAATTATTTATAATAAAGCACCTAAGTTTTATAATAATCATTATGCAGTTTTGGTAATAATATAGAAAAATTAGACACTATCATACCATAATATTATGGTAAAATTTAAAAACGAAACATCTTGGAGTCTCATTTATTTCACATAATCATACGAATAATTTTTAAAAATCGTTTTCACAGTAACAACCTTTAAGAATACTGAAATGCCCTGTTTCATTTTTAAAATTCTAATTAAAAGTCCAAGTGAATATAGTAAAAACTAAAGTCTGTGTCCATAAGATTTGTTTTCAATTTTTTGCGTATGTGACACTATTCCCATAGATAATTACATTGAATTATTACAATATAGAAAGTATAATTTTCCTTAACATTAAAGTCGAGATATTCGTGTGTTCTGATTTCTATCTTCGAGAAATCCACTGAATTTGTAGAGATAGGTTTCCGTCTTTATTAGAGATCCATAAATGTCAATGGTTCTGTATAAGGCTCGTTTTTATCAAAATTTATTAACTCACAATCGTGTTATGGTTTTAGGCGACTCGAGTTATTACCTCTAGACATGCAATAACTTAATTATTTTCTGTTAAATTTTGAAAACGCCTCACAGACCCTATTGACCCATTTTCTCGATTACTCGAATGACGTGTTCAATATCTTTGCGTCTCTTAAATCAATTTAATTTCATTGAATGTAAATTCTACAAATATTGCTGTTAAAAGAATAAAATTTTAAGAAAAGGAAATATAATTTTGTTATTAAAAAAGGGCTGTCAATTTGTCACAGACTTTATAAAAGGCAATACAAAAGAAAGTATTTTTATTACAAAAGAAAATCAGATTTCAATTTCATTCAATGAATGAAAAATAAGAGATTCGATGATAAAAAAGTTTTAAGGCTATTATACATTTAAAGTATTGTCTAAATTAATAATTTCAGATATATATATATCTATATATATATATATATATATATATATATATATATATATATATATATATACATATATATATACAATATATATACATATATATATATATATATATATATATACATATATATATATAATATATATTTATATATATATATATATATATATATATATATATATATTATATATATATGCTAAGTGACAAAAAATCCGGACACCCAGTTTAAATGATTTGATTTTAATAAAAATTTGTATAAGTACTTAATGAAGCATAAGAAGTAAATGATTAAAATTTCAAAATGATTTTTTTGCTTTAAAGCCCTTTTACTTTTAATAACGTGTGGATGCACTCCAATGTGTTACGCATTCCCCAACGCGCCTAGGCATGCTTCTGATCAGGTGGTCAATGTCCTCTTGTTTTATCTCATTTCAGGCAACCACCAACTCCTCTCGAAATGCTTGTAAAGCCTGGGGAGGACGTTGCAAATTGAGCAATCTCCTACCCATCATATCCCATACGTGCACAATTGGGGATAAGTCGGGAGTTTCTTAGTGGCCATGGTAACCATGTGACATCATTGTGTTGAAAGAAGTCTATTATAACTCTTGCAATATATGGTCAGGCATTATCTTGTTGGAAAGTTGGATTTGCAGGGTGTCAAGATAGGGTAAAAGGTGGAGTTCTAGAACTTCTTGGATATAACGCTGCGCGTTCTTGTTGCCTCTGATGAAGATTAAAGGTGACCTAGAACCATAACCTATAGCACCTTAAACCATAACTCCAACAATGTGATGAACATGTCTTTCAACAAAAAACTGTGGATTCCTCCTTTCCCCACGTCGCTTTCTAATCCTCACTCAACCACCGTGCATACCTAAACAAAATCGAGATTCGTCACTAAAGACAATACTGTTCCATTCCTGATTTCAGAATGACCATTATCTGCACCACTGAAGGCGATTATGGCGGTGTTCTGGATTTAAAGGGAGGACCCAGTGTGGTCGGTATGAAAACAGGCCAAAACTTCTCATTCGTAGCTAAACACTTCGTATGCCAATAAGTCTTCGTGTTCTGCACATCATTCATTTGCAATGGAGCTGGTAGTGGAGAAACGGTCTCTTAAAGCCAATAATCTTAGGCGGCGATCTTCACGGTCTGTTGTTCTACGGCGGCGTCCAGTGTCCCGTTTTTTGCGTAAGGCCTTCTTGAAGCCATGCCTGACAACACCTAACTACGGTGTCTACACGTCTTTGCATTCTAACTGCAACTTTCCGAAAAAAAAATCCAGCTTCCCGAAGTCCCATTATACGGCCCCTATCAAACTCACGAAGTTTACGAAATCGTATAGGTCTCCGTACTCTAGGGCATCGTAACCAATCGTAAAAAATGTCAAGAACCACAATCGCAACAATATTTTTATCTTTACTGCGGCTGAAACATTACATTTTTAGATTGTTATGTGAATTTAACAACAAAAGTATAAAAAAGCGGATATCTCCAACTGATAAGCTAAAAACTTTATCATGTGTTTTGTTTTCAGTAAGATGTATTAAATTACAACCAAATTTTATTAAATATATAAACCATTTAAACTGGGTGTTGGATTTCTATGTCACTTAGTATATTTATATATATAAATATATATTATATATATATATTATATATATATATATATATTATATATATACTTCTAGGGTTAATATAAGCTCCGTACTAAAACGGTATTATACTAACTCCAGTTGAATATACACCATGTATATTATTATCTAAGTAGCGCTTTATGTAAACTCCGACCAACAGGTATGATCAAGTGGACTCCGTAACTGGATAAAACATTTTTGGGATCCGTATATAGTTTTAGCGTACACAACTCAGCTCCTGCAATGTTGTCAATAATTGTATTAGTCGTAGATTTTCAAATTTTATAGCAGGTACATTTTGGAACTAAAATTTATTTAAATATCCACCAGTTTAGTCATCGAGGAATTTCAGGAATATTTGGTTAATGTATTTAAATAGGTTATAATATAAATGGTTAACAATATAATTTTATTTTTATGTATAATAAGCACGGTGATAATATTACTTGCTGTAATTATTTTCAAACTTTAGTAAGTGTCTATTATAAACTAATTAATGCTAATAAATAGTATTATTTTAAAGCGTTCTAATATATAATCTATTGATTAAATCCGAATAGCTGTTTGATATTCCTTTACTTTCTCGAAGTTATATTTTAGATTATATTTATATTTATTCTAACACTCGAAAGCTTATTAATTGCCAAAACCTTCCTTCCATATTCCATTCACTTATAAGGGGCAGCACTAACATCAGTACGATAATAAGGCTTACCTATAGTCCTGGGCTGGCTAATAGGAAGCATTCGTGTAACAGTTTTATTGGTTTCGGAACTGCTACCTGGATTGGGGAAGCAGGATATCAGCATTAAGTTAATGCATATAGAAATTGTTGCTTGACCGGCGAAATATCAAATACCTGCACGACGGTAGCAGTCTGAGAAAGCAACGCAAAACAACTTATTATTAGACGTCATATTTTCTAATAAAAATATATTGACTTTACAACGAGACAAATTTTCTGCTGTTGGACATCGAAACATGTACATAGCAACGAATTTCCTACGTCGGTATCCCGAAAAATTGTTGTAATAATGATACGGGAAACAAACAACTTAAGATGGAAATGGGCGCCAAGAAACTCTGCGTTAATAAACAGTAGAATAAAATACAGATTCTCAATTCAAATAGTCAAAAAATTAAAGAACAGCTTATTAAGATAGAAATAGCACCTATTTTTAATCCATTAACGGCCCAAGGTACAAAACAGCTCCTAGTTATGCTGATGATTAGATCTAGAGCTTAAATGTAATAATATAACATAGAAGATTGGAACAATTTAGATATCGCTGATAACGTTGTCACATAAAAGATAAAAGGGAAAATGCATGTAGTAAAACATAGATATATAATACAAATAGACTGACTGCTGCCATACATCCGCGCTTCCGCAATGCGACAGAGAAAACTGACAAAAATCAATCCCTGCATCTTTTTCTAATGGGACGGGTTTATTGACCACGTTTTCGATAAACCTGACAAATTAGAAAGAGATGCAGGGACTACTTTTCGTCACTTTTCTCTGTCGCACTGGGGAAAGGGATATTTATTGCAACAGTTAGTCCATTTGTATTTTATGTCTATGTATCAAACTGATATCTTCATATAACTATTAAATCTTCAAAAAGAAGAAATTGTAATATAAACAAAATTTGTTTGATACGTGTCTAGAAAAGAACTCAAAAAAAAGGAATTTGGAGATAGAAACGTCAACTACATGTATAGTATAAAAATCAAATTTATTCTTTTAACCAAAATGTTTACACCAAGTTTGATTGTATTAAAATATTCGGTAGCTCCAACTAACTGTACTCTACAGTATTCAATTATCCATCTCAATATGTCCGAATTTATTTTTTTTTATTTTTTGGATAGAATACATGAAATATGACACAGTATTTATTAATATATATTTTAGTTGGCGTTTCGATGTTTAAATAGGAGTTCGTTCTCAAAAATGTACAATATTATTTTTACAAGGTATTGCGTAGATACGTACAAGATGTTATTTATGTTTTTACTTTATCTGGCTGGTTATATTATAATCAATTAGTTCCCAGTTGCTCCGCACTCTGTATTGATTTGTGATATTATCCATAACAGGTTTTATATATTTCTTTTTTTCACTTTTTTCGTCGTCCATATTTCATGTACATATGTTATTATAGGTCTTACGACTGCATGGTAAATTCTTAATTTTGGTATTGCATGGTATATTTTTGGATTTAATTTTTTTGCTTAAAAGGAGCGATTGCCAGTGCGATTGTATATATTCTGTTGTTAATCTCGTTTGTAATGTTTTTATTAACAGTGATTTTAGTTCACACATAATTAGATCGATGAACCATTTCAAAGTTGTACTGGTCTATTGACATAGGATGTCTTATCATGTTTCTCTTTTTATGATATATTTTTTTATCCTCGTTTATATGGAGGGCCCATTTTTTCCGCTTTTTCGTATAGAATTTATTGAAGTTTTTGTTGTTACTATTGTAGTTTTGCAACTACATAAAGTATTATTTAAATATCAATATACTTTTTGTTAGTTTTTGATTCTTCTCGTATAATTAGCCCAGGAACAGAGAGTTATTCCATCCAATAAGGGTGGAGGACTGCTCAGTCATCAAAGACAATCATTTCATTCAGTAGGGATGAAGGCTGCTTAGTCATCAAAGACAGTCGTTCTATCCAGTAGATGTGGTGGCTGCTCAGTTATCGAAGAGACGAGTTCCATCTGTCAAACAAGTGAGTCGTGTCTTGGTTAAGGGGTAGCTTTGCGCTATAGCTGATTCTTTTGTGGTTTCTGTGTGTCTAATGGAGTAAGGTACAATCTACTATTTGTTGCCAAAATTACTTTGCTACTGTATCGAGTACCGTTTGAATAATAATATGAATTTTGTTACAAATTTATCTTTTATGCTGAACTCTAATAAATCTTTTCCGCGAATTGGAAAACATGTTTTAACCTTTATTTGAAAACATTTATCGTTAACGTTCAGTGGACCATTTTAACGTTTATCTAAATAAGTATATACTATATTCTGTAATAGCTGTAGATTTATTTTACTATTGTATAGTACATCCACTAATAATTTTCCAACATAAACATGCCTCATTCTGGTATCAAAGAGACCGCCTTTTCAAATCAAGGTTGTCAGACATATTTCCTAAAATTCCTAAGGTTATATTTAAAAAATATTCCCTATTCTCTAACGACACTCTTAAAAAATAATATGAAACTATTCTCAAAAATATATCTATAAATTAATTAACTAGGTACTAATATTCCCATGGACTCTTCACTAATGAATTAAAGCAACCGTGAACTTTGTATATATTACTTATACTCAAGTAATTTTCGAATATCGGCAACATTGTAGTCTGGAGAGAATTTGGACGTTGGGTCTATATCGACGTTGCCATGTTGGTGAATTTAGCGGTAATACTCTTATAGATATAATGATCAACTTTTAAGAAATCAGACAACTTTTAAGAATTCAAGTTCTCAAAAACGGTTTCAAGAATTGTATTATTTTTTTTTCCAAATTTCATTGATCTTGACCTTACCTGGAAACATGAAAAATTGCAAATATATTAATATGGTATTAAAGTTACATTCACTAATTTTAAACTCATGCATTATGGCAACAGCGAACCGCAAAGCCATAAATCGTAATGAACACCTGTTCGTCTCGCTAAGTGACACCCTAAAATTTTTCATTTTGCAACCAGCAATCAGAGGCGGATGGCTTATTATAAGGTAAGTATATTATATTTTTCTAGGATGGCATTTTGGAAACCATTTGATACGAATGATCAAGATGCATCAACTTCTGTGTTATCAATAAATAATGACAATTATGTTAATGACAGCCCCCGAATTAAAAAAAATAAAGATTTGCACGTACTATCCCAAAGGATAGTTTTTAAATATGTATGAGTGTTTGAAAAAAGAAAATATGGGATGGCTGATAATGCAATTGTTCGAGAATTCATGTATTAACAAAAATCGAGTATAAGACGATATATACTACAATTATATAAATTGGGCACTGTTACAGATCATTCCTTAAAACGAAAGCGACCAAATAAAAAATTGGGTAGGATTGACATTGCTGCAAAAGACGTTATTCAGCGAACAGTTTACAATTTTTACAAAGAAAATAGAGTGCCTACTTTAGAACTGATTCGTGAAAAATTGAGAGATTTCCCTGAATATAATTATACATCTTTGGAAACACTGCGCGAGATTTTGATAAGTTGTGGATTTAAATATAAGAAATTAGATAATCGAATGGTAATAATGGAATCTCGGCGTATTGTTGAACTTCGACGAGAGTATTTGAGTAAAATAAAACAGTATCGTAATTCCAAACAGAAAGATAATCTATTTAGACGAAAACCTGGTTCCGATACGCATGATGATGTCAAGTACGGCTGGGATTGACAACACAAACAAGTGTGCGTTAAATACACCGTGTTCACGAGGAAAAACGTGTTATTAATTCTTCATGCCGGAAGCAAAGATGGTTTGTATCTAATGCATGGCTATTGTCGGCCAAAAATATAACAAACTCTTCTGCCGATTTATCACGAAGATATGACAGCCGGTTTTATTTGAAAAGTGGTTTGTTGAACAACTCTTGCCCAATATTCCGCCGAATTCAGTGATTGTTATGGATAATGCTTCGTATCATTCCCGCATATTAAATAAAATACCTAATAATAACACGAAAAAGGACGAAATTTTAAAATTTATGCAACTTAAAAACATTACTGATCCTAAAAAGATTCCAGTAAAGAAAAAATTAATTAGATTAATCAAAAGTCGGAATTTTAAAAACGAATACGTTACTGACAGCATTTGCAGCAGGCACGGCCATACTCTTTTGCGATTACTCCCATACTTATTGCATTTTTAATCCAATTGAAATGGTTTGGGGTACCGTAAAAAAAACGATTGCGAAAATATAATCAGTCTCCAACATTAAGCGCAGTGGCCATTGAGAATATTCGAGAAGTAATTATTGGCATTAATAGCGATGTGTGGAAAAATTGCGAAGCTCATGTTTGTAAAAATAGAAAACGAATATCCTGTTTTACCGGCAATAGCACCAATAGTTATCCAACCTGGGAACGATTCGACTTCAGAAGACTCTGACGATTCTTTTTAGTCCTTCTAATTAATTTCTTTACATCTATCGCGATGCAATCTTGAACACTAGTATTCATTATTATACAGTGTGTCGCATTTAAGATATAGACACCTCTATATATCAGCTATCAAAATACATACAGATTTGAAATTTTGCACAGTCATACATGTTGATAGTGCACATTTTTTTAAGATAATGCGAAGATGCATATTAGGTATCGCATTTTTCGGATTTTCAATCGCGTATATCTCCAAAACTATTAACTTTTGAGAAAAATGACATAGATCTTATTTAGTAGTAAAACCTAAAAAATATTTTTTTGGAGCACAGAAGGGTGATATTTTTGAATTTTGTTTAAAAAAATTGTTGTTTAAACAATTTCTGCCCAAAAATTGAGTAAATTTTCCTGAATATAATTATGTAAAAATTAATAAAAAATTATATGATTTTTCTTGAAATATGCGTTTGATGAACTGATCCCTTTTCTTAATTTCCACGCCAATGGTCGGCATTGGCATCAAAGAATCTCAAAAGCCGATGCTTGGGCAAACTGACATTGGGAAAAAGTATATTCTGTATGGGTATAATGTGTAATATTAATATTATTTTGTACATAAATAAATATACAAAATCATCCTAATTGCATTACATTGATATTTATGTGGCAATTAGCTAAGTCATTAGTCTTTCCAGCCGTATCATATTTTCCCCGATTTTTTTTTTGTAGACAAGCGGTTTAATTTGTGTAATATAATATCCCGATTCGTTTCATAATATTTAGTTTTCAAAACAGCTGTAACGCTAATTCGTTCACCTCTTTTAAAAGCCCTATATATGAGTTGCGACCGATATCACAATGTTAATACCTAAGTTGTTAAGTTATTTTAAATTAAGTCTTTAATACCTAAAATTATTACTATACAAATCTGATTCGAAATATCGTCAAAAGTAATACACGGCATGTAAAATTTAAATTTTTAATAAAAAGTAAAAGATTAGACATCACTTATGGGGTTCAAGGAACGAGCCTGTACGAAGATTGAAGTACTAATAAGACCACCGCAATCGGGCATACCCCGGGTAATGATTAATTAATTAATCGGCTAATTCTTCAGTCACCCCTTTAATATAATTTTGTCAAATTGGTGCTTTTTAGGACCAACTATTCTAATAACAACTGTTAAGGGTATATCTAGAGATAAAGAAACTTTAATTTACTTAAACTTATCAGACATATGCGCTAAACACGAATCTGAGTTATTTCTAGAGCAGGAAACACAAATAGGGCCTAACCTAGGGTACTTGGTATAAAGCTGATCGATAAAAACCACATTATAGATATAGACATGCTATTTCTATAGGAAACAAAGCAAAGAAAAACTCAAAGTAAGAAAGAACAAAACCAGTCAGCTGAGAGAACTTTTAAACGACGTTGAGCTTGGATCCACCATATAATTAAAATACTACAATGGCTTATCCGGATGATGAACAACTGTATTTAAATTTTGAAGATACCCAAAGTCTAGAGACAAGCCAAATTTGTTACTTTGCTTAAACCTGGCAAAAACTCTAACGACCACAAAAACTATCAGCCAATATCTTTATTTTGTCAGCTATTTCAAATACTATTGAACAAGATTGTTAGTATGATTTCACTGATGTTATAAGAAACACTCAAATTAAAAGACGAAAGTGGCTATATATAGGGAAGATCATGTACATCACAAATACTAAATCTTACGCAAGACAGCAAAGACAGGCACGAAAAATAGTGGGTATCAGGGGTGGTATTTTTTAATCTAACTACCACTTACGACACCTCAAATTACAAGATATTAAAGCATATAAAAAGGACAGCAGAAAAAATGTTGCGCTTTTTCAATTCTCCTAACATAGACGCTTTCACAAAAATGAACCGCCAATAATGTCATGAAATCGTTGAACTGTAGACTTTCTATAAATTCATTCAAGTTTTTCACTCAAGGTTGATGGCGTATAGACCAACGAAGCCGCAGACGTTTTTAAGAGTAACAAAGCTGCCCTTTAGATGGAAATGGATATTTAGAAATCTTATCGAATATCAGAAATCTTTCTGATATTCAATAAGATTCTGCTTTAAAGGAGGTTTATTCTCAAGTTTCAGAAACGTTTGCCTGAGACAAATTTTGGATTAAATATGTGTGTGACAAAAAACATGCGGAACTAAAATCTTTGGCAGTGAAACTCTGTACTGTACTATGTTTGGCTCAACTTATGTGTTCGAAGCACATGAACTTTATTAAAAATCGGTACAGATCTCGGTTGACAGAGTAATAGTCTAATTTTTTAAGTAGTTTTACCTTTAGTTTTAGACTTATTGTAATCATTAATTTTGAAATAAATTAAACTAATGTACCCCTTCCTAAACAAGATGGCCTAGTTGCCTGGTTTCAACTATAGCGAGGGTGATATCTTGATGGGGGGGGGGTGTAAGGTAACAACTACTGGAGGGTTTTTGGGTAGCGCCCCCCTCCGGTTACGTGAGTGTTACGGTTACGGAATATAATTTGTGACCCCTGCTCTAGAAGATAAGTAGCTAGAGAACGAAAAAAAACCAATTCTAGATTCGCACGATTCACTTTTCGAATACCAGCCCATTGTACGATGGCTCAAATCAAGAAAAAACTGGTCAGATCAACACATTTGCAACATATATCAGAAAAAACATGTCAATAATAAGACACTAATTTGTTTTAACGTAATTTAACAGAACTAAATACAGTAAATACAGCATACGACAACAAGGGCAAGAAACTGATAACAGAATTAATGAGACACATGCAAAAAGGTCACAGTTCACAAGATTTAGCAACGACATAGCACCAGGTATGAAATAAATCTTAAAAGTATACAACATAAAAACGCAGAACCCTTAAAAATGTGGAAGCATAAGATGAATACACAATAAATAATAACATATTTCAGTAGGCAAGATCAACAAAAGTATACTTTTATCAAGCGGACACAAATCAGTGATATACTACATTTTGACTAACAAAAATTTTCATTACAAAGAAGTATTAAACTGGAAAAACTAGTTGAGGAAAAATAATTAAAACAAACCATGAAAATTTGATGATTCGAAGGAAATCTGTCGGACTATGGCAACTGGCATGCCATCTAGAACGCATTCAGACATGGTCTCAGAGTCAGCAACAACCTTTATTGGGAGTCTTAAGCTATTATGTAGGGTACCTGTTATATACTTTATTAACACATCTTTTCAACTACTTAAAACTTACCCAGAATTTTGGTAGCTTGACTCATGTATACCTGGTAATAATTCACTGATGTTGGACTTTTTGGCCCGAAAACGTTATGTAATCTAGCCCGAAAGAATCTGTTTAATTATATACCTTTTATAAAAATGTTTTAAATTAAACTTTTGTGATTCGCGGTATACAGTTAACAACACTAATTTCATTTTCCTTGTGGATTACATTAAAGTTGCATAAAAAATGAAATAGTCTTCTTTCATACAAACTTCGACAGTTTTTAGATTTAGGTGTATTTGAACCACACCTGCTGTAAAAGATCTACCCTAAAAAGATTTATTTTACGTACAATTAGCACATTGCCTCTGGAAATGACCTATAGTGCATGAGTCTGATCTGCCTTAGTCGTTGCGAATTATTTTTCTAAACCATATTGTTATAAGAGCTTTCTTTATTTAGCATGGGTTCTCATTCTATACCGATTTGCAGCGATAACATGAGGACTTTAATGTTTTTTTAATATTGTTCTGAATCTATTTTCTCGTGGCATCTTAAGGTATTTACTATTTAAATGATAATAAGCCACAATTAAAGGTTAAAGTATGTTTGTTTACGTGTTTAATTTCCACTTTGGAAAAGATGGTGAAAAAATTGTTCGAATAATTTAATTTTATCTGACTGATTTATATTGACAAGTCAGACATACATTATACATTTTAAAGTAGACGACTTTAAAAATGATATTACCAGTATTGTTGAGTTGCGTTCATGGGACGGCTTTACTTGTAAGATAGTTCATTCGAGTACATGAAATCAATTTTAACTTGAGAATATCCGTCAGAAAAAATCATAGCATGTAATTCGTCTTTAAAAAGACAAACACATGCCATGTTGACAGTAAAACTCTCCTGTTAGTGATTCCACAGTAAATTATAAGGGGAAAAACCAGGAAAAAAACCTCATAATACTATCCCGAATAGATAGATCTCAAATATGTAAACACTTATGGGATAATGAAGATAGGGTTCAATGGAATGATTCAAATATAGTCCTGAAAGAAACGGAAGGTAAAATGAGAAAAATCAAAGAAGCGGCTCTTATTATGCTACATGAGACCAATTGTCACAAATTCCTCTGCAGAATGTAGTAGGATCTGGTTATCTATATTAAACGAGGAAGTTATTAAAGGGAACATACCAGTATTAGTAAGTCAGTAACATATAGAGAATACATTGACTATGTTTTTTAAATAACAAACATATAAAAGCCGAATTTGGTGTTTATTGAAAGTAAATTAAATGCACGACGAAATACTTACCATGTTGGGATAGTATTATGAGGTTTTTTCCCTCATAATTTACTATAGAAACACTAACAGGAGAGTTTTACTGTCATCATGGCATGTGTTTGCCTTTTTAAAGACTAATTACATGCTATGATTTTTGTCTGACGGATATTCTCAAGTTAAAATTGATTTTATTTAATCGAATGAACTATCTTAAAAGTAAAGTCGTTCTAGGAACGCAACTCAACAATATTGGCCATATCATTTTAAAGTCTACTTTAAACTATATAATGTATGCCTGAATTGTCAATATAAATGGGTCAGGTAAAATTAAATTATTAGAAGAATTTTTTCACCAAAAAAAATTTGTTAAATTTACTAATGTTTGTATTTTAAGAACGATTTCCGAAGTGGAAATTGAAACGTCAGTAAACGTACTTTAACCTTTAATTGTGGCTTATTCCCATTTAAATAGTAAATACTTTAATGTTTTATCTAGATTTATTAAATCGTTCTCTTCTCTTTGTTTGCTCGTATTTGGTTTTCACTTCACTGGTTTCGAGTGAAACTTTTTTTGTGCTCTCTGAACCTTATTGAAGATATCGTTTACATAAAATAGTGAGTTTCTTATAACATAATTATATATCGTCATGATATGCTAGGTGCTGCTTTGTACCTTGAAATATCTTAAATAGGCGTATTTCCTATTTTAGTAAGCTGTGCTTTAATTTTTTGACTATTTGAATCGTGAATCTAGTTCCATCTCTGTTTTTTTACAATGACCTTTATATAACATATAAAGCCATCAGAAAGCCTAAACCTAAATTATTTAAAAATTCTAAAATAACGTTCTCTAAGTTTTCACCAGTATCAGAAAATATAGGTAGAAATCCCAAAAATCCTTTTATACCACTTAGAAGAACATAGTGAAGAATGACGGTAAGCTGATCTATGTGAGATATATCTGGTGTTAAATGAATAATTAGAGAGTAAAATTTGGCTTCCTTTATTTTGTTCACTATAATGAGTTTTAAATCTTTTAATATATTAGAAATAAATTCATCACATATTGTAGGGATAAATAGTTTATTGTACCAATGTTGCAGTTCAAACGAACTCGATAAATATTACAAATCACCTATATAATTACCATTATTTTTACAAAAATACTTCATTTTTACCACGAAACGCCAACATGTAAGAAATAATTTTATTGTCACTACTACACGTTAAAGTATGTACTTCCAATATATTTTTTTCATTTATTATTTTTAAATACCTGCATAATAAATAGGGATGGCAACGATATATACATATACATACATTAAATATACCAATATCGCCCACACAGTATTAATACAGCATATTGGCACGTATGTAGTATATACTCCAGAATATATTACATACTATAAAATACTATGTCTAAGTATTCCTTGTCAAGGTCAGTCTCTACTTCAAATTATGTTGTATGATTTCGTTTATTATTTTATACGTATTGGGGCACAGCGACATTGATGTATAATGTTTTTGATATCCCCAAGGGTAAAAGCGATTAACGAATCGGCATAATTTAAATGTTTCAGCAATAATTATGATATCATGTTTTTCTGTTAAATAAAAATGTAAGAATTATAAAAATTAAAACCTAATTTTAATTTTCTGGCCCAAGGCCATAGGCGTCTAGGCTGCCTAGGACTTAGTTTCGTCCCTGAACGGTAGAATAAAAGTAGTAGAAAAGATTTAAAAAAATAAAAGCATAAACATATCTTTTCCTACTTTTTTGATAAAGAAAATTTTGTACACTTATTTTAACACTGTTACTTTAAATAATTGAGTGATTTGACCGTTACTTGATAGAAATTCATTGTATGTAACAATAAAACACTGAAAACTTTGTTTTCAAAACTTCCACAAAATTTATTTTAAACTCTTATCACTACAGCTTTCCTTTCTCAAGTGATCTATTTTTGGCATGTGTACACTTTATATTCCTTAATGAAATAGGTTGAGGAAGGAAGAACTCTTTGTCTCAAGTTGGTCATTCAGAATTATATCTGTATTTTTAATTTGTTGATTTCAATAGATTCTAACAAAGATAGCTTAAGGCCTTTATTTTGAATATGAAGAATGTTAAATTCGTCATTAAAAGAATGATTATGATCTACATACGCACTTTACCTTCTAGATCATAATCATTCTTTTAATGACGAATTCAACATTCTTCACATTCAAAATAAAGGCCTTAAGCTATCTTTATTGATAGGGTCTATTTTTAAGGATGACCTACGGCGCAGAAACCCCCACAAGAACAACGAATAATGTTAGGGATTTCTCTACGTGATAGAATACTCAATGCTACTGTACGCAAAAGATCAGGAGTAGCAGACGTTATTGAAAGGAACAACACTAAAGTGGAACTGGGCAGGTCATGTAGCAAGATCAGTTGATGACCAGTGGACCAAAAGAACTTTGGAATGGAGACCCCGAATACAAGCTAACAGAAATAAAGGTCGACCTCTAACGAGATGGACAGATGACATAAAAGGAGTGACTACAAATTGGATTCAGATGGCGCAAAATCGGACTAAGTGGCATGCGAGAGGCCTATGTTCAGCACTGGACGTTAAAGGCTAGTTGATGATGATGATGAAGCTATCTTTGTTAGAATCTATTGAAATCAACAGATTAAAAAACACAGATATAATTCTGAATGACCAACTTGAGACAAACAGTTCTCCCCTCCTCAACCTATTTCATTAAAGACTATAAAGTGTAAACGCATGCCAAAAATAGATTACTTGAGAAAGGCAATCAGCCGAAACAGCTGCAGTGATAAGAGGTTAAAATAAATTTTGTGGAATTTTTGAAAACAAAGTTTTCAGTGTTTTACTGTAACTTTAACTTTTGTACACTGTTTGTTATCAATATAAATGAGTTGTAACCGATATTATAAACTTGTTTACTCTGCACAAAGAGTCTCTTTAATACCTACAGTTTTTCACGAAGCAGCCTTCACGAAGACTGAAGTACTAATGAGACAGCCGCAATCGGGCATATCCTGAGTAATGATTAATTAATTAATCGGCTAATTCTTTAATCACCCGTTCAATATGATTTTGTCAAATCGGTCCCTTTCACGACCAACTATTCTAATTATGTCTATAAATATTGAGGGCATATCTAGAGATAAAAAACTTTACTTTACCTAAACTTATTAGATATACCTATGAGTTTAATACAAATGTGACGTATTTCTAGTGCAGATCTTTGCTGGCAATGAATGCAAAGAAAAACTCAAAGTGAGAGATAAAAAAAAACAGTCAGCTGAGGAAACATTTCAACAATATTGAGCTTGGATCTACCATCTACCAGTAGATACTAGGACTGGTATTCCTAGTGGATAAGTGGATAAAAATCTAAATCATACCTAAAACACAATAAAAATACATTATAAATGAATTTCAAGCCAAATCCAATAGTGCCATTAAATGCTTCAACTCTGGACTTCCTATAAATACATTGCAAATATTTTGTACTGCACACACAACTAAAAGGAAAACTGAGGACCAGAAATAATATTCTCCGCAAGCTTGCCAGTATGGGTGACATCAACACATCCTTAACACGTAGATTAAGACTTCACATCAATACATAAACTCTACCCTATCGTAGCTATAAATATATCCAATATGCGAAGTTTATTGAAACCGTTACTTGATGAAAATTTATTTTATCTAACAATAAAAGATGTATGCATTTACACGTTATAGTGTGTAACTGAATAAGTAATGGACGGGATAATTGTTTGTCTCAAGTATAGAAAGATCTAAATCATACCTTAAACACAATAACAATAGACTATGAATCAATTTTAAGCCAAACCTCAGAAAAAGTCAGATGTTCTCCTTTTATGTCCCTAACAGAGACGCTTTCAAAAATCTAAACATCCAGTAGTGTCATGAAATTTCTAAACCCTGGACTTGCTATAAATAATTTGAAGATAGTTTGTATCACACTTTGTCATTCACAGAACATTGTTTAAAACTAAAAGGCAAACTGAGGACCAGAAAAATAATCTCTGCAAACTTGTCAGCTAAAATTGAGAAGCGCATCCTTTCATCCTTAAAACGTAGACGCTTGCACTCTATGCTTCTGCTACCGAATATACCTTGCAAGTGTGGATGACACCAGCACATACTTAACACGTAGATTTAGCTATAAATTAGTCAGCCAAATTCAGCGGATATTAAGACACACACACATTCATACATAAGCTCTACATTATCGTAGCTATTAATTCACCTTATATCCGAAGATAAGTAGCTAGATAATAAAAGATACAAACTCTAGAATCGCAACATCAACGAATACCAGCTCAATTTATAATTAAAATCGAGAAAAAACTGACCCAAGATTATTGCAAATTTTACACTCCACGTTTATTGAATACATATTACCCCTAAATAGAAGATAAAACATTCAGAAGTATGTAATATTGGTGAACTGGTATATTCTTCTTATATAAATTAAGCATTTTTCCCTCTTTTGTGCCGTACTACCAATTTTTACATAAAAATATCTATTTTTGCACTTAAATATTTATTTTAAGATAACCCATCCAGAATTAATATGTAGTAGACAGATAAAATCAGAAATAAAATAATAAAGAAGCTGTATACAAGATATCGTAAAACAATGGATTAACTAAAAGTTCGTATTAATCGTATTCTTAAATAAAACGTATAAAGACATACTCCTGATAACAAAATACATTATGAAATTTTCGCATATGAAAAAAACACATCCAACTTGGTAATGAAATCCTTTTGTATTTATAAAGCTATTTTTAGAATAGCACGTACCTACCAAAAACAGGTATTTGGTATTATACATATCTATTACATATTGTCATGATGATCGCCAACATTCGTAACGCATAGGCACATCAAGAAGAAGAAGAATACATATTGTAATGCGTATGAATGTTAACAAAAATAAGGAGTCCGTATGAACCGTTTAAAATATATAAAATATATATATCAAGAACGCTGGCTTAATTGCATAGTTGCCAAACTATCAGAGCTTACTTAAACCGATATACTTATGGTTTCAATATACAGTGAAAAAGATCTGAACGACCCCTATAATATATACACGTGAACTAAGCGAAATACATTTATGATACAGGGGTACTTATGAGCTCCAAAATTTTTTTACGAATTATGAAACTATACATCTTAACGAATCGACAGAGCCAATATTATGGAATGGACAAGTGAGCTCCGTATATCGGTGTCCACTTGACCACGGAGCTCAATTGAACCTGAATTTTAACATGGGCGGAGTTCACTTTATGCCGTTAGATATATATATATTATATATATATATAAATATTTATATATATATATATATATATATATATATATATATATATATATATATATATGTTCGAAAAGATTTCCGCGGTGGTAAGTAGAATTAAACCTAGAGCTAAGATTAATATTATTATAAAAATTAATAAACTCACCAGTCTTCCGAGTTGAACAGCGTCGATATCCATTGGGCCGAGCTTTCGACATTCCTCTCTGATATCTCATTCAGGGCTTCCTAGGTCTCAGTCTCCCGAGTTCCCAGACACTACTACACTCACTAATCCAGAAGTGCAGTGACTAGGTTAGGTTAGGTTAGGTTAGGTTAAACTCACCAGTCTTCCGGGTTGAATAGCGTCGATATCCATTGGGCCGAGCTTTCGATATTCCTCTCTGATATCTCATTCAGGGCTTCCTAGGTCTCAGTCTCCCGAGTCCCCAGACACTACTACACTCACTAACCCAGTAGTGCAGTGACTAGGTTTAATATATATATATATATATATATATATATATATATATATATATATATATATATATATATATATATATATTGTTGTACTTTTGAATGTCCATAAGCAATAAAAAACCGATATACAAATTTTATTACTTAAATAAAAATTAAAATTATTGATATTTCATAAAGACACGGGCATATAAATTTTCAAAATCCTGTATAAGACAAAATATGTATTTTAAGTCGTTCGAAGAATTGTTCATTAGCCTCAGAGACAAGACTTTCAAATATTATCGATAAGAAATTTAAATAAGTCGGTTATTGTAGAATGGATTTACCCGAAAAAAAAAAAGTGTATATAGAAAGTGTTTAAACAATAGACCGGGATTTGCGGTGGTTTTTCTCCCCGAAAGATTATATCGGTAAAAGTTTATTAACAAAAGACATTGAATTGAGAAACAGGTATCGTTTGTAGCTATTAGTAAGAAATATTTGCAAAGCAGATAGATTTAGTTAGAATAATTAAAGAATGTTGTTTTCTGGAATTACCCGAATGACGTTTTATAGAGAGAGTTGGTTGGTAACGATATACGTCACAGAGGTGGATGATTTTTATTGGTCAATTTTTGAATGCAAGGAGGTAGTGGTTTTGGCTATGAGATAGGAGAGAGGAAAAGAGTTAGTGAGTTTTCGTCGCCCAAGAAGGAAGGAGCTTTGTGGTTTGTGTTTTTTTGAAGTCCCGAAGACGTAATTTACTGGGTGTGTTTATTTGCTGTGTAAAAGCTGATCAGTGTGAGGAACGGGGTACAAAGCGATAGAAAAATCAAAGGGTATAAGAATATTAATACCAGACGAAGCCGGAAACATTTGAAGTTATAAACAGGCGCGGAGATTGGCTCAAAAGGAGGCTGCATAGAATTACACGAGTCGTTGGGTTGCAGATACAAGGACAGATAGGAGAAAGGTGTACGTCATCTGGACCACAATAGGAGCAGAAGCAGAGAAAGGTTTTTCTTTATGGCGTGGCCATAGAATTGCAACGGCAGAGAACGAAAGGTCAGTCAATTTTCATTAGAGCAGGAGTGTGGTTTTCATTTATTAATTAAATAAATTGAATAAATAATAGAGACAGTTAATTTTGCGATCATTTAAAGAAAAAAAAAATTATAAAGAGAGCTTAGTTATAACACATATTAAAAATCAATGTAAAATAACATTTGGGTCCATGATAGAAAACAACTTCTCATATATTTAAAGTATTATATTGCAAATATTACAGGATTGATTGTTATATAAATTTTCATTAAAATAAAGGACATCTCACATATAGTTCAGTTGAAATTCTGTGTATTTTATTTAGGTCATATTACCTATCCCAATTAGGAAGCCAATTGGAAAATATTTTGAATCCACGATCAAAGGTAAATAGTACAAGTTAAATGGCCTGAGATTGTAATTAATTAATGCTGATTTATTGTGATTAATTGGAGATTAGATCATTTAATAAATATAGACAGGATCTTGTCTAAATAAGCAATAGAATACAATTTAAATAGCATAACAATATATACATAATATATATATATATATATATATATATATATATATATATATATATATATATATATATAAGGATCACTTAGACGAGAGGTGGGTTCTTATATCGGTCTCAAGGTGGAGAAATAAAAAGACAAAGTTGATAGGCTACTTTATCTATTTTGAAGACGTTTCGCTTTCGTATTCTGAAAGCGAAACCAAAGTCTCCCCACAGCGCCTAATAAACGGGATTTGAAAATCTAATAACCTCAATCGCCAGCAATTAAGTTATCGAGAAAAAAGTTGCCTAGTAAAGGTGAAATAAAGAAACCCATACGTATTTCAAATATTTTTTTGCGAACGATATATTCATATAATTTGTTTGACAGGAAAAATTGCTTGCGAGCTGTTCATTTGCAGCTCGTCAGAATCTACGGCCTGTCAGTTTTTGGGACGAACAAAAAGAATATTCGCGGTTCAATTTAGATGGTGTTTTCCATGATATTATAGTGGTCCAAGACTAAATGTATGGAAATTATTAGCTTATATCGAAATAAAAGGAATTGGGGTCTAAAAGACCGTGATCATTTAAAAAAAAAACTTAAAATGTTAAAGCACGAAAATGTGTATATTTTTATACTTTATAAATATTCATTTTATAAAATATTAGAAAACGATGACATCGAGGAAAGCTGGGAAAAACTCAAAAATAATATACTTAACGTAGTAACAGAATAACTTGGAGAAAGAAAAGTGACGAACACAAACATAACAAAAAAGAAAACATGATGGTTTAGAGACGAAGTGAAATCAAAATGTGAAGAAAAGAAGAAAGCCTTTTTACAATACAGAACACAACAAGCACAACAACCACTATAAACGAATCAGAAATGAATCGAATACTTTAGTTAGACAAATAAAATAGGAACACTGGCAGAGTTTCTCAAAACAGATGGAACACGATTTCTTCGAAACACACAAAGAAATATGGGGAATGATTAGAGGACAAAGAAAAGAGATGAACAAACTAATAAATACGAAACACATTCATAAGAAAACACGGGTAAACTACTTTCGATCTGTGTTTGCTAAAGGTGATGATGATGAACCACTAACACCAAAGGTGACCACAAACGAAGAAATAAATATTGAGAACGAAGAGGTAAAGAAAGCATTAAGGAAATTAAAAAAATGAATAATCACCAGGAGAGGACAGAATACCGAACGAACTCCTAAAGTACGAAGGGCCAGATCTGACCAAACAACTATTAAAACTAATTCAAAAAATAATACAACAAAACAGAATTCTTCAAAAATATAGATCAAGCATCCTACTTCTTCTCTTTAAAATGGAAAACAAATTGGACCCAGAAAATTACAGAGGAATTAATTTATTAAACACTAAAATTAGCAAACAAAGTGAACAAATAAATTGAATGAAATTATAATACTAGCAGAAGAACAACAAGGTTTTAGGTCGGGAAGATCATGTACTGACGCTATATTTATAATAAAACAAGTCCAAGAGAAATCCTTAGAGTACAACAAACCGGCATATCTATATTCCGTGGACCTTATAAAGGCATTTGACTGGGTTAAATTAAAAGACGTTATCCACTTACTGTATGCAAGAGAGGTACCTCTAGGAATAACCAAAACGAGTGAAAATATCTACCAAAACAATACAATAAAAGTAAAAGTAGAGGAAGAACTAATCGACCCTATTGAAGCTGGTAATGGGATAAGACAGGAAGATTCTTTGAGTCCTCTATTGTTTATACTGATTATGGATAAAATAATAAAAAAAAGTAAGAACAAAAAAATATATCAAATGGGAGAAAAACAACTCATTGCTATACAGACGACGCAATACTACTCTCTCAAAGTGAAGATGATTTACAACGTATACTGCACAATTTAATATAACTGCCAGACAATTTAAAATGTTAATTTCTCGAACAAAGACAAAATGCATGGTGACAACAGCAAATTAACTAACATGTAAATTGGAGCTGAAAGGTCAGATAATAGAACAAGTAATGGAGTTTAAATATCTAGGCATCACATTATCTAGCTACAAAAAGCTCGAAACCGAAGTGGAAGATGAAGTAAATAGAGCAAACGAAGCTGCAGGCTGCCTAAATTAAACAATATGAAGAAATTAAAATATCGGGAAAGAAACGAAAAGCAGAATTTACAAAACAATCATCAGACCAATAATGAGATATTCGGTAAAAACAAGATCTGACATAGAGAGGACAAGAAGGCTGTTAGAAAGAGCAGAGATGAAAACACTTAGAAACATTGATGGTCAGACACTATGGGACAGAGCTAGAAGTATAGATATACGACATAGATATAAGGTGGAGAACATCAAAAACTGGGTAAGAAATAGAAGAGTAAAATGACACGATCATATAAGCCGAATGACAACAAATAAAGTAGTAAAGACAGCAAGAGACGGTTCCCCAATAGGAAGACGATCAGTAGGAAGACCACGAAAACGATGGAATGACAATTTACTGGAGACACATTGAAAACCGACATAGTCATGTCTATATAAAAAGAGGAAGAAGAAGAGAAGAAGAAGAAAAAGAGAAGAAGAAGAAGAAGAAGAAGAAAAAGAAGAAGATGTAAAATCTAAGCCATATTCCAATGATGGCGACGATGATGACGAACTTTAAATAAATTACACGATAACTACTACATGCCAACTAATCAATACAAGTTTTTATATAAATTAGGTCTAACTGGCCATTTCTCGTTTATGTAAATTCCTTTTTTTTCAGTATTAGGATTTAGATTCTAATTTGGTAGATTATAGGTTTATAAATTCTGTAATAATTTTTAAAATGAATTAAATATTTACTATTATAAAAATTGTATAATCGTTTTGTAAAAATTATATTAGCTCAACAAATAAATCTGGGATTTATTGGCAATCACTGAATGTATTTTATTTATTTGGTTTACGCCATTTAGTACAGTTTGCTGGAATGACAGTGCATTAAAATCCAGATTAATTATAATAAAAGGTATTAAATTTTAAAGGGTAAAAACAAATTATCATTTAAACAAACCTGTCACGTTTGTTAAAATTTACAAAACGGTCGAACGGAATTTATGTAAATATGAATGTCAAATATAAATCATATATTTACGTGTTACAAACTACAATTATTTTTCAATTTATTATCGGAATTGTTGTATTAGTTCATATTTATTTAAAATTTCCCATTGTTAGTTTGTATTTTAAAAATATCCGTAATAAAATTTAAAATAAAAAAATAGAATCAAGATATTTTATCTAAAACTAATCCCAGAAACTCATATTCAAATTATTCTCGTATACATAAATAATATTGGTTATGTAATAGATCTATAAGGCCTATAACTCAGGAACATAAGAAACGATATATTTCAGTATATGCCACTGTCAAAGTAGAATGGACAATGTTTAAGTACAATAATGGAGGAAGCAGAAATTATGCCATGAGAGTTAGAAACAGGGGGTTAGAGTAAGGGATTTCACCAAAATCCAAATTTTTTTTCAAATATTTCACTAACAGACAAAAATCATTGTTTTCTTGATTGAAATCAAAACACACATTGACGACAGCTTTTATGTAGCGATAATAAGCACATAGGAAGTATTCCTGCAGGGAAAAAATTTTTCCTGAAAATTTATTCAGTGGTGTGCTATCAATATGCCCCATATACCTGTTCAGTTTTCGTCAAAATCAATGTAACTGTATTAAAAAATTTAAAAAATACCTGCTTGCACCAAGACTATTTTGTAATTGCCGTATTGCCAGATTTTAGTAAGAGCCTAAGAAGGTATCAATTGTATTCTGACAGGCAGCGGTGGGAGAAATATTTTTTGGACATATACGTCACGGAACCAGATACTCTGACATCTTTAGGCCGAGTAGAATACTAGGCCAGAAGACCCCAGTGTAGTGAAAGATTAACTGTGTTCCAGCAAAAACCTTAATCACCGTTCCAGAGAGGCGGTCTTGTTACTCAATGAACAATAATAACAAACTAAAAATTTATAAATAACCATACCTATTATTGTAAATCAGAAAATGTTTCAGACGTTAGGCCATAAACTAATAAATAATATAAACTAAATTAAATTTTAGATCCCTGGCTTAATTTCCTCCTTTGACCTCCTGATCCTTTTTCTTCATCAGCCCAGAAATCAGACAGTGTGCTTCTCTTCATTCTTTCTCTCCTCTCAACATTATGATTATGTTTTTAAATGTTTCTTTTATCCAGCCCGAAACCCATTTGTTTCGTGAAATCTCTCATCTTATTTGTTTATCTCTGGCAGTTAAAAATGGGGGCGGGAGCATCCAGTACTTCACAAACAGTTCAGTCTGTCGAGGAACATTAGCCTATTCTATTTATTAAAGTGCCAAAACTACCATTTTTGGTCAGAAACTGCATAAGGAAGTAGTCTAGTTTGAACTTACATTCTCATCACGGTCTGAGATCGTAAATAAGCTTCTTTTTTTACCTTGCCTTTCCGCTATCATTCACCCATTCTCTCTGCCACTCTACTATCGTTCTTTCTCTCTTATTCTCATCTATGATTACATCCATTCTCCTCGCATACACCTCGCACGCTCTTTGCAAAACAAAACGATCGGTATCACCGCTCCAATGACATACAGAGCCTCTCAGACATACAGCCTACAGAGATGTGAAGCTGTTTTATATGCGCTAGATGCCCTGAGGAGCATTCGCCTTTTAAAAGTCTTCATCAGCTTAGGGTATTTTGCAGTACACTACATCACACGGGACAGCGTAAGTTACCACGGACTGGAAAACTGGAAAACTCCATGTAGCACCTTTCTTTTGGTACTACCTGGGCCTCCAATGTTTGGCATCAGCCATGTCAATGCCTCCAGATTTTGGTTCACCTTCTCTACCGTCTTTTGGATATGTACTCCGAACCTTAGTCCTTCCGACAACCAGACACCCAGATATTTAATCGATTTAACTGGTACAACCTCCACACCTTCCACTATAAAGGAAAAAAAGAATTTTTCCAGGCTTCTTTGAAAACTAACACTAGCGCCTCCGTTTTCTGAAGCGCTAGCTCTGATCCACCTACTAATGCGACGCAGTGCAAGATTATCGGCATAAGCTACAAGAGTGCATCCCCTTGGTATCTGTAGCATCAACACCCCGTCGTACAAGAAATTCCACAGGATGGGACCTAGTATTGAACCCTGCGGAATACTCTGCGACAAACTGATGCTAGTATCTTTTTCTCTTATGTACCTGTCAATAGTAAAGTATATGTCAATTACGTTGACCAGGTACTCACTAACGCCCAATTTTCTCATCCTGGACATAATTTTATCCATGATTCCGTATTAATGGCATTCATGACGTCAAGCAGCATAAGTGCCACCCATCTCTTTGTATCCTGTGTAACTAAAGAGGTTACTTCTGTGACCGCATTTATGGTGACACTTTTGGTCCTATAACCATATTGGCGGTCGCTCAGCGCATGCTTTTCTTCTGGCTCTCGCTCAAGGCGGCCTTTTACAAGCTGTTCGTACTATTTATCTATCGAACTAAGAAAGCAAATTGGCCAAAATTGCATCAAGATTCAAATCCACCAAAGCTCAATGTTTGTGAGGTACAGAGTTTTAAAGTGTTGGTTGTCAGTCATTTTTTTAAATTATAAGTTGTTTAACTTGCTTGTACATATGCAATATACGGCATCGAAATATCATAAATACAGTGTGCAATTGAACAAGAATTGCTAGAAGAACTAATACATATGCAAAAGTAGTCAGAAATCTACACATATGTAGGAGATATCAGTGAATTCACAGAGGGTACTGTAGGAACCGACACATGCGCTGACGGTTTCACAGATATTTACACACGTGCAGTAAGTAGCAACTAAACGTACATATGTTTAAACACTGGTTCAAACGATACGATAGGGCTACGTTAAAGGCTACGATATACAGACTTCTTCTTCTTCGCCTGCCATATCAGAATTATCCGAACGTTGGCGATCACCATTGCGAAGGTTTCTCGATCTTTTGCAATATGGAACACTTGTTCCGCATTTGGTACATGAGTCCATTCACGAATGATTTTTAACCGAGAAATTTGTTTTCTTCCTACACCTCTACGGCCCTCTATTTTGCCTTTAAGGATCAGTTGCAATATTTTATATCGACATCCACTTACTATATGTCCCAGATAAGATATTTTCCAATGTTTAACAGTCTTTAGCAGTTCTCTATCTTTGTTGACGCTCCTTAGTACTTCTTCATTAGTTTTCCTTGCTGTCCAAGGTATCATCAGCATTCGTCTATAAATTCATATTTCCAATGCTTCGATTTTGTTCATGATCGATACTTTTAGCGTCCACACTTCTGCACTATACAAAAGTACGGACCAAACATAGCACTTAACCATTCTTTGCCTTAGTTCTAAACTGAGATGGTTATTGCAAAGAAATGACTTTCTTTGCAAACGAAAGTAGTTTTATTCATTGCTATTCTACGTTTTATTTCAATGTCTGGATCTAGTTGGTCCGTTGTCACAGTTCCCAAATATGTTATTTTATGAACTTTCTCAACTTGCACTCCATTTACATGAAGTTTTGCATCGGGATTTGGGTCACGACTAAACACTAAAAATTTGGTTTTTTTTTGAGTTTATTTTAATGCTTATTTCTTCTCCTACCTCGTGAATACGATCAAGCAAAATTTGAAGACCTTTAATATTATCTGATAGAATTACTGTATCGTCTGGGGTTAGCTAAAGCCCCTTTTAATAATTGATAAATAAACCTATTACGTGCACTCTAACTAATCATTAACTAGCCTATATTTGTCTAGTGTTAAAGGTAAAATTTTCTAACAATTTTTATATTGAGCTTCGTACATCCAATTTTTGGTGATTATCCGGTTATCTAGTCGATGGTCGTCGTCTGACTATTATGCTAAAGAAGGAAAAATGAAACCGTAATAGTAAGAACTCACTCACTCACTTTTGGTACGAATTTAATTGAACTGTAATTCTATGGCTTCCGTAGTATAGTGATATGCGCTGTGAACCGTTTTGGTAGGAAAGGTATACAAATTTCTATCAATAAAAATCATCTGCTACATTTTTCAAACAAACAAAAAATTTACCAATATATTTTTCACATAATAATAATGTATTTCAGTGGTAGGAGTTAAATAATTAGAGGCTGATTTAAATGGATCTTTAAATTGCGCAGATATATTCCAGGATACTTACAAGAAATCTGAAAAGCTTAACATAATAAGAGTACTATGTGAAACCTGGAAGGGACAGATAATCATTTATAAAGTTTTAAAGAGATCATAATATGTAGACTATGCTTGTAGTATCACTAACACATGGAAACAAAACGGTATTAAAAAATTGGATTCAATACAATTTAAAGCTTTAAGAATTATAACTGGTTGTATACATTCAACTCCTACATGAATAGAATAGAATAGAATAGAATAGAATTTATTTAATCGATATACAAAAATAGTTTTGTTTTTGACAAGTCAAAGGAATAGTGACAATACTTATAAAACATATATTTTTTTTTTTGATAATTTAAACATTACAAACTTGTATGTATTTAATATTAACAGTTAAAAAAAAACGACAAACACACTTTGTGGAATTATAAAAAAAAACATGAAATATAATTATAATAGGCAACTGCCCTGACCAAACTAGTACTATTGTGTAAAAGCTGTACTTAAGTACTCCGTTTTTGAATAGAAACAATGTTTCAAAAAGTGTGATTTGATTTTATGCTTAAATGATAACAAGTGAAGACTTTTTACTTCATCTGGCAAAAAGTTATAAAAAAGAACGTCAGTCGAATTTTTTACGCTCTTTGTCAACCTAAAACGTTGTGCTCTAATAGCATCTCTAGATCTTGTATCGTGATCATGGACGTTGGAGTTTACGTTAAATTTACCTTTGTTGGCATGAATTTCAATCAGCGTCTCATATATATAGAGTGAAGGTAGTGGCATAATACCTAAATACAGAAATAAAGTTTTACAGTGTTCCCTATACTCTGCTCTTGCAAGTATCCTCACTACTCTTTTTTGTAATTTAAAAATTCGATCTGCGTAAGAAGAATTACCCCAAACAGTTATTCTGTACTGTAAATGGCTATGAAATAGTGCAAAGTAGCACATTCTAAGGGTATTTTTAGGAATCATATAAACTAAGTTACGTATTAAAAATATACTTGTAGCAAGTCTAGAACTTAAGTAATCTATATGAGCACTCCAATCCAAACTATCGTCTATAAAGATTCCTAATAGTTTAACACTATTTTTTAAGATATACTTTCAATCAGAACTAAAAATCAAATTCTGATTTTTCTCTTCATTTAGCATTAGCACATTATGTGAGAACCAGTTTTTTGCTTTCTTGGTATCACTATCTATTTTAATTTTTAAATTATTCTGATTAATATCAGTATTTATGAGAGTTGTATCATCTGCGAAGCAAACACATTTTATAGGAAAAGTATAGTGAAATAAATCGTTCAGATAAATAATAAACAAAGTGGGTCCTAATATCGAACCTTGAGGTACACCATATTCGACAGTGTTAAACTCAGAATAGCTGTTATTAAGAAAAACTGCCTGTTTTCTATTTTTTAGGTATGATCTAAATAGATTAAGAGTGTTTCCCCTAATACCGTATTTATGCATTTTTTCCAACAGTAATTCATGCGAAACACAGTCAAAAGCTTTGGATAAGTCACACAATGTCAAAGACACAAAATGACCTTCCTCCAAGCCATCAAGTATATCTCTCACAATTTTCTGTATAGCTCGTGTAGTGCTACACTTTTTTCTAAAGCCATATTGGTTACAGTGAAGTACTTTGTGTTTTTCTAGATATTCTACCAAACGAACATTTAGAATACTCTCAAAAATTTTGCCGAAAATGGGAATGATTGAGATGGGACGGTAATTTCCAATTTCATCTAAAGCTCCCTTTTTGAACACTGGTAGCACTTTTGTTACTTTTAAAACATCTGGGAAAACATCATGTATTATTATCCGAATGTGGAGAGATATAAAAAACCAAAATTTATTTAATTTTTACTGTTTGTATTTTGAGAACTATTTCCGAATGTAAATTGAAACGTCAATAAACGTATTTTAACCTTTAATTGTGGCTTATTCCCATTTAAATAGACTTTACAGAATTATTATAATAATATTATTATTATTATAATGATCATGTTTCACTAATTGACATATTTAAATTCTTTAATAAAGCTCATGTTGATTGAGACTGGCTGAATGACAATTATCCAAGCCAAAAAAAAACTTATTACTATATACTAGTACTATACTTATTCCATATATTATACTAGTTATACATTTGTGAATAAAGAAGGGAATATTGTTGCTTTTGAGGATAAGTTTTTTATGATTACTGAAATTCAAGCTACAATGGACGATATTTTCTTTACGGTAGCTTTTCATTTATCCAGATTTATAAAAATCTCATGTGTAATAATTTAATAAAGCGTATACCTAGCTTATTTTGTTTGATAATCCAGAAACTTTTTCTCATATAGCCATGAAAAACAATTAATCATTTTTATGCAAACTATTGGACAGAAATTACATGAAAATCAAACATAGCACATGTCAATAACTAGAATAAATATGGCTTTAATTGATATGGAACTAAATGAACTGGAAAAATAATCGTATAGTTAAATTTGTCGGAAACGAGGTACTGCAGAAGCATTAATGAGTTCATTGTTCGAAGTAACGTGCACGTTATGTTTAAACGTCACTACTGACAAATTATACTCAACGAAAACTCTCGTTTTATTGCTACGCAGAGAGTAGAAAGAACGACTAATTTGTATTTTATACGAGGTATTACATATTTCAACAGAGCTCTAGAAATGCAATTTATGTTTCCTTTTTTTTTCTCGGGACTTTTATTTTCTATATTTTTCTAGGATTTTAGATGCCTCATGCGAAAAGTTAATTATTCAATTTTTTTCAGAAACAGTTTCAAGAAAAATTCGTTTGGTGGATAAAGCAATTGACATTCAATAAATCAAACTTTTTTACATAAAAAAAAATAATAAACTAGTATTTAGTAGATCGCATACAAAAGTTTGCTTTTGAATTGCTGCGTCAAAATAAAGTTAAAGTTTAAGTACACACGCTGGCGTATTTTGTACATAGACATATTATAATAAATAGACTTAAACCGTTGTAATACCGACCCGTTCCCCCACTGCGACAGAGAAGACTGGCGCAAAGCAGTCACTGGATCTCTTTGTAATGATCCGGATTTGTCGACCTCGTGACCTTCTCATTGGTTACTAAGGTCACGTAGTCGATAAACCTCATAATACTAAGAATACAATATATGCTCACTTGCCGTTCTAATTTTGATCGACTTTGCGCATCGCGTCATCCTGAGACAAGGAAAGGGAGGGGACTTGTTGTATCATATTTTAACGATGCATTATGCAATTATGGCAACGTTGTTCCATTACTGTAATGAACAACTTCAAAACTTAAACTGTTAACGGTAAGTATACATTGATGCCATATCTTGCACTAAGAAGTCATAACTAGTTTACTTTCTGTAAAAACGTGGTTTGAAAATTAATAAGTAATTTGTAAAATTAATTAAAGAAATATATGAATCTACAATTTGATTGTGTGTATTACAAACAAAACAAATATTGCTACAAAATATAAATTAAATATTCGTTATCAACATTATGATTTGTGAGGTTATGGGCGGTTTTATTTAACACCAAGCACACAAAAAATTTTTTCTCCGTCTTTAGCAAGAAATTATGGAGTCCTGTACTCCATCTACTTCAACAAGCTCTGAAATTCTCTCAGGGACCTGCCACCTTTGCAGCAAAACATTTAAAAATGTAAAATACGAAATTGTCATATCAAAAGAAAGCATAACATAGATGTATCCAAGAAGAAAATGAATTAGTTTGTCCGTTATGTGAGCAAGAAACTAATTGTGAAAGTCATAAGAAGTTACGGAAACATCTCAATCACCACCAGGTGAATATTGAACTAATAACTTTTGAAATTTCTAGTAAACAAGAATAAGAGACATGGAAAGGTATGCAGAAAATTTAGACAAGTTATACAATGAGTAGAGTGGCTAAGGGAAATGATTATAAGATATTATACTATGAGTGTAACCGAAGTAATATCAATGGTAGGTGCAATACTTTGTTACTTGTATTATAATAATTGTATTATAATAATTAAAGCTTATTCTTGTCTATCTTTAGGATATAAGGCCAACCATAAAATTAGGACATAGAAATCTGGTGGATCAATTAAAATTAAAGGATTGTGCCCTTCCAGGCTGCTCTGTATACTGAGAGATCAAGGACAAGTTTTTATCAGTTATTGGAAAACACATGCTGGACATAAAGAAGAATTAAGAACCATGCATCTCTCAAAAGCACAAGAAAAAAACGATTGTAGAGAAGTTAATATCTGGGGTGTCACCCAGCAGAATTTTAGATGATTTAAGAAAATTGGAAACACCAAAACTAGAAAGACTTGCCCTATTAACAAGTCAAGATATCACAAATTTGCCCAGAAAGTATAATATACACAAAAAACAGGATCAAAATGATATGGTAGCAACAGCCTTAAAGGTTCAGGAATGGAATGCTAACAACAAGAATTATGCTTTCTTATTCAAGAAATAAGGTAAAACACCAAAAATTTTTAATACCTACCACATTTACACTACTTAATCTTGTGTGGCTGCTCATGTAACAATCCTTTTTATACAAGCAATAAACATTTTTAAATAATATAACTGCTAAGTTTGTAGTTAATGGCCTTTTACATAGCTAATTTTATTGTGGAGGTGGTGATAGTTTATAGGTCAAATTTACTGCTTTGTTACCTTTGCCTCCCTCATGTAATAAATCTCACTTGTCAAAATCAACAACTTTCACCCCTTAACTAACTATAGAGTTTTAAGTTACTTTCTTTTTATCATCATCATCGATACAACTTTTTTTTGGTTCTTGGTCTATTTAAGAATACCTCCCAATTCTATTATGTATTTTATAGTATGTTTATTATTATTATTATTATTATTATTATATAACAAATAAGGGCAGAGGAGCGAGCTCCTATTATGCCCAAAAAGCAAAAATAAACAAAAATAAAATAGATCCTTATAAAACTAATACTAATTGTAAAGTTAAGTAGTTAAACAATTAACGAAAATTGAATTGTGACACAATAAATAAATAAATAATGCTGTCCGAGAAAAAATATCCTATCCTATAAAAAAAAATAAAGTGCTGTCAAGTTTGTTTTTAAAGATGTTAACACTAGCTGCCGATATGGTGTTTTGATCCAAATTGTTCCATATATTAAAGATTCTGTTTGGCAAGAAGTTCGCCCTGGACCTTGCAGTAGTTTGTTCCCTCTTTAATTTGTATTGATGGCCTCTTAATCTATCGTCTTCATTCAAAGTAAATATGTTGTTTAGGTTCCCAAAATTATGTTTTAAAATACGAAAGGACATAATTAGGTCACCTCGAAGACGTCGCTGCTCGAATGTCGTAAGATGAGCCATGAATAGTCTATCTTCATAGTTAGGTCTTACACGGCCGTATGCCAGTCTTGTGGCTTTACGCTGAACGTTTTCAAGTAGAATTTTATCGCGACTAAGATCTGGATTCCACACTGGTCCGGCAAACTCAAGAATAGGCCTAACGTATATTGAGTAAAGTTTACTAACAGAGGTTAGAGATATGCGTGCAAAACACTTACGAATCAAAAACAGTTTCGAGTTAGCACGTTTACACACCGAAATTTTTGTCAAATTTTTGATTTTTAAAAGTGCCATGTAATGTTTTATTTGTTCCTTATATATACTCTTCAGTCTTCCTCTTGTTTTATGTCCAGCTGACATTTATTTTTGAAGGTATTTCATGTTCCACATGTCCCTTCTACTGAAGCTGTCCCATTTGTATGAATGTTATGATATCCAGATCCCGGTATACAATTTTCTTTTACTCATTTATATGTGTGGTTTAAGATTTTTTCCTTGGATAATTGTTTGGATTAGATACCCTCCATTTAGGTTATCATATTCACTTTTAACATCTATGATAAGATTGTGTTTGTTGATATTGCATTTAATTGTTTTGAGAATTTACTGTAAAAAAATATATTTGTACTTGCCTAAAACTTTTTCTGCATATGATCTCATAAATTATGTTAGACAGTATCTTGCATGCTGTGTTCAGAAGCATGATTCTGTGGTAGTTTCTGTATTCCAACTAGTCTCTTCTTTTTGTATTGATACAGTATTCCATTTATCAGGTAATTGTTGGTTTTTCAATAATATGTGGTTTGCTTTCAGTATCATCAAATGATATTTAGTCTGATGATGCTGCTTTATTATATTTTAGTTTATTTATTGCTGTTCAAATCCTAGCCATTGTTGGGAGATTTTTTCTCTGTTATGTTATGTTTTTCCTTATATTGTTCTGTCCATCTTTTTATTTCGTGTTGTCAATGTAATGCTGGTAATCTCAGTACTTCATGGTCCTAATTTTAAATTCTGATCTTCATTTGATTATTTTCATGTAGGACTTTTTTGCCACTGCTCTTTTACTTAGATTTTGTAATTCTTGAAGTTATTGTCTATCTATACTTCCCTCATTTTTTTGTGCACTTGTTTCTCTTCCTTTCATAGCTGTTTGTCTTCTGCTTTTACTTACCTGGTCCTGTGTCACTGCTGCTTTATATCCTGTGTTTTTTCTTTCAGTTAGTTTTCTTCAAACCATTCACTTCTTTGTTTTTCCTCCATGCCTAATACTTTTTGAGTGCATATTTTATGGCTTTTTTACAGGATTACTTTTCCTCGTTTATGTTTTCATGACTTGCTTTATTTTATAGTCTGTTGTTGAAGATTCTTTTGTTTTGTCTTCAGAAGGTTCAAAATCTCCATTTGTCCTCAGATCTATCATATCATGGGCTCAGTACTATAACTAGGTAACTCCAATTATGGGAGTTTTAAATTATCTACTTATTAGTACTGTAATTGACAGAGTAAGCTTAAAAAATAGAAGTAATGATTATCAAAATATTCAAAAAAAATTCAGTTTCTTAACATTTATCTCGAATTATCTCTAAACTATAAATTTTAAGTAAACTATAATTTTGGTGGTTTATTTTTATTAGGAGAACAACATGAAGTACTCAAAAAAGAAGATTTTGTCTTAGGATTTATGAATTCTGTAATGGAAGATGAATTACGAAAATTCTCTAGCATAATTTGTATGGATGGAACACATTGCACTAATAAGAGAGGGATGGACTTAACAATAGTTCTCATTAAGGATGACAAAAATGCAAGTTTTCCAGTTGCATTCTCATTATCAAACAGATTGGACCAACAAGTTCAACCTAGTGACAATTTATGACTGGTAAGAATAATTTTCAAAAACCTTTAGGTGCCCTCAAGAATAAGATGCAGACCGAAATTCAGGCAGACCATTTCATAAGTGATGATGATCCTAAATATTATAATGCATGGGTGAAGATAATAGGAAATCGACCAAGATTTAGTTTTAATAAACTAAATAAATAATAAATAAGTTATAAAAGAATATTTATAACCAAAATTTTATATTGTGACTACGTACATGTTTTGTAACTATTTTAACATAATTTTATTTAAATGTTTATGTATGTGTGTTCTAAGTGTTTTATGTCTGTTAAAGAACGTTTTAAATCAATTTTTGGATAGTTTTCCCCATAGTTGTAGGGGTAAAATGAGTTTCCAGTTTCATTTAATAAACATCAAGACAACTAACCTCAATTAGTGTAAGAGGCAAAGTAAATCTTACTCTGTAATTTATACTAATTCTGTTTATTGTAGCACCCTGATGATGCAAATAAAGATTTGCGAAAGCTTGGTTAACTAAAAAGAGTACTTCTTTGTCCCATCTTCCGCTGCACACACCAAATATCGGAATTGTATATATATATATATATATATATATATATATATATATATATATATATATATATATATATATATATATATATATATATTTAATATAAGTATAAGACAACTGTGTGAAACTGAGTGTAAGACATTGTTTTGTAGAGTGTGTAAAATTTGTATTCATCTATACCAGTGTGATTGTGCTGAATATGTGGTGAGGAATACCCTGTGTAAGCATGCGCACTTGGTAAAAATATATGAGGAGCGTGTTGGTACTAACTCTGTTTTAGATGATGCTGCAAGGTGTTTGGGAGAAAATTTAATTATCAAATCAAGTCATGAGGAGGAAATTAATGAATTTATCAGAAATAAGCTGGAACAGAGAAATGTGATCCAGGAAAACACTATCCAACATCTTCCAGGATTAACAGGATCTTACAAAGAAACGAAAAATGGAAAAGCAGCAATATTTTCCTTCCAATAAAAACAGAAACTGATTAAAAATTAAATTTGAACAATTCTTGTAGCTCACATGTATTTTTTGTTTTTGTATCTGTATTGAACCTGTATTATATCTGAAATCTGTATTATAGCTTTATAGGCTTATTTACAAGAAAGTTAATTTAACATTATGTTTACTTGATTAGTGATAGTAAAATTTCATAAAATATATGTATTCATGCTTAAGTTAGGTCTGAATTTTAAATTGTGTTAAGTAATTATGTTATTTGTAGACTTTTATATTAGAGTTGTATTTTGAAGTAGGGATGTACTGGGTCCTAGGCGGGGTTTAGAGGGGTTTTACCTTCCCCGTTGCACCAATAAGGCCCCCCTCAAAGAATAAATTTTAAAAATAGCTATTTAGTGTTTTATTTGATTTGCAATAGTTATTTCCAGTAAACATTTGCTTAATTTTGTTCAGAAAATTTTTCACCACAAGGTGAAATCTAACACAAATTAGTTCAACTTTCTAGAAATAAAAGTCAATTTGGATATATATAAGGCAAGTTGAAAATAGCAATTTTTATTATAAAACAGCTAATGGAAAATTTTAAAGTTAAAGGAAAGACTACATAATTTTTATTAAACTTGAGATGGCATATGCCTACAAAAAAATTAAAACAATAATACCTACATATTTAATAAAAAAAAACAGCACTAGGATATCATACAGTCAGTTTATTCCTAAAATATGAAGTACTAATACCCAAGTTTAATTTTAATTAACATGAAATCTGCCAAATTTCAATATACACCTACAGATCAATCACAGCAAATGTACCTTGTTATTTTCAGTGTAGGAAAATTAAACACATTTCAAATAAAACTGTAATAAGTCTGCTTAATCCTAAAATACGAATATTATCCTCTTCCTACCAATACCATATATTCTAGCGGTTTCTACATTAAATTTGTCTCGCTGAATACATTTGGAGACCCATAGTTTATGCATTTGTTTGTCTCTAGGAAACCCAAAAAAACTACATGTCGAAAAAGTTTTACTTTTTTTATTATTATTGTTTAAACAACCCACCACTGCACAATACATTATGGCAAACAAATAATTATTAGTCTTTTTTATAAAGTAGCTCCAGGTAGTCCAGAGGAAGTTGCCTACCACAAACAAATTAGATGATAAATATTACCATAGTAAACTGAATGTTTTCCCCACAAGATTTATATACCAATATAATATACAAAGACTTTAATACATCAATAAATAAATTTAAAAATCATTTACTACATTTTAAAATTTACAGGATAGAAAACTCGATTAACACAACACAGCAACATAATAAACATGAACATAGCAATTAATTTGCTGTCATTACCCTTGTCTCAGGATTACGTCACAGTAAGATGCGCGTTGACTTATCTTGTTTATCTTAGTATCATGGATAAACCTGGTAAATTGGAAAGAGAAGCAGGGACTGTTTTGCATCAGTTTTCTCTGCCGCACTAGAGGAACGCAACTGTATTGCAGCAATGGGTCTATTTGCATTATATGTCTATGATTTTGTATGCTATATTTGATAATTTATAAAAATAAACATATTTTAAAATTCAAAGGCCGCCCTTATTCACGTATTTAATTTAACACCGGAATATGTTTTAAACAATATTTTTAATTTATTTTTAAATTATTCAAATGTTGGCAAGCTTAATCTTTTATATTGCATCTATACAACCTAGTCAATTATCCCATATCTTACAAATTTTTAAAATTAGAGAACATGATGAAATTATGTTTTTGGATAGAATTATTCTTTTTTTTTCTTTGAGTGCCTCTCCTATCGGAGATTGAATATCATTATGGCGATTCTAATTTTATTAACTGCTGTCTTGAATAATTCGTTAGTGGTACAGCCAAACCACTCTCTTAAATTTCTCATCCAGGACATTCTTCTACGGCCTGGATTTCTGCGTCCTTGGATCTTTTCTTGCATTATATTTTCTAGGAACGTGTACTTTTGTCGTCTCATCAGGTGGCCTAAGTATTCAAGTTTTCTCTTTTTTATATTCATAATAACTTTTTGGATCGTTATTTATTCTGCGTATTACCTCTTCATTTGTAATTCTATCCACCCAATTTATTCTTAGTATACGGCGGTAGCACCACATCTCAAAGCTTTCAAGATTTTTAATATTTCTCTGTTTAAGAGTCCATGTCTCAACACCGTAAAGCAAAGTACTGAATACATAGCATTTTGACATTCTAGTTTGTAGATGAATACTAATATTACGATTACAAAATAATTTTTTTATTTTTATAAAGGTAGACCTGGCAATTTCAATACGTCTTTTTCTCTGGTGATTTTGGTCACCCGTTTCATTAATGAGGATTCCCAAGTATTTGTATTCGCATACTTTTTCAAGTTGGGTACCGTTTATTGTGATACTGGTGTCATGAATTGGATTTTTACTGAAGGACATATATTTGGTTTTTTTGACGTTCATCCTTATGCCGTAGTTATTACATATCTCATTCATACTTTTAACTAGATGTTGTAGATCTTCCACTGGTCTTGCCATTATCACAGTATCGTCAGCATATCGAATGTTATTGATAACTTCTTTATTGACTATTATCCCTTCGTTTGCATGTGAGAGAGCTTCTTGGCATATTTGTTCGCTGTAGATAATAAACAAAAGCGGTGACAATATACAACCCTGTCGTACTCCCCCATGTATTTCTATTTCGTTCGATGTTTGGTCTTTTACCTTTATATTAGCTCGCTGATTCCAGTACAGCTGATTTAATATTATTTGCATGTCTCTGGTGTCGATGTTCTTACCTTCCAGGATTTCTTTGAGTTGATTGTGGCATACTTTGTCAAAGGCCTTATCTTGTACCTAATCCTTTTCTAAATCCCATCAGCGTATCGTTTATATCGATATCTAACTTTTGATAGATTCGGTTGTGGATGACCCCAAGAAATATTTTAAGCAGGTGACTCATCAAGGAGATTGTTCGATGATCTGAACATTGCATTGCCTTAGTTTTCTTCGGTATGGTGACAAACGTTGACAGCAACCATTCTTGAGGTATTATACCAGTACTGTATATTGTATTGAATAGATGTAATATTATGGTTACGGATTTATCATTCAAAAGCTTCAACAGCTCTGTAGGAATTTCATCCGGTCCATTTGCTTTTCCATATTTAGCGTTTCTTATTGCGTATTCTACTTCTTCTTTCAATATTTCTGGCCCAGTTGCATTGATTATCTGAGTTAAGTTGTTTCTATCGCCTTCAAATAATTCATTTAGGTATTCTGTCTATATTTTTATTTTATACTCCAGATCTACAATAAAATTTCCATCTTTGTCTTTAAGTTTGCCTATTTGGCGTCTCTTTATGCTTCCTGTTATCTCATCTCCTTTACTTTTTTGTGTATATTTAACGCATCGTACTTTTTCTCATAGTTCCATTAAACACTCAGTTCTTTAATTCACTCCTCTTTGGCTTCTTTTATTCTCTTTTTTATGTGTTTATTTACTTCTTTGTATTTGTCTACGTAATTCTTCATCTTTCCTCTTTGTTCCATCAAGTCTAGTATATCTTGTGTCATCCATCCCTTATTCTTTGTTGCTATTCTTGTAAGATGTTTCTTTGCTGCTGTTTGTATAGCTGTATTTATGTACTTTAATTTTTTGTTAACGTTATGTGTATCGTTAATTTGTTGCTGCACTGAATGGAGGTTTTCATTTATTTCTTCTCCTGTTTCTTGTCGTATATTTTTGTTTCTAAGTTTATTTAAATCTAGTGCCTTTCTGTGTGGTCTTCTAATCTTTTTTGGTCTCGCCTCTATGACAGTAAATACCGGGTTATTATCTGAGCCTATATCAGCTCCTGGGTACGTCTTAGTACATTTAACAGCATTAAGATACCTCCTTGCTATCATAATGTAGTCTATTTGATTTCTCACTATTTTTTCTTTGGTATGTTGTGGAGATGTCCATGTATATAACCGTCGAGGAGTTAATTTGAAAATGGTATTTGTTATTACGAAGTCTTCACTTTGGCAAAATTGAATTAATCGATCTCCTCTGCCATTTCTGTTTCCACGCCCATAATTTCCTACTTGTTCCCCACCTTACCTTGATCGACCTTGGCATTAAGATCGCCCATTATTATGTTGATGCGTTGTTTTTTTATTGTTTTCAGTATTTCTTTTAAATCGTTGTAGAATTGTTCTATTTCATTGTCATATTTATCTGCTGTTGGTGCATAGACTTAAATAAGATTAAGGTAAGGTAAATAAGACAGAGTAATAAAATACGTCATTATTTCGTGTTGAACATTTCCCAGATCCTGGTCATTGGGTATCGCTGATTCCTAAAACATCGATGTTTAGTCTATTCATTTTTTGTTCAACATTATCCAGTTTTCCTGCAGAAAACAAACTTTTAACATTCCATGTTACAACTCTTAAAGTTGTTGGTTTCTGCGCTCTTGTACAAGGATTTCGCATGTTTACGACCAAGTGCGCCTTGTAGTCTTGTGTTTTTCTCACTTTGCCGGACCTTGGTATCCTATTCCCGTGTTCAGTAGGATTTCCAGTATTTTTGTTGTACACCTTAATGACTTAACTAGGGGTACTCTATGAGTCTTTAATGCAGTGGTTCCCCATTGCCTTCTGCATCCTTCCGCCGTTGACCATCCTTGGTTCATCCGCCTTCGAGACCTATTTCTCGATCTCTGGACAAAAGAGTGCCCTTCCACATATTAGCTCCTCCACCCGAAGCCGTTGGCCAGTAAATGGTGGGATCGCTTATACCGGCAATCATTCTTGAAATTATTAAAGAAAAGCAGAGTCAAGCAAGTCCAAGTTGTGTTAATGGCCATGTTTCATTCAATCGTTTCCACCTCTCCACCGCTAACTATTCTTATGACCCATATCCTCTACATCTTCTCTTACACCAAAAATTTTAACTAATTTTACTCCTTTTGCCATTTATTTACTTTCTGCTGTCACTTTAAGCCATATTTTTTAAATGCATTTAACTTTTCTATCAGTCCCCAGCTCTTTCCAGTATTTTTAAACTTCACCTCTGACCCTTACGCCTAATGTTTTTGTCTCACAAATCTTTAATTTATGGATTGTATAATTTCATCTAGAAAGAGGATAAAACCAGATCTTTTGTGATATTCTTCTGAGGTGGAGACTGATACAATATTTTTCTTTATTTGATAAATTAATGTCCTTGGAATGGACATATTAATACCAAATATTAAATACATTTCAAAGAGCTGATAGTTCCTAAAAAATATTGGTAAAAGTTTCATCTGCGTTTTGTCTCGACTGTTTTAATGATTATTACTATTTAACTGGGAATAAGCCACAATTAAAGATAAAAATACGTTTATTTAATAATATTTAATAATCAAGGCCATGAAATGTTAGAATAAGTGAACATCAATCTTATATTAAAAATAGAGAATTTGATAGATCTCAAATATGTAAACACTCATGGGATAATGGACATAGGGTTCAATGGAATAATTTAAATGTAGTCCTAAAAGAAACGGATGGTAAAAAAGAAAAATCAAAGAAGCGGCTCTAATTATGCTAAATGAGGCCAACTGTGTCGTAAATTCCTCGGCAGAATGTAGTAGGATCTGGTTACCAATATTGAAAGAGAAAGTTATTAATAAGAAAATACCAGTATTAGTAAGTCAGTAACATATAGAGGATACATCATTTATGTTTTTTAAATAACGTAACATATAAAATCAGAATTTTGATGTTTGTTGAAGGTAAACTAAATTCACTAACAAATACTTACAATGTCGGTATAGTATTATGAGGTTTTTTTCCTGGTTTTTCCCTCATAATTTACTATGGAATCACTAACAGGAGAATTTTACTGTCATCATGTCATGTGTTTATCTTTTTAAAAACGAATTACATGCTATGATTTTTTTCTGACGGATATTCTCAAGTTAAAGTTGATTTCATGTAATCGAATGAACTATCTTATAAGTAAAGTCGACCCAGGAGCGCAACTCAACAATATTAGCAGTATCATTTTAAAGTCGTCTACTTTAAAATGCATAATGTATGTCTGAATTGTCAATATAAATAAGTTAGATAAAATTAAATTATTAGAAGAATTTTTCACTATGTAACAAAAAACAAAATTTGTTTAATTTACTGTTTGTATTTTGAGAACGATTTCCGAAGTGGAAATTGAAACGTCAATAAACGTATTTTTATCTTTAATTGTGGCTTTAATTCCCAGTTAAATAGTAATTAATTTACAATGCCACGAGAAAATAGCTTCAGAACAATATATTTTAATGATTCTTTCGTTTTTTTCTGCAGATTAAACAGCTAAACGGAAGTCGCGATTTTTTGTTTAAAGGTTCTTACTAAGCAGTAAAGTGAGTTTGAACACCGAGTTAACCACAGAGACATTCTAAAAAAGTCAGATTTACAAATTGCAGCTGACAGCGACTGAGAATCATTGGCAGTTTTGTTATCAGTACAGTTTGTCATGACATCCAATTCTTTAATGATGACAGAAATTAAGAAAATAAATGCAAGAACTAAGTCATGCCTTTGCATTCATCTTGTTGTATAGAATCTGTTTAGTTTTTTTACTTTCGGCTTCTGATCTAAGTGTCCAATTTGACTTTTTTGACTAAAACATTTTGCCGCATCCTTGAGAAATCGCATGATAAAAACTAGAACTGAGAACAACAATGCTCATAGAATAGCTCTGGGATGAACAAGTCTCTCAGGCTGGGTTTAATTAAACTGCTTGAGTATGGGCTACCGCTTAACTTTCAGTATGGAGTTTTACTCTTGGAGTTTTACTCTTACCCGTATTAAAATAAAAGAACTTTTTTTTTTATTAGCATAGACTTTTAGTCATTCAGCCAGACTCAACATGGTAAAAAAAAGTTGTCTGAGTTTATATTAATAAATATACAAAACAAAGAACAGGTAAACAGAGTCACTCACTTCTCGCCTAGGGGCCCATCAAGGCATTTTTTTTAAGACATACAACACTAGGCCACGGTAAGAGGGGAATTTGACAATTGGGTAAGAAACAAAGATTACTTTATTAACTAATGCATAATTATTTACATGGTTATTTTACTATCCTTTAAAAACATAACTAAGGAATCATACACTGGTCTCGAGTCTAGTGATAATAAGTACTGAAGGTTCCAAGGGCTTATATATTGTATTTATGTAAGTTATTTATTAATCTTGCTGAAATTATAGTATTTCTGGGCAACTGAAAAATATATGACCTAGGTTTCCTTCTTCTGTACAAAATTCACATCGATCATTATCTAAAACCTTGAGTTTAAATAAATGTTTGGGGTAACAAGCATGTCCAAATCTCAGTCTAATGATCGTGGTAACATATTTTCTAGGTACATTAAAAGACTTATACCAAGGTGTTTTAGGAATATCTGTTTGAAGAGAAGTGTATCTATTTGGGCTAACAATGGAATATTCCTTCCATATATTATCCCACCTTTGATATAATCTTATTTTTAAGAAAGCCAGAAAGTCGCAAGCCGTGATTTTATACGAACTTTCTCTACCAGATAAAATACTTTTCTTTGCTAATTGGTCTACATGTTCATTATTTTCCAAACCTATATGTGCTTTAATCCAAACAAAGACCACATTTTTGCCCCTTGTTACTAACTTTTGTTTGATATCCTTAATTTTGTAAATATAAGGGCAACTGTACGTATTTGGCAATCCCGGTTTCCCAATAGAGGTCGAAACTGATAAAGAATCTGATAATATCACTATATGATCCGAGCTACTTTCTGTTGCATAAAGTAAGGCCTCATATATTGCAAGAGCTTCCGCGGTAAAAATAGAGGTCTGGGAGTTTAACTTAAATGTGTGTTCTATTCGTTCCAACGGGACAAAAAAAGCACATCCAGTGCCGTTTGATGATTTGGAAGCATCAGTATATATAACGACGGAGTTTTTGAATTCTGATAATACTGAGTGAATAATCTGTCTGTTTATGTGTATATTGTCACTATATTTTGGTACCATGATATCTGTATTTGCACAATATGTTGCATATGAAATATTTTGAAGTGTATACGTAGCTTATCTATCTCTTTTATTGCTTCCATATTATGTTGCAGGGCTTCGCAGACTAAAGGCGATTTTTTTTTCCAGTATTTAGTAGACAAATCATAGCAATTCAAAGTCAAGATCTTTGTGTATAAGGATTGATTTTTTATATATGTCTTGACCAGAAATTTTTCGGACAGGAAGTTTCGTCTGATATTTAAAGGTGGTTCCAAGGCTTCCAAATACAAGGGTTGAATTGGTGTGGACTTCATAGCACCTAAACATATACGTAAAGCTGAATTGTGTATTACGTTAATTTTATTTAGCAATACATTACTGGCTGATCAATAAAATATGCTTCCGTAATCAAAAATGGAGCGGATATACGCTCTGTAGAATAATAAATTTACATCTACATCAGCACCCCACCACGTTTTTATTAATCGATTTAAGGAAATTTATTCCCTTGTTGCATTTGTTTAACATATCCTCAATATGATCCTTCCAAGTCTAATGTTTGTCAAGTGTCATCCCTAAATATTTGACCTTACTTTTTAGTGGATATTGATGCTCTCCTAATTTAATTATTTGATCGTTAGGTTTATAATGTCTAGTAAAAATGCAAACCTGAGATTTATTGCAAGATAATTCAAAATTGTTTTTTATGGAGCCATTTTTGTAGTAGCTGATAGATACTATCCAAGTTTTTAATTGCTGTTTGATATTCTTTGTGTTCTGTGTAAATGCAGAAATCATCTGCATATTGTATGAGGTTGAAGGGTATGTTATTTATTTTAATATTGTACAAGTCCGCTACGTACATATTAAACAGATATGGCTCAATACAGAACCCTGAGGTAATCCTTTGTTTACGATTCTGGGACCTATGAGCATTTGTTCTTTTCTTAAATAAACTAATCTGTTTGAGTATAGATTAACAATACTAGCGGCAAATTGGGCTGGAATTTGAAATATTCTTGTCATTTTTTCTTTAAGTGCTATTAAACACACAGAGTCATAAGCACCTTCTATATCAAGAAATAATGCTGGTAAGTAATTGTTTCGGGAATAATTGTTTTGAATGTCTACAACTAAGGTAGCCAATGCATCCAAAGTACCAAAACCTTTCCTAAATCCGTATTGTTCTTTGGGTAGAAGGTTCTGCTCTAGTAACCACCATTCTAACCTAGCCTTAATTAAGCTTCAACTAATTTTAGATTTTTCCCAGGTTTGGGTATAGGAATGGCAATAATATGTCTGAAGGCTGAAATGTTAGAACCTTCTCTAATTATCTGATTAAAAATATTTAGAAGTAACTCTTTTGCATTATTTGGTAAATTCAGTAGCATAACATATTTGATTTCATCATAACCAGGAGAAGTGTTAGGACGATCACTAAGGGCACAGTCCAATTCTAGCATTGTAAATGGTTTTAAGAGAAAATGACTATGATTCGGATTGAATAACATCAAATCTTCGTGATTGTTCACATATGGTGGTGCAATTTTGTCCAAAAACTCTTCTGTCCACGAACCTTCCAGTGGTAATGGAGCATTGACCATTTTCCTGTTCATCCCTTTTCGCTTGATTCCAAATCGAGGTAGGCGATGTTTGTTTATTTAATTTTGAGCACCAATCAACCCAGCTTTGTTTGGCTTTCGATTTCAATAATTCTTAGCTTGAGCACTAGCTTGTTTACATTTAATAAAATTTTCAACTGATGGATCATGCTTGTATTTTATTAATGCATTTTTCCTTTCTGCAACAATGAGATCACATTCTGCATCCCACCACGGTGAAGGAGTCCGTTTTTTACACTTAAAGGGTTTATATTGGCAAATACATTGTATGGAAGCTTTATTGATACAGTCTAATAAAATATTATATTTTTCTTCAGCATTTGGGGATATAGGTCCACTTTCATTTAACATATTCTCGATTATTTCAGCGTACATATCCCAATTGGCTTTCTTAATATTCCATTTACTTTTGGGTATATGGTCTCATTAATAACTCTTGAGTATTCGAGTTCTATTTTTACAACAAAGTGATTTGATCCAAGTGTATCAGAATCTACAGTCCAAAATGTCTTAGCAAAAATGGAAGGGGAACAAACCGTAATATCAATCATAGAATCTGAATGTCCTGGATTTCCTTGACAAGTAGGTTGACCGTTATTCATCACAATAAAATCAAGATCCTGTAGGGTCTCTACAATTTGATCGCCAATATTATCATCATTTTTTGATGATCCCCAGAGCGCATTGTGGGCATTCATATCACCCCCAATAATGCAGGGGTGCTTCACTTGGGAAAATAAGTTTTTCCAATCTTCTATTCTGGTTTTGGTTTTTGGACATCTATACACAGAGAAAACTCAAGTATTATCGTAATTAATTTTAATACCACAGGCAAGCAGCTCTTTATTGAAGTTTTTATTTAATTTTAATATTTCAAAACGGATACCCGTTTTTTACCAAAATAGCGACACCAGCAAAACCGTCTGCACGATCTTGACGAACAATATTATAACCTTTAAAATTATATACAACATTACTTTTGAACCAGGTTTCACTTAAAAGAACTATATCAACATCTTCTTTATTAAGAAAATTGAGTAGGCTGTTTTTATTTGCAACAGCTGATCTAGCGTTCCATTGCATAATTTTAAGTTTAGTGTTTAAGGCCACAAATTTAAGTACTTTTAAAAATATCCTCGAGAACAGTATACAAACCCTTAGCTAACAAATTATTATCCAGTGTTTTTACATCCTCAACTGATTTGACATTTTTTATAAATTCAGAAAAAAAATTGACTAACGAAATAACTATCTTGTTTTTTTCACCATCTATTGAACTATTAGGTTTATTGGGATTAGGTGGTAGAGGTTGTAACGGACCAAATCTAAAAGGAAAGGTGGTAGAATCTGTAGGGGATTGTGAAACAGGAGTAGACACTTTCCTTTTTTTTATGTGCATAATGTTCAGTATTAATCTTACTAGGTCCAGGATGAGCAAAGTTTGTTGATTTTTTCATATACGGTCTTGGAATGGTAGGATGAGATGACGTAATGTCATCAGATACATTAGGTAGTTTTGGAAAATTTTCTTCAAGGTTTGACAATAACGAAAATTTATTATTACTAACAAATCAGGAAAAAGATGATTCTTTATATCTTTAGGCTTCTAGAAAGGAGATTTTTTGATCTAGCATAATGTTTTTAATTTTTTTTTGTTCCTCATAAACGGGACAACTTTTGGAGATCGAAATATGATCTTTACTTTTACAATATATACAAAAAGTTTTTTTAGTGTCGCATATGTGATTTATCATTTTTAATTTCTGCACATCGTATACAAAATTCTTGTGTGGCCTTGCATTGCTTAGAAATGTGACCAAATTTCAGATACTTGTAGCACTGTATTACCCTGCCTACAAATCTTTCTACTGGCAAATACACAAAATTAACTACGACATAAGTTGGCAAAACATTTCCTTCAAATGTAACTATAATATTTCGTCTGGGGACGTATTCTGTTTTACCGTCTTTATCTACCTTTCTATGCATTCTTTTAATGTCAGTAATTTTAACGGAAGAGTCTATATGTTTTTTTAAATAATCAGTATCATACGTCGTATCTACATCGTGAATTATTCCCTTGATTTCCAAGAGATGGTTAGGGATATAGGCTTTTAAATTTTCATCCTTTAACTTATTATGTGTTACTAGATGATTTGCATTTCCTTTAGATTTTTGATTTTAAGTTTTTGATGCAAAATTTCCCCCACAATCATTGAATGTAAACGAGAAATTTTCTGATTATTTAAATTCTCGATATATACGCAACAGCTATGAAAATCATAATTATTAGACGAAATGTTATAAAGTTTTACTTCCCTTGTTTTGTCAGTTTTATCACCGGAACTCGCACCAATTTCCATGTCATGTTCTGGAGAACTTGTCGCAACACTTAAATCGCACATTTGCGTCTTATTGTTATTTTCCTCCCCCATTAGGGGAGGTAAATCACTTATTTCCACAAAAATTCCAAATATTTAACCGATATATTTACACAAAATTTAAATTATAAATATAAATATTGATTTTTAATCACCGCAAAAACTTATCTGCCGCTTAATGTGATTTTAAGGATCGTCTGTTTACTGTGAATGCTCGCAACGGAATGTAAAAGAACTTAAAAAGTAAGAAACCAAAAATTAATTTAATTAATATTTACAAAAAATATTGTTTAGTTTAATCTATTGTCGTTTTATATTATTGCAAAATCGTCGCAAAATAAAAAACTAGTTGGAGTGTAACACTGACTTTATTAAAAACTGTAACAAAACGCTGTTAAAACTAAACTTATCATCTTTTTGTAGATGAAAACCTTTACGAACAAATTTCTTTTTTTTTTACCGAAATGCTTATAATTGTACATTACTTGTTGATGTCTCGATGTCGTCTCTCGTTCTCTCCTTGGCGCGTACTCTGCTCGCTGAAATACGGCACTTGAAAGCTAAAGCCTGAGCACTTTGATTTATACAATTTATACATAATAGAGACGTTTAGTCAAAAATCCAAATACTTTTTGGTACTAGAGGCCCTACAATAATAAGACTCCACTGCTAAAAATAAAAGAATGTGCTTACGATTTAAAAGTTTATCATCATCTTTCAATTTATTATGTGAGACATGTTTTCCAGAATTTTCTTTTTTAACTATGCCGCTAGAAAAAAGCTTTGCCATAGCTCTGCCCATAAAAGCATATGCCACATTAAGTGTAGCCATAATAAAGGCCCGGCATACTTGTCGTCTTTCCTTGTTGATGGTAAACACGTTGAATATTTCATGGTAAACCTTTCTCTTCTTGAAATTTCAATGTTTTTAGTAATTCTCTTTTTCTATTGTTTATCAATACAACAATTTAAGAAAACTCGTTGATCATCTACCGAAACCATTTGATGGAAATCATTTTAAATTTTTAGTCGGTTATTCTCGGTTTCAGTTTGCTTTATCAGAACACGAAGGATGGTAACATGGGACGTACTGGTTTATGTTTTTCTTCTTCCTCTTAGAGTCCTAACCTTAAAAAAAGAAGAATAGCTTTAGGATAATTGTAAGTTCGCGTCACATCCTTCTAAATAACTAACTTAATTTATTTTCTTTTATTTAATTTTGATCCTTTGATTCTGATATTGTATTGCTAGAGCTCGAACAAGAAAAAGAGGAAGAACTGCTAGAAGTTAAGTCCTCTCCCTACTGGAGAAATCTCTACTCAAGATTGTGCTAAAATAAATTTTTTGTAATATTTATCAATAATGTAAAATTTTATGATAAATTTTAAAATATGACCCCAAACCACTTCTAAATGTTACATGTTAAACTTTTAAAAAATGCAGATATAAAACAAAAATGTGTATTGAGCTTATATGCGATCCATTATAGATAATGGTGCTACTTTTTACGGTTCTGCATCTAGAAATCTTCTAAGAAAAATTGACATTTTTCAAAATTCTGTCTTAAGGGTCTGTTTAGGTGCTATGAGATCTACCCCCATGCAAGCAATACATGTTGAAGCTTATGAGCCTCCTCTTTCGATTAGATGAAATTTATTAAGCGAAAAATGGGTACTTAAAGCCCACTCAACATATCCCAAATTATTTTCCAGTCTACGTCAACTTATCAAATCAGATCTCACTCACAAATATTGGAATAAAAAGCCATCTCCACCTTTGTGCACTGCTTTACAGAACAGTTCAATCTTTTCAAAGAATTTGGCCAAAGTGGAAAAAAAATTAGACTTCTTTGCTCTCTTCCATAAAACTGAAGTCATAATACCCACATATATAGTGACAACAACAAGCAACAATATTTTGAGATCTGTTTTGAACTGTTATAGTGATGCCACAGTTATATACACGGACGCATCCAAATCAATAGAAGGGACTGGCTGTGCCTATTTTCTACCCTCAGAAGGTTCCGAATTTAAGTACAAACCTTCCAATGAGTTTTCAATTTTGTCGGCGGAATCATTGGCCATACTCAAAGCTTTGAAATATGTTAAAAACTCTTATATTAAAAAATCGTTAATTCTTTCAGACTGCCTTTCAGTTCTACAGAACATAAAAAACACTTTTTTGCCCAAAACATTTAGTAATCCTTATATTTTTCTAATAAAAGATTAATTAAAGCACTTAGCAGACTCTGGATCTAATATAAAATTTATTTGGGTTAAGGCACATATTGGGCTCAAAGATAATGAATGTGTAGATTACTTAGCTAAAACCAGTATAATATCAGGCACTTTATTGTCATATTCTTTATGTGTATCAGATGCCATTAGGATTAAAAAAAACAGCTATCGACATGGAAAGATCAATGGAGTCTTTACTGCTTTACAAACCAAACAAGATACACCACTTTACAACCAGTTATTCTACAAACTACTTGGTTTAAGAATTTTAAATCTCCTCGTAAATATATAACCACCATGAATAGACTACGCTTTGGACATGCGTGTTATCCAAGTCATTCATATAAAATAAATGTGATTGAAGATGATAATTGCAAACATTGCGGAAAACTGGGTGATCTTGATCATATCTTTTTTGAATGCCCAAAGTTTCAACAGCATTCCAACTCTCTCTACAAAAAATTAATCAAATTTAATATATATGCTCCCTTCAATATTCAGTCGCTACTGGCGACAGGCGCACAAAATATATATAATATCATTATAGATTTCTTGTCAGACACATGCACGGTTCTATAGAATTTGTAGGTGACATGAAATTTTTCGTGATCGTGTGGAAATTTAGATTTGTATCCTTTGTTTACCCTAAATGTTATAACACCTTATCCGTGGTCCAGTTTTGTTTGTCTACTAAGAATGTCTTGATGGGCCCCTAGACGAGAAGTAAGTGACCCTGTAAGTTTCCTTGTCGTACATTCTTCTATTAATTATCCGTTAGTTTTATTTTAGGGATAGAGTTGTGCATTTATCTGATTGGATAATCTATTGCAACTGGCTGAATGACTAATGTCAATGCCATTAAAAAAAATGTGTATTGCCAAAATTTCAAGAATCTTATACACATTTTTGTTTTCTTCGTTAAGACTAACAATAGACTGTTATGTTCCAGATTTGGACTATCATTTTAAACTTATTTATATTAAAAGCTTTTTCAAAGGGGGAGAATAATAATTATAAAGTCTTTATTTTAGATATAAAGCCACACAATATGTAATTGTATAAACCGTACTACAGTCAATAACATTTATTTGCCAATATCAAACTTTTCCAATTGAACGTCGGAAAAGCAAAAAGTAAAACTTTCATCCGACAATACAACATAAAGCACCGAATGAACATGTTCGGTTAAAACTTTCAAACTCAATATTACTTTAGGCTAAACAGATTCACACGCTGTGCTTTTTCATTGTCCATCGGTTCATCCTTTATGAGAAGTTTTGAGGGCTTCTGGTCGCTTTTCTCTGTGTTCCCAAACCTGTTAAAATAAGGGCGACCTCATAAAAGCCGAAGGGCTCACACTCGTATTCCTGTAGACTATTTTCATTGTGCATTTCCCAAGTGTATTACATTTTCCAAGTAGTAGGAGTTACATGACAAACTCATCCATTCTCCCAGCTGAAACTGAGAATTTCCGCAAATTTTGTCCACCAAGTGAAAGATTAAACTATTAAAGCGGATTCCCGGCAAATGGGTAAACGCCAGCTAAATCCGGAGTTGAATTTTTAAAATAAAATCAGTTTCTACGCAGAACGAGTTTTTTACAGCAACGTATTCTGGTCAAAGCTTTATTAACGGTAGTTGCGAATGGATAGTTTAGCCTGATGGAAACGAGAAGTGGAAGCTTAACTCTAACATCAATTTTATAAAAAGTTCATTTGAAAAATTGCGAACTGGTACCAAAAAAACAGAAAAAATGTTCTGCATCTTTTACCATTTTGTTGTGTTTGCAATTTTTTGTATACATATAGTAGTATCAGTCCTAGTTGTGTACTTTGTTTATGTGCACTGTAGGCCTTATCTCTTCTTTTTCCTAGTCAGTAACTTGTTTTTAAACATTTTGATTTTATGAAATATCTTGTACAGCCAGTTTTCATTTTTAGTATTTCAAAACTATTGGTTTTAATAACGTGGCCGAAAAACTTAAAATGTTTTTAGCTACTATAATTATTAGTAGACTTTGGCAAATATGCAAATAAAATTATCAAATTTGCGCGTCACTATCTAATATCTCTAATGAGTATTTGTGAATTTTGTTTAACTATTACGTAATCTATTATAGTTATATAGATTGATAAGTCTTTCTACGTTATCATTTACGACGTCTTCTCCATAAGGTCCAATTCCGTTTTTGTGGCGCTTGTTTCCTGTTGTTCCATTAAAATTGCCTAACAAAAATATTTCTTGATTATTTCCAACTCTAGTAATAACTTCGTTTAATTTTGCAAAGAATTCTTCTGTTTTGGTTACATTCTCATCCTCTGAGGGAGCATAGATTGCTAGTATTGTTGTTTTTTTTCTAGTGTAGGGTCATATTTACTTGCAGGATATTTTCATCTATTGCAGTCCAGCTGGTAATTTTCCTTTTAAACTTTTTGTTAATAATTACGGATACTCCTCTCGTAGCTCTTTCTTCCTTTGGTATGCCGCTATACAGGTGTATGTAGTCTCCTATCATTACTGATCCAACGCCCCTCTTCTTTGTTTCAGTGAGGGTCACTATGTTGAGGCCAAGTTGTTTCACTTCTTTGATGATCTCTTCAGTTTTGCCCCTTATTTCTGGTACATTCCATGTACCTATCATCATAGTCCTTTTTCGTAGCTATTTTCGTCTTTGTTTAGATCCGTCTATATTTTCGAGGCTTGGTTTGGGATTTTTAGCAGGAGTTTTTTTTTCTAGATATTAAGGAGCTAGTTTAGTGATCCAACCCCCAACCGAGAGTGCCAGGAAATTTGTCTTAAGGTTTTCATCCTTTAGATTGATTGTCTTACTGGACTTCAGAGATCAATCTTCCCCTCGATTTTATACAAGCCCTAAAAACATTGGTGTAGTATATTGTACTAGAGAACAGAAGAACAAGATATAACAAATGTCATGTCAATTGTCTATGTAAAAAAAAGGTTATAATTGTAATCACGGTTCGACTATTAGTTAAAAATATAAGTAAAAAAATTTTGTTTAAATCCTTTATAAAAGGTATATAAAAAACTTTTGTTTTTTTTTTATATACCTTTTATAAAGGATTTTAAACAAAAATTTTTTGTGATATATGGTATACAGCCAGCTACAGGAACTTAGTTTCCTCGTGGAATTTTAAAAAATATAAGTAAAATAAAATCATGTTTAATCCTTTATATTCTTCCTCCACATCACACTAATTTGACGACGAGGTAAATAGAAAAGTGATTGTGTATATTTCAAGGATTTCGTTTATGTACATATTTTTAGAGTAAACATTGCTAAAAATGCCAAAGAGTGGAAACGATATCCAGGCCGGGGAGCCATGTGGATCACAATTACAGCCCATAACAGTTGTACATGCAGGAATATAATATCTTCATTAGCAACGTTTAGAAGTGGTGACGATTTTGAAATATTTGAAGAAAGGTTTAAAACAATATTTATTGGCTAATTTAGTAGAAGAAGGAAGAAAAGTTGCTGTATTATTAACATTACTCAGTGAAGACATTTACAAAGTGTTGAAAAACTTTGTGCACCTAGCAAACCAAAAGAGAAATCATTTGATGATATTATGGCACTATTAAAAAAGCCAATTTAAACCTCGCATTGCGATTTATAGAAGAAGAATAAAATTTGCAACATTGAGACAGGAAGATGAAACTATAAAAGAATGGTATATTAAAGTTAAAAATATGGCAACGCAATGTGAATTTGGTGATAAGTTAATGTATAGAGTACAAGAGAAATTCGTAGTTGGAATAAAACCAAGCCCAATATTGGACCGCTTATGTGAAGAAGATACCCATAGGGCTTTAAAAGATTTTTTTAAAATAGCACTGGCAAAAAAAGCAGCTTTGAGGAAATCCAGAGGAGTGGACATAAATTATTCAGAAGCCAGAAGGGAAGGTGGTAGGAAAATTCAAGTAAGACAACCAAGTTCATCAAATCAAACTTAGACTGGTAGGATATCTGTAAGTAATAAAAGAGATACTTTGTGTTTTTATTGTAATAAACCAGATCATGATTTTAAAATGTGTAAGTTTAGAAAATTTATTTGTAATAAATGTAAAAAAGTAGGGCATATTGCAGCAGCATGTAAAGTTAGGGGAAACAATTTTATAGAAACTTATAATAATGTAGATGCTGAGGACAATACCTCAGAGGTAGATGGTATGGTGGAGATGCAGCAGATGGATGTTTGTAATGTTGAGGCTTATATTAAACCAATGTCAATAACCGTTTTAATAAATCAGCTTTTCAATGGTAGAGTTAAAACCAAGTTTGATTAAATTAAAGTATTATGATGGACCAGTAGTAATACCAAAAGGTAAAATTGAGGTACAAAGCAAAATAGGTGATAGAGTTGAAAATGTTTTATTGACAGTAGTGGAGGGCAGCTACTAAGGCACTGTTAGGCAGAGATATCTTTATAAAATTTAATTTATCCCTAAAGGGAACACATATAATGTGTTCCCTTTATTCAATCATACAGTCATATACAGTCATATTTGGGACACATATACAGAAATGAGAAATACCAGCTACTGCAGCTTCTTATAGAGGAGAAGGTAGAAGGAAAACGTGGTCCTGGTAGACAGCAGGCGTCCTGGTTGAAGATCATTCGTGAGTGGACTGGTTTGGATTCTCAATCTTTAATAAGAAAAGCCAGGGACAGAAATGATTTTGCTGAGGTTATCGTCAACCTTCATTGAAGACGGCACCCAAAGATGAAGATAAAGGGAACACAAGCCTATATTGGAATTCATGAATTAAGTTATAGCAAGTGTACCCAGATTAATAAAATGAGTAGAAATGAAATTGACTTTAAATCACAATTAAATGTTTTATTAAGAAAATATGAGAAAATTTTTAATGATGAATTAGGTAAATATATAGGTGAGCAAGTTCATTTAGAGATGGAAAAAGATGTTAGGCCAATTTTTTAAAAACCACATCAAATTCCTTTTGCATTTAGAGAAAAGTAAAGGCAGAGTTGCTTAGGTTAGAGAAAGAAGGAGTAATAGAGAAAGTAGAAAATGCTTTGTGGGGTACACCATTGGTACCTGTGCTCAAACCTAATGGTAAGGAAGTAAGGGTATGTGTTAATTATAAAGTAACAGTTAACAAATATTTAAAAGATTCAAATTATCCACTGCCTTTAATAGAAGATATTTTTGCTGCTTTGAAAGGCGGAGAAAAGTTCACTAAACTAGATTTTAAAAACGCGTATAATCAGTTAGAATTAGATCCTGAAACATCACATTTACTATTCTTGGAGTACACCTTACGGAATTTTTAGAGTTAAAAAACATACATATGGAACAAAACCAGCTTGTTCTATTTTTCAGTGTATAGTGAAGAAAGTTTTGCAGGGTTGTAGGGGCACAGTCAATTATTTAGATGATGGAGTAGTTACAGGGAAAGATAATAAAGAACATTTAGAGAACTTGGCTGAGGTTCTTGAGAGACTTTTTAAAAGCAGAATTTAGATTAAATTTGAGTAAATGTGAATTTGCTAAAGATTGTATTTTTTATTTAGGACATAAAATTTCCAATAGGGGGCTTCTTCTTCTTCTTCACGTGCTATCTCCGCTACGAAGGTTGGCTATCATCATGGCAATTTTGACCCTGGAGGCTGCCGCTCGGAACAATTGTATGGAAGTGCAAGCAAACCACTCCCTGAGGTTTCTCAACCACGACATTCTTCTCCTACCTATGCTGCGCCTACCTTCAATCTTTCCTTGCATAATTAGTTGTAACAGTTGATATTTATTCCCACGTGTAATATGTCCCAGGTATTGTAGTTTCCTCATTTTAACACTCAATACGACCTCCTTTTGTTTGTTCATCCTGTCTAATACAACTTGGTTAGTTATCTTATCCTTCCAGGAGATTTTTAACATTCTTCGGTACGCCCACATCTCAAATGCCTTCAGCTTACCCATACATTGCTTATTTAGTGTCCACGCCTCCACCCCATACAACAGGACCGAGAAAACATAACATTTAAGCATTCGTATTTTCAGCTTTAGGCTTAGGTTACGGCTACACAACATTTGTTTCATATTGTTAAAGGCACTGCGGGCTTTCTCTATTCTTATTCTTATTTCTCTGGTGTATTCGTTTGACTCGTTAATATTTGTTCCGAGGTAATTGTAATTTTGTACTCGTTCAATGAGATTCTGTCCTACATGTAAGTTGATATTATTGATACGTTTCTTTGTAATTATCATGAATTTGGTCTTCTTTGTATTCAGTGACAGACCAAATTCTTCACTTGCTTCTACCACTTTGTTTAGTAATCTCTGTAGGTCTTCAATATTTTCTGCTATGAGCGCGGTATCATCAGCATATCGGATATTGCAAATGGGGTGACCGTTGATCTTTATTCCGGTTTTTTCGTTCATAAGAGCTTTTTTAATAACTTCTTCCGCGTAGACATTGAACAAGGTTGGAGACAAACACACAGCCCTGCCGAACACCTCTTTTGATCTGTATTCTATCTGATATCGAGCTGTTAATTCGTACTGTAGCTTCTTGTTTGTAGTATAGATTCCTTATCACTCGCATGTCCCTTGTATCAATATTTTTATTTTCCAGTATTTGCATCAGTGGCCTATATTTTACTGTATCAAATGCTTTGTTATAGTCTAGGAAACACACAAATATGTCCTGATTTACGTCTAAGCATCGTTGTGTTAGAACATTAAAAGCAAACAGTGCCTCTCTAGTTCCTAGTCCGTCTCTAAAGCCAAATTGAGAGGGTCCGATGTCAACTTCCAATTTTTTATAGGGGGCTGGAAACAGATAATAAAAAAGTAGAAGCAATTGTGAAACTGCCTAAACCAAAGAATTTGACAGAGTTAAGATCATTTCTAGGTATGATAAATTATTATTCTAAATTTATTCCAAACTTAGCTGACAGGTGAATCCATTATATAAACTTTTAGAAAAAAATAGCCAATATTTATGGACAGATAATTGTCAAAATTTATTTGATGCTATTAAGAAGGAGATAACTTCGAGTCATGTGTTAATGCATTTTGATCAAAATAAACCTATTAGACTAGTTTGTGATTAGTTCAGAATACGGGTTAGGTACTGCATTATTGCATGTACTGCCAGATGGATCACAACGACCAGTTTGCTTTATATCAAGGGTCTTAAATAAGGCAGAGAGAAATTATGCTATGGTTCAAAAAGAAGAATTAGCAATTGTTTGGGCAGTACAGAAGCTTTATCATTACTTAGCAGGTAGAAAGTTTGAAATCTTGAGTGATCATAAGCCCCTGCAGGCACTTTTTGGTGAGTTTAAAAGTCTCCCAAAAATGGCCTCAGCAAGGTTACAGTCATTGGTTGGTCATTGTTTCTGTCAGGATTTGATTATGTTTTTAAATTTATTAAAGGAGCTGACAATGTGCAGGCAGATGCATTATGTCGACTTCCTCTAGAAAAAACAGTAAGCGAAAAAGAGGAAGATGTTGATTATTTACATTTTATAGAAGGATTGGCTCCAATTGATACCCTCTAAGATAAGGGTAGAAACCAGGACAGATACGGTTAGGTCGTTTGTTAAACTAATTAGGTATGGATTCCCGTAGACAGTAGATGAAATAATGAAACCATTTTTAAATAGAAGAGAAGAACTATCTGTGGAGAAGGGGGTGATTATGTGGGGATTTCGACTAGTAGTGCCAACAAAGTTAAGAAAACAATTGCTGTTAGAGTTGCACAATACACATGAAGGAATTTCCAAGATGAAAGCAAATGCACGAGCTTATTTTTGGTGGCCAAGTTTAGATACAGATATTGAATCTTATGTAAATAATTGTAAAATTTGTTTAGGGTTTAGAGCAGAACCAAGTAAAGCTAAGTTAATACCATGTAAAAAGAGAACATGTATGTTTGAGAGGGTGCATGCTGATTTTTTGGGTCCCATAAGAAATAAAATGATTTTGATAATCATTGATACTTTTACAAAATGGCCAGAAGCATTTATTATGAATAGTTTGACTGCTGGGGGAGAAAATTTAGAGATTGTTTTGCTCGGTTTGGTTTACCTAAAGTAGTTGTTACAGATAATGGCCCTCAATTTTCATCAGGTAAATTTTCACAGTTTTTACATAATAATGGTATTAAACACTCTACATCACCACCATATCATCCAGCAACAAATGGGTTTGAAGAGAATTTTGTTAAGACATTTAAAAATGCTGCTTTGAAAGGATTGAAGGATGATTACAACTGTAATAATTCTTTACAAACTATAATCAGTAAGTTATTGTTCCATTATAGAAATTCAGTACATTGTACTACAGGTGTATCACCCTCCAGTCTTGTATTTAAACATAAAGTTAAAACCCGATTAGATTTGTTATGGACAGGTAGTGAGAATCAGAGTTCTAAATTAATTGATAATAAATTAAATAGTAATAGACGAATTGAAACTTTTCAAGTGGGAGATAAAGTCCTTTTAGAGATTATCGTTATCCTAATCGTAAAACATGGGCAAAAGCAATAATAGATGAACTTTTAGGTGACAGGATATATTTGTGTAAGTTGACACAGGAAGGTTTAATTTGGAAAAGACATTTGGACCAGATTTTGCGAGATAAAGAATCTGATTCTAACTACGATAGTCATAATGAAACCATTGTAACTGATATAACTAATAATAATACCATTAGTAATAGTGTTGAACCCCTCTCAGCTGTAAGAGAAGGGGAAGTGTTAAAACAAAATGATATTGAAGCAAGAAATTTTGAAGAGTCTGGTAATGAAGTAGTAAGTGAAGCAGTGGTTAGTGAGGTTAATGAGAAACCAGAGACCAAAGAAAGTGTGACAGCAGTTCCAAGTAGGTCAAAAAGAAATGTAAAACCACCTGTGCGTTTAAACTTATAGTGGGGAGGTGTTGTAGTATATTGTAATAGAGAACAGAAGAAGAAGATATAACAAATGTCATGTCAATTGTCTATGTAAAAAAAAGGTTATAATTGTAATCACGGTTCGACTGTTAGTTAAAAATATAAGTAAAATAAAACCATGTTTAATCCTTTATATTCTTCCTCCACATCACACTAATTGGGCTGCCATCTCCGCCTTCCAGACCATTAAGAAGATCTTATTCTCCGTCCTGGATGCCGTTGTGGGCTTCATCCGTGACCCTGGACAAGGTACCCTTAGCAGGTACTAGTTTCCCGGGTCAGGAAACACCTGGAATCTGCGAAAGGGATTGATTCACTTTCCCTGATAGAACTATCCAAAAGGAGTTCCTACTCGCTACCAACCGCTCTTTCAGAAAACTAGCATTAAATAGGCATTTTCATTAGAAAATTGAACAATGCTGTACAAATTAATGTGTATTTTTTAATAATAAGAAAACAGTATAAATAAACTTAAATACTAGGCAGGTAATTGTAATAATCATCATCTTTGGCTCTACAACCCTGTGTGGGTCTTGGACTGTTTAAGAATTAGTCTTCATTTCCCCTATCTTTCGCCCTAAGTTTCCAATTTCTAACCCTTAGATTCTTCAAGTCATCTTCGACTTAAGTTTTGAATCTAGATCTTGGCCTGCCGCTCTTACTGGTTCCTACTGGCTCTTGATAGAATATCTGTCTTTGGGGGTCTCCAGTGTCCATTCTTTCAAGGTGTTGTAGCCACCTTAGTCTATTTTAATAGACTGGACAATGTTGCATTTTTCATAGCATTGATATAACTCAAAATTGTATCGCCTGCGCCATATCGTGCCTTCTTGTACTGCTCCGTATATGTGTCTAAGTATTCGTCTTTCAAAGCGGCCTAACAGCTCTTCGTCGCGTTTTACCATAGTCCATGTCTCTAACGAGTATGTCAGGACAGGTTTAATATGAGTTTTATATATTAGTATCTTGGTTTTTTGGCTAATTATGTGTGATGTTAAGAGCTGCTTTAGTCCAAAGTAAGCTCTGGTCCCCAGGTATATTTTTCTCTTAATTTTTACTACTACTTACTAGTTTGCTGTTATTATGTTGTGTTCCAAGATATATAAACTCCGAGACCCCTTCGAATTTGTGTGCTTCTGTCACTAGATCTTGTAGGTGTCACTATTTGTGTGCTCTTCGTGACCTTCATATATTTTGTTTTGGATACGTTACCTGCAGTCTGAACAGGTCTGTTTTGTACCGTAACTTAGCACTTAACTTTTGAAAGAGTTCCCTTTACCAATGTTATTAGATACGACGGAATATCTAGTTTTGCCATGGCATTATAAAGTGCGCTTCTGTCTACATTGTCATAAGCACTTTTAAAATCTATAAAGAGGTGATGGGTATAAATTCCATATTCATTTGTCATTTTTAAGGTTTGCCTGAGAAGAAAAATCTGATAAATTGTTGACCTTTCTTTTCGGAATCCACATTGGTATTTGCCTATTTTTTCTTCAGTATATACTAGTAAACGATCATAGTATATAAGCCAGCACTTTATAAGCCGTATTTAGGAGGGTAATGCCCCGATAGTTGTCACATATTAATGGATCCCCTTTCTTGAGAATAGGTATTAAAATACCTACATTCCAACTGTCTGGGAGTTGTTTCTTCTCTCCAACTGGATGCTACAAGTTTTAATATGTATTTTTTAGGGCGTTTGCTCCATACTTGAACAGCTCAGGGGGTATACCATCTTCTTCAGGGGATTTGTTGTTTTTAACCTTTTTTGTTGCATTGGCAACTTCTTTATTGGTATATTATTTTTCTCCCACTTATCATTTACGTCTCCATTGAGGTCATTTATGTCAGTTACTTCTTGGTTGCCTATATTTAATTTCTCAGCAAAATTGTCCGCCATCTCTTCACTGTTTTATCCGACTCATTGATAATTTTGGCTTCATTACTTTTTATTATGGTTATTCTAGGTTTAAATTCTTTTCTGTTGTGGTTCACATATTAATAAAATTTTTGCGCTTGAATTGAATCTGTCTAGTTCCTGTAGCTGGTTTTCTAAATGTCGTTTTTTCTTTTGTTTAAGTATCTTTTCCTCTGCTTGTCTCATCTGTTTGTGTTCCTCGTGATTTTGTCTTGTCCTTCTGTTTTGGAGTTTCTCATACGCTTGATTCTGTTTTTGAGTTGCCTGTGCGCATTCCGGATCATACCATTCTGTCTCTTTTCTTTCTTGTTTCTTCTTTCCTACAACTGTTGTGGCTACTTCTTTTAGGATATTTTCGCACTTATTCCAGTAATTATCTATGTTTTCAACAGTACTACTCATTTGGTCTTCTAGTTTTTCTTTAAGTTTGTGTTCAAATTTTCTAACTATCTCAGGGTTTCGTAGTCTGTCCACGTCGAATTTATTTATCTTCTTTGATTTCTTTACCTTTTTTTGCGTTAGAGATTTAGGCTCTTAGTTTAGATTGGACCAAGTAATGATCGAAGTGAATGTTTGCGTCCACAACTACATGGTCAATTTGATTGATTGTGTTACCATCTGGGCTAACCCAAGTGCCTTTGTGTATATTTTTATGTTTGAAGCTTGTACTGGCTATCACCATATTCATTGAGGCCGCAAGATGTATTAAGCGTGTTCCATTGTTGTTCGACTCGTTATGGAGGCTATATTTTACAATGATTTGTAGGTAATCGTTTTCTTTTCCTATTTTGGCGTTGAAATTTTCTAGTACTATTTTTATATAATTTCTAGGACAGTTCCGTATTATTTCTTCCAGTTTTTCGTAGAATTTAACCTTTTCTTCGTCTAGCTTATCTTCTGTGGGCGCATGGGGATTAACTACTGAATATTTGAAAAATGTTTCCCCTTATTCTTATTTTGAATATTCTGTCGCTTATGGCTTCAAAGTCTTTTACTAGGTGCTTCACTCTGCTGCTGACTATGAATTCTGTTCCAAGTTTATGCTTTGTTGGGTGGCAGCTATAGTACATTGTATATTTTCTTTTCTCGAATATGTTTTTCCCAACCACCTAACCTCTTGAAGCGGTATGATGTCTATGTTATATTTATCCAGGATGGATAGTAAACTAAAATTTGATTTGATAAATGAAAGTTTCTGCTAAAGAACGTTGTTTATAAAAAATTTGTTTAGCATCTAACAGAGATTGAGAACTTTCATCCGAAAGCGTCATTTATGTTTTATAAATCTACAAAATAGTCTGAATATAAAAGACGGCATTTAACCATGTTCCCTATTAACGGGTTTTGCTGGAAATGGAGTATTTGAAAGCTTTATTTTATAAAGTTGAATTCTTATATGAAATTTGAACAATAGCTTATTTATGTTTGATATTAGGGAGTTTACAAAAGAAAACTTGTTTTGTTCATTCCATGTGCTAAATTAGTATCGTGTATTAAGTTGGTATAAACTATTTTTAAATGGTGTCCTACCTTGACCATATATGGTGCAGCATCGGATAATAAAAGCAATAATTTATCGTTAGGAACAGCTGCAAGAAAAAAAATATATATTTTTTCTTGTTCAAAACGTAATATTATTGCAGTTAATTGCGTAAACAAGTCTTTTTAACTGAAAGAAGTACATGATCAGTACCGAGTGTTCTTCCTCCTAGCTTTTATTACTGCTTGCATGCTTCTTGGTATCCTTGCTAGTAAATTTTGGACATATCCTTGGAAAATTGCATTCCGTTTATCCTGTCCAGTAAGCCGAAGCTGCTCTATATTATTTGGAATGAGATTTCTTTGTCGAATGTGGCGTTTTGGATGATCCCACATGTGCTCTATTGGATTTAAATCAGGGCTAAACGGTGGCCAATCTAATCTTTGAATTTGAACCTTATTAAGATAATTTCTCACTACGGCAGCGGCATGTGGTCAAGCATTATTGTGCACTAACATGGATTTTTCATATCCGATGTTACCAAAATATGGCGAAACATAATAATTGCAGGATGTTTTAAACGTAAGAGTCACCAATCATCCATCCAATCACTTCCACAAGTACCGTACGTACCTCCCAACTAATAGTTTTTTAAAGAATTATGCCCCCACCTCCAAAACTTACGGTCAGGGCGAGATTGGAGCTGGCATTATTCTCCAAATCTTGGTAGACGTGCTTTTGACCATCTAGCTTCCATAATAAGATTCTGGTCTTATCATTGAAAAAAACATTTTTTTAGTGGTGGATATTCCACTGAATATATGTTTTTGCAAAATCTAAACGACGAGCTTTATGATTTTGGAGAAGACGTGAAACTTTGGCGAAGCATCTGGGCCTTAAGTTTGCTTTCTTTAATATTCGTCTGTCTCTGAACTTACAATAGCTTGTCTAACATTTAATAGCTTATTTCCGCGGTGCATCGATGTCAATGAACGATTTAGCGCAGAAATAAAAACCAAAAAACGGTCATCACGCGCGGCTGTGCAACTTGGGCGTACTTGAGGAGAACTTCGTACGAAATTTTCTCTTTCGCGGTACATTTTGAAAGTATTTGAAACTAGATTGACTTCTCCTGAGGCGCTCGTGCGATATATTTTTGTGTATATCCTTCCTCGTACAAAATTACCATCTGCACTAATTGGGCTTCAGGGTAGTATCGAATTGGTGGTAAACTTGTTTTAAACTTAGTTAAATCAAAACAATATTTAATTAAACTCAATAAATTAAACTCAAATAACCGAATTAGTATGATTTTTCCTTTACGTGAAGAAGGTTTTTTATGATAAAATGTACGAATGGCATTAAATGCTGGATAAACGTCAAAATAAAGGTAGAAATATCTCAAACCAGTTAAGTACATAAGCCTACTATATGAGTAGGCTACAATATTAATCATCTATATACTAAAATTAGAATTATAATTATAAAAAAATATATAGTGACTACAAAAAAAATTTTTAAAATATTCGATATTTTTGTCCATGAGTATACATATATATATTATATATATTTATATATATAATAAATATATATGTATATATATATATATCTATAGATATATATATATATATATTATAGATTATATATATTTATATATATTATATATATATATCATATATATATATTTATATATATATATTATATATTATATTTATATATATATTGTTATGATGTGTTGTTGTTGTATGAGCAATGAGTAAATTTGAATGATATTTGTAAGTATAGGGTTTTTATCGCG